>BPTQ01000006.1:85485517-85791480 GCA_019973895.1 Chrysanthemum seticuspe | reverse complement strand
GTACCATATAGTTAAATATGAAATGGACCTGAGTTTATCAACCACTTCCACATATCAATAGTAAGTTTAGAGCATTACCAAATGTATTTCTTAATTCGTTAAATATATTTGTTTGATACTTTTGTTAAAATAACTAAAACTAGATTGGAACTCAGTATCGGAGGTACATGGTACAAGGATATAAACTTTAGACCCTACGGAATTCTCTACTATAAAACCGTTGATACCGTGTTATCTGCTCACACCTCTGTTTTTGCCCTTACATCGTTGGCCACATCCTACATTTCTAGGTTGATATCGTCGACTATTCCAAAATTTTCCATGGAAAAACTCCCCAGTAAATTCGGGAATAAGCTAGTGAAAACATAGGCAATAACGAATTATAGCAAGGAAAAGTGAAAAATCCAGAGAACTTCCTTTGAGTGTCTCGATTCTGACTTTGGCCATTTTCTTCGTATATTCGCGCCTTTTCGTCCAAATAAGCATCATTCCAGCATTTTGCCTTCAAGAGACCTAAAAAGTGAAAAGGAACGATATTAAGCAATAACGGATACAAAAGTGATCGAATAAGGGCTTAAATGACCCCTCAAAAAGGTACCTTTTAAAACCTTATCAGCTGCTATAGTTGGATCTTTACATCCTACACCGGTTGCTACATTCCCGTTTTTGTCTCCACACTCGTCTATTGTGCCATAGTTGCCAAAATATCATCTCTTAAGGCATCCCAGATTTCAAATATAGGAACATGGTACATGGAGGCTATGACTCAAGGTTAGATCAAAATCAATAAAATTGTTTTCATAGTTTGTTTATATAAATTGCTTAATTCTTTATGTAAACCATTACGAGATTTGAATGATAACTATACACCTTCACCAACTATTTGAGTCCAGGTAAAGTATAAATTGATATACCATGAAATTTTAAAATTATTGGCCTTCTATTAATCCAATGCTAATGTATCATTAATCGGACATACTTTTATTCACATCCAAACAGCTCCTATACTCAACACAGCCAAACTAACATCACCACAAGATTACTTGTGTTTGATACTTTGATACCATGAGTTGATGCTTTCTATTAGAGAGATTATTATGTATATAGAGATAAGTTATCAAAGTTGATACATCCTCACAATCTTCTCTTTTTTGGATATTTGATATATTTGCTTTAGTAATGCTCCTTAAGTGGGCTTGATGATCTGAATTAGCTATTTTCTTATGATTCGATGAAGAAAACTTTTGCTCCTAAACCCGGAAAACAAGCGAAACTGCATGTGCCAGACTCACTAACTGTTGTGCTTGTGCTTGAATTAGCTCCATATGCACTTACCCTATCAAGTTACTTAAAACGAGGCTGCTGTCCATGTACAACTGACTCTCATTTTTTAAATAATTTAGAATACACAGTTAAGTTATAGATCCATGGAATAGTAAATTGATTGCGTGCATAGTTCATTAGTGCTACTTGGTAGTGTTCAACTATTAGTATAATACTCACTCACCTTTTATCCCTTGAAAAGCTGCAAAATTTAACTTCATTTTCAAAAGTAGGATCTGAATCCATACATTATGGATTAGGATCCTCAAATGTTCAACTCCCTCATGTTAGCATATATGAGATTAACAAGCGGTAGTTCCCTACTTATATGTTGGATTATTAGATCTAAATGTAAACCGGAGGTAAGTTACTCATTTGTATTAACGTACTCACTTTGTAAAATTACAACTGATCTTAATTCTGCGGCATTAGCTTACAACGACTCTGGGTTTAAAAAGTGACTATATATTTTTGAACATATTATATGAACAAGTCGCCATAATCTGAGTTTTTTTAAAAGCCATTCCTAACAGCTATGTCAAAAATACTCAACTAATATAGGTTATGAATTAAATTCATTTAATCTTTAACTTCATTATTCGTTTTAGCAGTTACTTTGATATCAGTATATGTTTTGATATAATATTTTTTGCTCGTGTTTCTCTCAGTCCCTCACTCTCTCAAACGTTTTTTGTGTTTATTTATACTGATTATATTGGCAAGTTAAAATCACAATAAATAACCTTAACATTGTCAAGAATTATAGTCAATGGAATTTAGTCGTGTTACATCCAAATTTTAAAAAGTGTGATGCAAGTGTTCAACTTCTACTACAAACCTCTGAATCAATACGGGACTATAAGTATGTCAATTTTAATCTTTATACCGTCAATACTTTTCTGTATGATACATTCCAAATGACAAAATGACTTTCAATTTCAGATGATTCAGCGGTGTTCTATGGAATCGAGCATTACAACAGCATATTGCTTTAATCAGGTGATGGAGGAAATGTACAAACTGAGATGTTGTTCCACAAAGACCGAGGGATTTTTATGTTTAAAGAAGGATGGGTTTTGCCTAGGAAGGTTATTTTCAATGGTGACGAATGTGTTATGCCTCTCCCATATGAGTACCCGACACATCCAAATGGTGGTTTGGTTCTTTGACATTTAACATTACACTTTTTAGCTTTACTACTTTTACTTACTTTGATGTTATAAACCATTCAAGATATTTTGACTCGATCATTTATATATTGGTTAGGGTCAATGGCGAAGAATGTCTATTGTGTAAGGACGTTCAAAATTGTATATGTATAGAAACATGTCAGATGTAATGTACTTTTTATATACATTGAAATCAAAATTATATACAAGATTGCTTTGAGAAAGTCTTAATTTTTTATGGGATTATAATGATGATTCGAATATAACTATTGGGAAAGAAATCCACAAGACAGGAGCTCGATGGTCCTGTGCTTGGAATTGAGACAGATGTCAGATCGTAACAACTAGACACAGCTTATAGGTAAGTCGTCAACTCAGGCTTTCCTAATCAAAACTAAAATTGACCAGATTTTGTTAGGATTTAGTAAATCTAGTTATTGAAGAGTCGGTCACCTCAAGTATATGTAATCGTTAGAAAGCTTGTAGTCGTAGATTATTATAAGTTAAGTAGTATTTAGTTTAAGTAACACCGTGGAGGACGAACGGGTCTTTACCCACTGTATGCCTGATCCACAACCCGTAGGTGGCGTTTTATGTAAGACCTATAAATACTCTCTACCTCCCAAGGTAGAGAGTTGGAGCTCATAATAAGATTTTTCTTTCTCTCACTAAAGTTCCCAAACCTCTAACTTTCTCTCTCTAGAAAATCATCTTATACGCCTACTTGTGTTTGTGTTATGATGTGTATGTGAAATCCAATATGTTACAAATGGTATCAAGAGCCAAGGTTAGATCATCTCTTACATATCCTTGGATTTCTAGTAGTTTTTAGATGGTTTTTGAGGTTGAAAAAGTTTAGTGGTTTTTGCATCATTTGGATCATTTCTTGTGTTAAAGCTTGGATTTTGATTGTACTTTTGTGTCTAGGATCATCATAAGTGTTTAGGTTTTGATTTGGTAGGCTTGAATCATCGTGGTTGGGTTGTTTTTGGATTGATAAGTGGTGTTTTTGAGATATTCTTGCTAGCGACTTGAGTCACGAATTTTTAATCTTGGTAGCGACTTGCTTTGTAAGTTTGTAGCGAGTTGTAGTTGAAGTGGTAGCGATTTGAGCTTAGCGACTTGTCTATTGAGACAAGCCGACAAATAGTACACTTAGTGGATTCTCCACTACGGGTAGCGACTTGGTGAAGGTAGCGATTTGCTTTCAATTTTGTTAGCGACTTGTACTTAAGTTTTCTTAGCGATTTGGTGTTAGCGACTTGAACCTTAGCGAGTTGCTATTTAGCGACTTAACGACTTAGCGACTTGGTGCTTAGCGACTTGCTGTCAAAATTTGTAGCGACTTGGTGCTTAGAGACTTGGTTCAAGGTTTCTTAGCGACTTGGTTGAACTTTTGGTTGTAATACGGTTTTCTCTTGATTTAGTAAAATCCCGTGAAAGAATCTATTTCCCGGTTTAATCATAGAGTTTTAAAATCCCGTGTAATCTGTTAACATGTCTACCAACGTACCTACAATCATCTCCACTGTTGCTGAGGATGTTCAAGCAGCTGGTTCTGATACTCGTCCACCTATGCTTGACAGAACTGACTACGACTATTGGGCACAACGAATCAGATTGTATTGTCTTGGAAAGGAAAACGGAGTCAACATTCTCAAGTCTATTGATGAAGGACCTTATCAGATTGAGACTACAAGACACTTAATTGATACAACTGCAGATGGAACAATGATCTATGGAATAGATAGACCAAAGACATATGATGAGCTCAATGATAAGGAGAAAAAGAGGTTTGATGCTGATATCAGGGCCTCAAACATCATACTACATGGTCTTCCAAGAGACATCTACAAGCTGATCAATCACAACAGTGAAGCCAAGGCAGTTTGGGATAATGTCAAGATGCTTCTCTCAGGTTTTGAATTAACTATAGAAGACAGAGAATCACAATTGTATGATGAATTTGAACACTTCAAGATGAAACCAGATGAGAGTGTCTATGAGTACTACGTGAGATTCCATAAGCTTGTGAATGACATGAGGAACATCAAAATGACCATGCCAAACATTCAGCTGAACTCAAAATTTGTGAACAACATGAATCCTGAATGGCACAAGTTTGTCACCTCTGTGAAGCTAACAAAAGGATTGAAGAATACAAACTATGAGCAACTCTATGCATTCCTTCTTCAGAATGAGAGGCATGCTATGTTTGAAAAAAGGATTCTGGATCAGTTCAAAACCAACCAGGGAGAGACAAGCTTATCAAATGATTCAACTTCCTTTTACACAAATGTGGGAATTACCACCAAAGCTTCTCAAGTTATACCCGTGGGTAATGGTAATCACAAACTCATTCCCGATCCAATGTTCAAACAAGCTGATGCTGATGCAGCCGTGGGAAACTTCATTAATCAACTGGCTCTCATGATTAGTCAAAACATGAACTCTCTCCCACACACCAACAACAACCTCAGAACAGCATCCAATCCACACAACCAAGCCACTGTCAGAGATGGGAAGGTTATGGTGCAGCCAGTTCAAGAAAGGCAGTACGAACAAGGAAGAGGTGGAGTTGGTAGAGGATATGTGGGAAATTAGAATCGGGGAAGGATTGGAAATCAAGGACAAGCAAAGCCAATCAAATGCTACAACTGTGGTGGTGAGGTACATATTGCAAGGAACTGCACATCACCAAAACGCCCTCAGAATGCAGAGTACTTCAGGGATAAGATGTTGCTTGTGCAAGCTCAGGATAATGGAGCAGCTTTGGATGAAGAAGAGTTATTGTTTCTTGTTGAAGGCAATGCCAAGACATATGATGCAGATGTGGATGAGCAGCCAATTCAGGAGATAGGTCATAATCATCAGAATGCTTTTCAAGTTGCAGACTGTGATGCATACGACTCTGACGTCGATGATGAACCTACTGCACAAACTATTATCATGGCTAGCATTTCTCCAATGGTCTCTCCAAAGGTCCCCTCACCACAGCAAGCTAGTCCATCCAAAGAATCAATCATCTCAGAGGTATTAAAACTATACGATGATGTTGATGAGCAAAAGATACATGACAACGTACAATCAACTGAAACTTTTGAGTCAGATATTGAAAATATGGGTAATATCAATGTTGTCCCATATGATCAATATGTGAAACAAAGTGAAAGTGAGACTGTACCAAGTAATGCATCTTCTGCAGTCAATGATGACTATATTTTTTATGAATACACTGCATATGCTCATGATGATTCTGTTGTTTCTGAACTGAATGCCTATAAAGAACAAGTTGCTATTTATGAACAGCGTGCTAAGTTTGAGTTAACCACCCGTGAGCAGGAAATGGATGACCAAATGCGTACAACTATTAGAAAAATTAAGTTTAGAGAAGAAGTACTAAAACAAGAGTTAAACTTCTTACAAGAAAAGCTTTCTAAAACTGCTAAGCAAAAACAAGAACTTCAAGAAAATGTTAAAATGCTTAAGCAAGAATTCAGTGCTAAGGAATCAAAACTTTTGAATGATTTTTCTAATCTAAAAACCTTGAAAAACAAGCTCGAAAATAAGTTGTACGTACAAGGGAATACCATTCAGACTGCTCACATGATCACGAAGCATAGAGTTCTCAGCGATAAGCATAGTATCCCCATTATAAAGGAATCCAACCCTGAGTATGGTAAGATAGCAAAAGCTGCTCAAAATGTTATCTATGATGGCAATGAAATCCTTAAACCTAGGCAGAAACCTAGTTGCGCTGAGTGCACTGAGGAAGATAAGAAATCAGATGAGGTCACTAGGGAGAAAATGGATAACAAACTCAACAATCCTACATGTAAAGAGAAAAACATAATTATCAGACCCCATGACTACAAAAAGGAAAATTGGATTTCCTTGAACATGTTTAAGCCTCAAACGTTGTTAACACCCGAACAAGTGTTCTGGAAAAAGGATTTAGATAAGCAAAAGGCAGAGAATCTTGTTGTAACAAACCCCCCCTTTAAGAAAATGCCTTCAGCAACTGTGTATCCTCCTAATACACCAATGCATCTAGTCCCTAGAACTATTGCCACTAAAAGCAAGACCTTAATCAGTCAATATGTTATCTTTCAATTATTTGTTGATATTGAGAAAACTTGCAAGAAAAGGATCACACCCACTGGTATAACTGAAGGGGAAAGGGGTTTTGAGCAAACTAAAGAATGCTATTTAACTGAGGTCATGCCTTTCTTTAAACAACTAAAAGATCAATTTGAGAGTCTTAAAAAGGGGATGAATTCAGATATTAAAGAAATGGAAAAGGAATTTGATGCAATGATAGTTGAGGTTAGTGACTATGAGCGAGAATTAAAATATAATGAGATTGAGAGGAAGAACTTGCATACATTGAATGAGAATCTTATTTCTGAATGTATTACTCAAGATGTGTTTTACACTACTACGAATTGTTCCATTAATGCTTCTCAATTTCATGAATTATCTGTTGCTCTGAAAGTCTCCCATGATCGTGTCATTGAGCTTGAAAAGTCTAATTCTAAACTAAATGAGAAAATTGATCTGGATGATCATGATAATTCGGTAAAACATCTTTCTAAACTAGAAGTTGAACATTTTAATTTACAACTAAAATATCAACATCTTAAAGAAAATGTCAAAACCTCAAATATCAAGACATCCTCAGATGCTCCAGAGTTTGATGCAGTTTTTCAGATAAACAAACGTGATGAACAGATTCAAGCTCATTGTAACACGATCAGAAAGTTGAAAGCCTAAATTTCTCAATTAAAGGGTGAAAAGAACAATGTGACTGGCTCCCAAATGCCTCCTCCTTTAGATTCTCAGTATTCTCAAACTTTTCATCTTCAAAACTTAGTAAATGCTTTACAAAAAAAAAACGAGAGTTTTCTAGAAGAAAATGAAAAGGTTAAACGACACTTTAAAGAGTTATATGATTCAATGAAAGTCACTCGTGACAAAAACAACGAAAAAATAACTTCTTTACAAAAAGAAATTGAGAATCTGAGGAGACAGGAAAAAGGGAAACTGCCACTTGTCTTTAATGATAATGTTGCATCAAGATCATCCTTAGACTGCAAATATACTGTGACTGTTAAATACATTCCTCCTCATCTTAGGAATAATGAACATGTGTTTCACAACTATTGTGCTCACCTTAAGGATAGTCTGGAATGTCTCCGTGAGATTGTGGAAGAGGATTTTATAAATAAGCCTCTTGACAGTGAAATTAGGTTTGCGTGCATTCAAGCCAAACGATCTCAAGAGCTGTTAGAATGTTTAATAGCAACATGTCCTAAATCCTTAGGTGCAAAAGGAAAAGGTGTGATGCCTTGTTCTATGCCTAGTGCCAAGCATACAAACCATTCTATGCCCAGTTTTAAGAAAGTGAACACTAATGTGCCTTCAAGTAGTTCAGATCCCTGCACTTCTAGTTCAGGAATGCAAAAAGTGGCAAAACCAACTAATGTTCCAATTCCCTCTACAGGAGTAAGAAGTGACACCAAAGCAAGTGGGTCAAAGCCTCAAGGCAACACAAAGAATGATAGGACCTTGCATGCTAGGAATGCTCAGTGGAAGAAAGTAGAAGATCACCTTAGGAAGAATTTGAATAAGACAAATCGTGTTGATTCTAGTATTAGCGATAAGCGTACTGTAATTAATTCGAATTCTGCTACTATCTGCAAACCATGTACTGATGATTGCTTGAATTCTGTTACTAATCATGAATGTGGTGTGAATGATTTGTCTAATGTTGTTAAATGCCCAGTTAAAATTGTTAATGTTAAAATTCAAGCTAAGAAGGCAAAAAGGCAAAGGCAAAGGCAAAAGAAAGTTAGAAAACAGTGGAAACCCACAGGAAGGAAATTTTGTAATATAGGTTATCAATGGATACCTACTGGGCGTAAGATTAATGAGTTTTGCCCTAAATTTGCTAAGTCAATGCCCACTAGAAAATGGATGCCTACTGGTAGAACTATTCCCTTAAGAATTGAACATACTTTGAATAGGTCAAATACGGACACCAACACTGCATCTATTCCTAATGATTCCATTGCTTCTATTTCTGATATGGGTGCTTCTATTTCTGATGTGGGTGTTCCAATCACTGTTACTAACCAAATGGAACCCATTCTTGCATGGGGATCCCAATTATCCAGTTATCCATTCTTGTCTGTGTTCAACTGCAGATCGTTCAAATCGTTCTGTGGTACCTGGACTCAGGCTGTTCCAAGCATATGACTGGAGACCGGTCGCGGCTCATGAACTTCGTGAGCAAATTCATCAGGACAGTTAGATTTGGGAACGATCATTTCGGTGCAATTATGGGTTATGGAGATTATGTGGTTGGTAAAAGTGTAATTTCCAGGGTATATTATGTGGAAGATCTTGGTCATAACTTGTTCTCTGTTGGACAATTCTGTGATTCCGATCTAGAAGTGGCTTTTAGAAAGCATACTTGTTTCGTTAGAGAACTTGATGGTGTGGAATTATTAAGAGGTACTCGTGGTTCTAACCTATGTGGAAAACTAGAAGGGGGGGTTGAATAGTTTTACCAATTTAAAACTTCCTTTTACATATTTAGATCGACTTATGTCAATCTATTTGGTTGTTTATGTTGGACGTTGATAGATAGATATATAAACATGTAAATGAAAGATAAAGAGTAAGAAGCACATCACCACGACACAAGTATTTATAGTGGTTCGGCTACAAGGACACCTTCCTTGCCCTACTCCACTCCCCGAGTCACCTACTCGAGAGTTCGTAAACACTACACCAACTCCTTATGGCGGAGAAGCCTTCACAACGTCGCTTAACCTTTTTCCGGTACAAAGCTAAATACCGAGTTCTTTCACACCAAGGCGAACCACACCTAACACAACGTCGCCTACCCTTTATACGGTGCTAGGCTAACCACCGAGTTCTTTCACACCTTAGGAGAACTAATCCTATCACAACGTCGCCTACCCTTTATACGGTGCTAGGCTAACCACCGAGTTCTTTCACACCTTAGGAGAACTAATCCTATCACAACATCGCCTACCCTTTATTAGGTACTAGGCTAAGCACCTAGTTCCATTATGGAGGAACTACTACCCTTCACGACACAACACCTATTATCAAGGAGATCTACTCCTTGTTACGACACCATCAAGGATATCACCATCCTTGTGAATAAATAAACACTTATATGTATAACGATGCACCTCATCGATTATATGACCTAAGCATTCTTCCCAAATGCTATTTGATTTGATTCTTCGGCATCCTTCACTAATGCCTTTGACACAACGCTTGGCATCCTTCACTAATGCCTTAGTCTTGACACCTTAAGCATTCTTCACTAATGCTTTGACGCGGATGATTAGCATCTTTCACTAATGCTTTCATCTCGACACTTTCGGCATTCTTCACTAATGCCTTCAACCCAACATCTATGGAGAAGGGAAGAACTATCAACAAGAGAACCTTCGTTGTCTTGATGATGACGAAGCATGGCAACTCATGGACTTAAGCTTGCACGTCTTCAAGATGTGGTGATCTTTCCTTTAGGAGGAATCTACAAGATCACACAAAAACAAAAGAGAAAAGCTACATAGATCTCTTGGATATGAGGTTAGAGGGTTAGAATACTTGGGGGAAGTATGTGTGTAAAGGGGTGAATAGATAGGAAGAAAAGGCTCTCTATTTATAGAGGAAATTCTCTACTGTTTCCCCGGATCCCACGGATCCCTTCCACTTGGGATCCGGCTAGCACAAAGCTTGGGATCCGTGGTCCGCTCCTCTTTGCCCATGGGTATTTTGGGTTATGGGTCATGGGTCATGGGTTATGGGTTGATCCATGGTTTTCAATCTAGATACAATGTACCTTAAGGATACATTGAACTTGTGTAAGTGGTATATATAAAACCATGGGTTATGGGTCAAAAACCATTTGCTAGTTTTTATCTATTTAGTATATACTTGCTTTTACCCTTTTTAGTATATACTTGTTTTTACCCATTTTAGTGTACTTAATATAAGTATGTATTAACCCAATATGTAAACACTAGTTGTTGTACATATGTATCTAACTCATAGAGTTACTTAAACTTGTTAAGCCAATATGTAAACACTAGTTGTTGTACATGTGTATCTAAAATATAAAATCACTTATACTTGTTTTAGTGTTTTATGTGAAAGCGTAAGTGTGTTATAAAACTATTAGTTCAAACCATTTACGTATTTTATTTGTTTCGTTAATATGATTTTACTTTTGTTATCGACAAAACATTAGAAGATCGTAAAATATAAATAAACGTTTTTACGGCTTATTTGTATTAGCAATCTCCCCCTTTTTGTTGATGACAAAACATAAAATTATTTTAAGGAAAAGCTAAAATTCGTAAATGTTTGAATTTGTAGTTTTTACTTTCTTCTCCCCCTTTTTGTCGAAACAAAAAGTGTTTGAAGAAACTAACACAATTTTTATAAGAAAAATTATAAAAGATGTAATGAGAGCAAGTGACGGGAATGGTACTCTTCTTAACTCCCCCTTGACGAGTCCATCCCTTTGAAAAAGGGCGTCAAGGACATAATAGAAAATAAGCTACTTGTGTTTGCAATTAAGTTTGCAAATGGTTTGTCTAAGTGACGAAAATGTGCTCCCCCTCGAATATTGCAAAGTTGCAATGGGGTAACATGAAGTGTAATCCAAAAATGGATTAAGTTGCAAATGATTTTGCAATATTGTTTTACACAAAGCTCCCCCTAGCTTTTATGGTGTCAAAATCTTCATGTGTTATTTTGAAAATCTACAAAGTAAAGGTTAGAAAAACAAGAGTATAGTGCATAATTTCCTGCAAAAGAGACTCAAGTTAGTAGAAATTTGTGCTTCTGTACCACGGATCCCACGGTTCCCTTCAAGGAGGGATCCGTCTAGTTATCAGGAAGGGATCCGGCTATCTGTTCCAGTTTCTTCAGCAGTGAAGAAATGTCAAGGAGTGCAACTTGAGGGAATGAGATAAAAGTACAATATAGCAAACACAACACATAATAGTCATGGCATAAAAGTATTCATTCAATAAAACAAAGAGATACACAACCAAATCTCTAAAAACTAAGAGAATGAACTAGCCAAATAGATGCTATTAATGCTAATAAGTTACTCCAAAATTAAGATTTGACTAAAAGCTTATTGAAGATCAAGGATGAGAAAGTTTTCCTAAGTATTCTCAGTTTGAGCTTGAAGGTCATGTATTAATACATCTAATTCATGTTTCATTCTCTCAACATGTTTGCAATGGTCGCACTCATAGTCATGGTCTTGAAGTGGATGTTCAAGTGAAGTGGGTTGAAAATCTTCAAATGATTGTTTGGTGGCTCTAGGTACTAGTGAGGTAGGTTGAGTTGTGGAGGGTTTAGTAGATTTAAGTGATGAAGTCCTAGTGGAAGCACTCTTCTTGTGAATAAGTTTGATTGGTTTTCTTAGTGTGGGAGAGATCCTAGTTTTGGTGGATTTACCCAAAGGTGATTTGGTTGAGGAAACTTCATGCATGATTCTAGCAAGTTTCTTGGGTGGTTCTTGAGTGGATGAGTTAGCACTAGGAGCTTTAGTCATAGTGATGATGTTAGTAAGAACTCTTTTAGTTGTTGATTATGAGATGTGTTTTGAGAGTGGTACCTTAACTCTAAGGTTGTTTGGTTTATAAAGGATGATATGAAATAGGAAATTAAATTCTTGGCCATTTGAAAGGTTAGGCATGGTTTTGGGGTTTTGATAAGTTCTATGAGGGTAATCAATGAATGCTAAAGGTGGTTGGAGACCCAAAAGGTGATTTGAATTCAAACATGGAGCTTGTTTATGCTCTCTGTATTTACGGATCCCACGGATCCCTTTCCCTAGGGATCCGCCTGGTAGAAGACCAGGGATCCGGTTGTCAGATAAGGATTATGCTGTTGTAGGATTGGTTTAGTCATGGATAGACTCAATTTTGAAGTCTTAAGCTGTTGGATATCTTAAATCCTTAATCCTAACAAGTAATTGTATTTAATCATGGTTTTGATCAAGAAAATTTGACTTTGGGTAGTCTAACTATATGTTTAAAGAATTCTTGACAATGTGTGTTATAGAGAGAAGAACTTTGTAATTGCATTAAAGACTTAATCCACTAATGTTCTTGGAAGTGTGATGATAGACATGCACAAGGCTGAAATTCAGAGTTTCACTGATCTAGGAACTCATTTAAGATGAGATGGAGTGTTTGGGTTAGCAATGTTAGACATATACTGTCACCCGGATCCCAAGGTTCCCTCTTTGGAAGGATCCGTCTAGGCTATTCCTAGGGATCCGGCTCTCAGCAGTTATGACAGATTTGAAATGGGGTTTCTAGAAGCTAAAGCCTATCTTGTTTTGGGTGTTTCAGCTCTCCTAAGTGTTTTAGGATGAGAAGTATTTTGTGAGTAGTTGAAGCGGAAGTATGGTGAGTTTTAGATGTGATGATAAAATCAGACTAAGATCGTAAGTAACCCTTTAGTGAGTCTAAGCCTTTCTCATCCTTGACGTGGGCTTAGTTGGATTCTAAAATTATATGCCAAGCTAATGTGATGTTATCTAGAAAGCAGTTTTGATGTGCTGAATGCTGGATTGTTGATCTGATGTCACGGATCCCACGGTTCCTTCAAGGGAAGGATCCGGCTAGGCTAATCCTAGGGATCCGGCATCTGCAGATCAGAATCAACACAGAACCAAAAATGATGTGCAGATTTTGTACACTATTAAATCTATAAAACAAGCAATTAGGAACAAGCAAGCCATCATATAGCACCAGAAATAATATCCAAAATACCATAAACCAACAATGCTAAAAAGAAATTATTCAAACATAAAATAAATAAGCACATTCCTATTGTCTCTTTCGTCAATTCTTCCTTTTTCTTTTTGACGGCTTAGTGAGATTGTAAGTGAGGTTTTGAATCATGCCTCTTATTTGTTTGTATTCCGCGGTCTCGTTTGGAATGGTTGGAAGTTGTTCGTGGTATTCAAGAATGTCCAATTTGATGTTGGATACGGGGTCGATGTCCTCCTCATCTTCTTCTTCTTCTTCTCCGGCCGAGGAGTCCGAGAGAGCTTCGGGTTTCTTTCCATTGATCATGAATCGTTTGGATGGTTGTTTGGTAAGGGGTACCATGACGTGATCGGAAAGGTAATGGTCATCGTTGATAGAGGATGGTTGCAATGCACTAACGTACTTACAAAGTCGTGTTAGGAGCATACCATATGGGAGTACCATGTTGGAAGCTTTGAATACCCCAGCCATTCTCCTTACCATGTAATAGGCAAGATTAAATGGCCTTTGGTGGATAAGACAATAGATCATTTGCACAAGGCATGCGTTTGGATGATCTTTGTTTCCAACTAGGCTAATGATGTTTTCCCTAATAATTTCTTCCCATTTTCTAAACATGGGATGCATTTCAAAAAGTTCCATTTTAAAGGGATTTCGGTGAATTAGCTTTTTGTTACGATCGTAACGGGATTGGTCGGTCCTAATTTTAAAGATAGTATCGCGAATGGTTTCGGGATTGTCGAGAGGAGTGTTGTAAAGAGGCTTAGGATCAAGTGCAAGGTTTTGAGCGTTAATTGCCCAATCTTGAGAACACATACAAATTCCTTCACAAGGAATGCGAAGAATTTGAGCAAAAGTGTTGAGAGAAAAAGTAAAGTTTTGTGTGTTGATGATAAAGGCGATTGAGATGCTATTATCGGTGTTTCTAATGATCCTAAAGCTTTTGTAAAACTCAAAAATGAAAATCGGACAAATTTGTTCATCAATGTCAAGAAGACAATCAAAGTTGATTGTCGAGAAAACTTGACGAATGTCGGTATCTTCAAGGAAACATTCCTTGACTACACGACCTTCGTGAATAAGTCGTTTTGTGAGGCTTTTGAAAATTTTACGGTTAGTTTTGGTCAGACCCCTTTTACGATAGTAGTGAGTAAGATAGTGGACGGTGTCATGATGATCTTGTTGAGTGGCTTTGGGCATGATTGGTCCTAGAAATACAAATTTTCCAATTAGGTAAAATTAGTTGGAAATGGGTTTATGGTTTTTGGTTTGTATTAACAATGTTGTGAGCACAATGTGATTTAGTTAAAAAGCCCCTTTTCACGATTAATTTGAAAAACCCTAATTAATTTGATTAAAACTTAAGGAACCATAAACCCTAGAATGAAGATGATGAAAATTAGAACAAGTTAATGTAATTACTTACAATGGTGTTCTAGGAAGAAATACTTTGAGGTTATGAAAGCCAATGAGGATGGATGCAGTAGCTTGGTCGTTTTTGTGTTATGAGAATAGAGGGAAAAAGATCAGTGGTGATTTTTGAAAGCGTATGGCTGAGTTCTGTTCCACGGTTCCCCCGGATCCTTTGTATTTGGGATCCGGCTAGTACAACTAGAGGGATCCGGCTACAATGAACATAAAGGAGGTTGTTTGACATTATAATTTTTTTTTGTAGTATGCTTATGGAATAGCTTACAAAAATATAGTTCGGAGGTTTTAGATGACGATTGTTTTTGAATGACGGCTTTTGATGAATCTCATATCGAGGATGTGATGACGGCGTTAAAAAAAATATTATTCCCTATGACGAGAAAGGTGGAAGAGTGACGAAAGAGACTTCTAACGCTCTTAGTGTTATAATAATCAAAGTAGTACTTGTGAGAATAAGTAGAACTCAAGTATCCTATCTAATGAAAAGTAGAACATACCTTTATGCTTCTTGATTTGGTATAAAACCAAAGATACTTCATGAGCTTTTAAAGTAATCCTTTGTACTTGATGTACTTAAGTTGTGATTACTTTAAGAATCCTTCCTTGAATGTTGACTTCATCTTTGAGTGAAGATTTTGGAAAATTCTAGCATGAAAATTACTCGAGAACGGAATATTGTTAGAATCATCTATCAATGTCCAACAAAATGATTTAACAGAAAATATGATCCAAAGAAAAATCCTTCTTTGTAGTTTTCAAACATACACGGATCGTATCAAGTCTTTAAAGTACAATATACTTTAAGGAACTTGGTTACGAAGCTCTGGTACCAATTGTGGAAAACTAGAAGGGGGGGTTGAATAGTTTTACCAATTTAAAACTTCCTTTTAAATATTTAGATCGACTTATGTCAATCTATTTGGTTGTTTATGTTGGACGTTGATAGATAGATATATAAACGTGTAAATGAAAGATAAAGAGTAAGAAGCACATCACCACGACACAAGTATTTATAGTGGTTCGGCTACAAGGACACCTTCCTTGCCCTACTCCACTCCCCGAGTCACCTACTCGAGAGTTCGTAAACACTACACCAACTCCTTATGGCGGAGAAGCCTTCACAACGTCGCTTAACCTTTTTCCGGTACAAAGCTAAATACCGAGTTCTTTCACACCAAGGCGAACCACACCTAACACAACGTCGCCTACCCTTTATACGGTGCTAGGCTAACCACCGAGTTCTTTCACACCTTAGGAGAACTAATCTTATCACAACGTCGCCTACCCTTTATACGGTGCTAGGCTAACCACCGAGTTCTTTCACACCTTAGGAGAACTAATCCTATCACAACATCGCCTACCCTTTATTAGGTACTAGGCTAAGCACCTAGTTCCATTATGGAGGAACTACTACCCTTCACGACACAACACCTATTATCAAGGAGATCTACTCCTTGTTACAACACCATCAAGGATATCACCATCCTTGTGAATAAATAAACACTTATATGTATAACGATGCACCTCATCGATTATACGACCTAAGCATTCTTCCCAAATGCTATTTGATTTGATTCTTCGGCATCCTTCACTAATGCCTTTGACACAACGCTTGGCATCCTTCACTAATGCCTTAGTCTTGACACCTTAAGCATTCTTCACTAATGCTTTGACGCGGATGATTAGCATCTTTCACTAATGCTTTCATCTCGACACTTTCGGCATTCTTCACTAATGCCTTCAACCCAACATCTATGGAGAAGGGAAGAACTATCAACAAGAGAACCTTCGTTGTCTTGATGATGACGAAGCATGGCAACTCATGGACTTAAGCTTGCACGTCTTCAAGATGTGGTGATCTTTCCTTTAGGAGGAATCTACAAGATCACACAAAAACAAAAGAGAAAAGCTACATAGATCTCTTGGATCTGATGTTAGAGGGTTAGAATACTTGGGGGAAGTATGTGTGTAAAGGGGTGAATAGAAAGGAAGAAAAAGCTCTCTATTTATAGAGGAAATTCTCTACTGTTTCCCCGGATCCCACGGATCCCTTCCACTTGGGATCCGGCTAGCACAAAGCTAGGGATCCGTGGTCCGCTCCTCTTTGCCCATGGGTATTTTGGGTTATGGGTCATGGGTCATGGGTTATGGGTTGATCCATGGTTTTCAATCTAGATACAATGTACCTTAAGGATACATTGAACTTGTGTAAGTGGTATATATAAAACCATGGGTTATGGGTCAAAAACCATTTGCTAGTTTTTATCTATTTAGTATATACTTGCTTTTACCCTTTTTAGTATATACTTGTTTTTACCCATTTTAGTGTACTTAATATAAGTATGTATTAACCCAATATGTAAACACTAGTTGTTGTACATATGTATCTAACTCATAGAGTTACTTAAACTTGTTAAGCCAATATGTAAACACTAGTTGTTGTACATGTGTATCTAAAATATAAAATCACTTATACTTGTTTTAGTGTTTTATGTGAAAGCGTAAGTGTGTTATAAAACTATTAGTTCAAACCATTAACGTATTTTATTTGTTTCGTTAATATGATTTTACTTTTGTTATCGACAAAACATTAGAAGATCGTAAAATATAAATAAACGTTTTTACGGCTTATTTGTATTAACAACCTATACACCATTTCTATCGAAGACATGATGAAGTCCTCTCCAATCTGCTTGCTGTCAAAGGCTTCAAAAACAAAGTCATGGTTATGGCATCGTCGTCTCAATCACTTGAACTTTGGTACCATTAATAACCTTTCCAGAAAGGATCTTGTCAGAGGCTTACCCAGATTGAAATATGAAAAAGATCATCTTTGTTCAGCTTGCCAGTTGGGAAAAAGCACGAAATATGCCCACAAACCAAAACCCACAAACTCAGTAATGGAAGTTCTTCATACCCTTCATATGGATCTGTGCGGACCAATGAGAGTGCAAACGATAAATGGGAAGAAATACATTCTAGTAGTTGTTGATGACTACTCTCGATTTACTTGGGTAAAGTTTTTTAGGACAAAGGATGAAACTCCAGATGTCATCATCAAACTTATCAAACAGCTTCAGGTTTGACTCAACAATACTGTTGGAATTGTTCGAACAGACAATGGCACAGAGTTTGTTAACAAAGACTTAATTCAGTTTTATGAAAGTGTTGGAATCAGTCATCAAAGAAGTGTTCCACGAACTCCTCAACAGAACGGTGTAGTTGAAAGACGAAATCGAACTCTTGTGGAAGCCGCAAGAACAATGCTAATTTATTCAAAGGTTCCAATGTTTCTATGGGCTGAAGCCATTGCCACTGCTTGCTACACCCAAAATCGTTCCCTTATTCACACCTCTCATGGAAAAACTCCATATGAACTTGTCCATAAACGAAAACCTGATCTTTCCTACTTTCGTGTGTTTGGTGCTTTGTACTATCCAACAAATGACGGTCAAGATTTAGGAAAATTAAGAGCTAAAGCGGACATTGGAGTTTTTGTTGGTTATGCATCAAACAAGAAGGGTTACCGAATCTACAACAAGAGAACCCGAAATATCATGGAAACAATTCACGTTACGTTCGATGAGCTGACCGGTCAAATGGCTCCAGGACAATTTAGTTCTGGACCCGCATCTCAACCTTTATCAAGTAGTCCTATCAGTTCTACTCTTGTTTCTAATCCCTTTCCAGCAACTCCATATGTACCTCCATCAGAAGATGATTTAAAGAAATTGTTTGATCCAATGTTTGATGAACACTATGAACCGAATGCTGATGAAATGTCAATTCCATCAACAGAGGCTGCTCCTATCCCTGTGAATGAAGTCAACCCTTCAGTCTCAATATCATTAAGTCAAGAAGCGCCTGCTGCTGATCACTCTGTCTCATCAACAAATCTTCAATCATCGAATGTACATCATGGAATTGTTTCTGGCATCAATGATGAAATTAATCCCTTTGCTCCTCCAGAAGATGAACCCTTTGAAAACATATTTGCTCCTGAGTCATCATCAGAACCATCTTCTTCAGGAGATATCAACTCTGCTACTTCAGTTCCTCAACAACAACCACATGAACACCTCAGAAAATGGACACATGATGTAACACCCCCAATTATGATATGCAGCGGAATTCAAACTGGGTATTACTTGATGGCACAACAGTCATAATAATAGAAAATGATCTCTAAAGGAGTCGTTTTTAAAAAGACTTTATCATTCAAATATATCAGAGTTTACAAAATAGGTTCCAGTTGGTTCCATTGATTACAAAACACATCAATATAAAGTTTTTGATGTTTTGTGAATGATAAATTATTTATTTATATAGCCTTCTTGATCTTGCCCTTCCGTGCCAGCTTCCGACATTATGGACCTGAAATACATGCTTAAAACTGTCAACACAAAGGTTGAGTGAAATTCATAGAGTTTGTTTGATGGTTGAACACATTATGTTGGTAGTGTGAGTTAATTAGACTCACACCAATGGTTTGAAAACAAAACAGTTATTATTAGACTAAGCATCATGCAATCAAGGCGTTAACGTGTTCCAAATTTAATTGGAGAAATTGTTGGTACGTGCCCTAATAGGTAAAATTGCCATTTTTACCTAATGTTACTCAAATATAGTGCGTTTGTTTGCCTTTAACGGGGCCAACACAAACGGGATTCGTCAATCCCAATAGATCTATTCACAATATTCGCGCCCACTCTCACATAGTGATTAATGATTCATGATTTAAGGACTTATGTTTGGCAAATGCGGTAACTTAGTGCTAATAAAACAATCAGATAAGCATACAGTTTGAAAGCAATGTGTTCGGTTTAAAATAAAGCATGTATTTCCCCCAAGGGTTTGTAAAACAATTAAGTAATAGAAAGTGGGGCTATGAACTCACCGAGAGTTGATGATGTTAAGTACTAACGGATGTGATGGATAAGTCGGAAGACTTCTACGTGCAACCTAAAAATGAAATGTTGCGACTTAAGTTTGGAATAATGTTTAAGAAAACATAAACCATCCTATATATATATATATATATATATATATATATATATATATATATATATATATATATATATATATATATATATATATATATTCCTATGTTGATCATGATGTAGTCAATTATCATATGATGTTTATAGAAAGATCTTTAATATGTGAAAACGTATTTAGTTTATAGATATCGTACTACCGTTCGGGCCATCATAATTCAGAGGTCATGCAGTAAACGTTCGAGGAGCTAGGACACTTTAATTCGTAAATCCAGCAACTCGTCGATACGTTTTACTCAAATGAAACCCCTCACATGAAGCTCCCTACTATTGTAGCACTTAGTAAATACAACATATGTTTTGAGTGAAGATTGTTATAACATAAAGTTTATCATGTTTTAATAACTATCTAGTTTTTACAAGTTCTCGTCGTTTCAAACAAGCCTCGAGGCTTTAGCCATGGCCTTGCCATGACTTTGGTCTTGAATTCCATGGTCTTGAGACTTAGCTTTGGCCTTAGCCGTAGCCGTGGTCTTGGCTAATGGCCATTAGGCCTCTTGGTTTGCTTTTAGTTGTGACAAAAGTATAGTTATGAGACTATATTTACGGCAGTTTCTGTTTTTGAAAGATTTTGGCCTATTTATGCATTTTCAAGGTCAGAGCTTCTTTAATATTGAAGGAAAACATCGTTCCGGACAACTTTCGTGTTTTAACTTTTTGATGATTCGGACCAGAAGTACCATTTTAAAAAGGGCAGAACTCAAAACAGAAAGTTATGGGCAGTTTCGGCGTTTAGGTTTCGCTAACTTCTTTTGCTCATAACTTTTGACTCGTTTGTCCGTTTCGGTGATTCAAATTGCTATGTTTACCTTTTAATCTTGTCTACCATATTATGTAAGTTATAAAGTCCTTATGTTACTGTTTTTAATGGTCTCTCATGTGTAGAATATGACTAGTTTACTAGTTTGTTACTTTTATGACAATATGTGAATTAAAACAAGTGATTGAGTATATGTACATCATGAATCAACATAGTAACTATATATATAGCATGAAATAGTTAAGATTATGAATAATAAAGATGAGATGATGGTGGTGATAAGTTGCTTACAACTTTTGGCTTTCAAAATAGAAAGGAGTAACTTAGTAAGGATAGGACTTTGATTGATCGGGTAAGACTTTGTATTGAGCTAGCTTTCCACACCTTGGCACCCTTGCAAACTTGAAGAGTTGGTGATGAAGTACTAAGTGACTTGAGTGGATTTAAACTCAAGAGGATCACTTAAACTTGCTAGAGATTTGATGAAGTAGCTTGATCTTTGGAACTTCCTTGCATAAACTTGGAGTTTATAGATCAAATGATGGAAGATGTGAGTGGTTTAGGGTATGAACGACCAAAATCAGTTTGTGAGGGAGTTTATGATGTATTTCACTTCCTATTTATAGGAGGGTAAGTTTGGTTAACCATATATTGGGTTAATTATTAACCATGGTTAAGTTAGGACACTTGTAATGATCAAAATGATGCATGCTTAGGATCAAACCACATAAATGGTGACTCCCCACCCTTAGGTCGGTTTCAATGCATGACAAGGCTTAGATGATAAGCCTTGGTCTTATCTTGAGGTTAGAGTAAGTTTTGGTTCCGTTAAATGCCAACCGTAAGTCGTTAAGCCATAAAACGTACAACCGGGTATCGTAAAAATACAAAACTTACAGGAATGATGAGACTCATCATTATACTCCATCTAAAAATATAAAATGAGTGATAAGTCTCATTGGGTGCAAAAACGCTGCTTAAAGCTGGAAATACGGGTAAAAAACGCGTAATTCGCGTAAAACGCAGAACTGAAAAACGCAAAATTCCAAAACTTGTGGAATTGTCATAAAATGGTAGAAATACATATTTCTAATGTTTATATGGTTTACTGGACATATCGGGATGTCAGAATGACGTTTTAACCCTAAAGTAGTTCTCGGACACGGTTTCGTGAAAACGGTTCTGAATGGATTCAACGTGCGCCGTCAGGACGACTTGTCGAGTTTATTTATCTTGTCATGATAGTAAAATAAAAAAATATTTACGATATGAATAGTGAAAATGAATAGTAAAAGTGAATAATAAATTCTCGAAAATGAAAAATAACCTGAAAATGCGGGTGGTTACAGATGATCATCCATTGGACAACATCATTGGAAACCTTTCCCGTCCAGTATCCACACGGAAACAACTTGCAACCGATTCCTTATGGTGCTTCTTCAACTCCGTACTCTCTAAGATCGAACCAAAAGACGTGAAAACTGCCATGAATGAAGACAGTTGGTTAAATGCCATGCAAGAAGAAATTCATGAGTTTGATCGACTAGATATATGGGAATTAGTACCTGCTCCAGATTGTGCAATGATCATTGCTCTAAAGTGGATCTTCAAAGTAAAACTTGATGAGCATGGTGATGTTTTAAAGAACAAGGCTCGATTGGTTGCAAAAGGATACCGTCAAGAGGAGGGTATTGACTTTGAAGAATCATTTGCTCTAGTTGCTCGTATCGAGGCAATCAGAATCTTCTTGGCTAATGCTGCAAGTAAGAACATGGTAGTCTATCAGATGGATGTTAAAACGGCGTTTCTTAACGGAGATCTTAAAGAAGTCGTTTACGTCAGCCAGCCTGAAGGCTTTGTAAATCCAGAGCATCCTACTCACGTCTATCGTTTGAAGAAGGCTCTTTACGGTTTGAAGCAAGCTCCAAGGGCATGGTATGATACGCTATCAAAGTTTCTTCTATCAACTGGATTCAGCAAAGGAGCAGTTGATCCAACATTGTTCACCAGGAAGTCAGGCAAACATTTAATTCACGTTCAAATATATGTAGATGATATTATCTTTGCCTCGACTGACCCCCAATGCATGTGACCGTTTTTCTAATGAAATGGGTTCTAAATTTCAAATGTCAATGATGGGACAAATATCATTTTTCTTGGGATTACAAATTTCACAAAGTCCCGGAGGCATTTTCATAAATCAATCTAAATATGCAAATGAGATCTTAAAGAAATTTGGATTTGATTCTAGTGACCATGTTGACACTCCCATGATAGAGCGTACTAAACTAGATGAGGACCACTCAGGGATCATGGTAGACCAAACGAAATATCGTAGTATGATTGGATCCCTGATGTACCTCACAGCTAGTAGACCAGACATCTTGTTCGCTGTTTTCATGTGTGCTAGATACCAGGCTAAGCCTACCAAAAAGCACCTTGAAGCGGTTAAACGGGTCTTTCGGTATCTCCAAGGAACCATCAATATGGGACTTTGGTACCCGAAGGACACCGGTATGTCACTAACAGCCTATGCAGATGTTGATCATGCAGGATGTCAAGATACTCGTCGAAGTACGTCTGGAGGTGCTCAGTTTTTGGGTGATAAGCTTGTGAGCTGGTCTTCAAAGAAGCAAATGAGTACTACTATTTCCTCTACAGAGGCTGAATACATAGCCATGTCATCCTGTTATGCTCAAATCCTATGGATGAGATCCCAATTATCTGACTATGGCTTTGAATTCAACAAAATCCATCTGTACTGTGATAATAAAAGTGCTATTGCTCTCTCATGCAACAACGTACAACACTCAAGAGCAAAGCACATCGACATTCGACATCATTTCATCAGGGAGCAAGTAGAAAATGGTGTGGTGGAACTATACTTTGTGAGGACTGAATATCAGTTAGCAGACATCTTCACCAAAGCTCTTCCTAGGGAACGTTTTGAGTTTATTCTTCCACGACTTGGTCTTAAGAGCCTACAACCGGAAACACTTAAACGTCTTCAAGAGGAAGAAGAGGAGTAAAATGTTTTCCTTCATCTATCTCTTGTAAATAGTTATTCGAAAAACAAAATACAAAATTTCAAAACCTTCAAAAAGCAAATAGAAAAATATAAAACTTTTAAAAATCCATAAAAATTGAAAAATCTTGAAAAATTCCAAAAAATATTGTCTTTTTGTCATGTTTTTCTCGATTCGATAATATTTACGGTCTTTGTGCTGTCATTCAAAGAATGACACGGGACTTTAGATATTGTTCGAATGTTTAAAAAAATATATATATATATTTTTGGGAGAAAGTGAAATAATGGTTTATTGTCATTTCAGACAATAACCCGCTTTTCAAAGAAAGGACAGAGCCATGCTTTATCTTGTTTTTCAAATTTCTTGCCCTGATTCTATAAACAATAACTTACTATCTAATGAAAACTAATTGCTTTAAAAAATAACTCGGACTCTATTTTTGAAAATCATCTGGACTTAACATTTGTCAAAAATATCTATCTCTCAATCAACAACTTATGTCATTGATTGAGGGGGAGAATGGTTTCAATTAAATCAAAACGGTTATTTGTCATACAATTGTTTGTCAAAAGATAATCATGCATGTTTAATCAATGGAGTTTAAAGTCTCAAAATCCGATCCGTATCAGTTAAAACGTTTTCATAATCAAGTCACAATTCTCCTTAAAAGCTTTCAAAATCAATTTAAATCTACAGAGATCACAAATCTCAAATGATTTGATAATTGTGATCGGGGGAGAATTTGTGATTTAAATTGGATTTAATCTGATAATTCGGTAAATGGTTTTATAAGGATGTACAAGCTCTCCTTCCCACATGTGCCAAACGATTTCAAAATTCCATGCACATGTTGAGGGGGAGCATCTATCTTAAACCACTAAGATTTGAAACGTGATTAATTTATTTTAATGTGCAGTCTTTTCCTAATATGTGCAAAACATCTTCAAATTTCCATGCACATATTGAGGGGGAGCAACTATTTTGAAAACCACATTCTTCATTTAACTACTCTTAGATGCAAGCCAATCCCTCAAAGATGAAAATTATTTCCATTACAAAATGATGCGTGATGCACATGTTGAGGGGGAGCTCTGCTTCAAAAATTATCAAAAACAATTCAGGTACAAAATGCTTTGATAATATATCACAAGTATCTGGATTGATTTTTCAAATGGTTTTCAATTGGTTCCAATGGCAGATGAACAATACCAAATAGATCGACCAAATTTACTTTATGTATGGTGATATAAGGTTGATAAGGTTAGGTATTTGTTCCCATGATCCGCCAGAACCGGAGGGATCTACCGAGGGACAATCCACTAGATAGTGTAGAAGTCTTTAGGTTTGATGAAAAAAGGAGAAAAGTGAGATATGGGAAGAGTGCGGACTGAGATAGAGCTAGAATTGGAATAAACCCAACAAGGTTCTAGTAATGAAGTCTCGGTAAGCACTGAAGGGGTTGAAGAATGAAAAAGAAATGAATATGAAAAGGGTGAAAAGAAATAGCCCTCTAAAGATTCAACCTTAGGGCAGATACCGGGTTCAATTCATATGCTACTGGTGGTTACCAAGGTAACATCGGTATTGAAGACAAGACGTCATGGACCCAGTGACGCACTGCACTTCAACACCACTCAAGTTCCTCTTAAAAGGACTTGTTTCATTCTCACGGGGAACCGACATAATCTATCGACTTTATCTTAGAGATTGTTGATATTGAAGAAGGAGACCCTCTCCCTAGTCTCCGAAATAGGATCCAAATATGCACTATTGAGTCTAGAGCCACGAGATCATCTATAAATCTCATTAGGACACTTTCAATGAAGACTCTCTGTTTCACACAATGTGTAAAGAGAGATTATATCTAATGAGTCCTACGCATTATCCTTGTGGTACTGCCAGAACATCTGAGTGATATGCAAACATATTCACAATGAAGATGGAAAGCCTTCTGGAGCCAACATCAAACAAGCTCCTGGTAGGTGGCATGTGAGATCTATCCAATAGATCAACCATGTGATAACTGAACAGAAACAATGGGGCGATTCAATCTTTTGAATCAATCCTGGTTCAGGTTATGGATTGACGGATACCCTGAAAAACCGGTCGTTGTGCTTAAAAACTCTTTTCTTTAGCACATCGACTGTGTACAAATATTTCAAAATAAAAGGTGTTTATGACTGATAATTGATTTTCATTAAAACCTTTGTTGTATTGCAAAAACAATTTCTATTGAGCGATACACGATTGTTTTTCAAATCTCTTTTTATCAATCAGTGAATCTCAATTCGCTGGTTCACTCACTCCGTGTTGTCTTCTTTGAGACGTTCCGGTTTGAGAACAGCTAGAGCAGCTCCGAAACCCTGTCAAGAAAATTCTTCGGAATTTTACCTGATCACAGGCAGTATTTGTACTGATCAACGGGAACCGTGGGCCGTGTATCTCAATTCAACGAAAGTGATCAAAGACACTTTCGTGCACTTTATTGCTAACTGTTGTATGCAGGTACGCCCGGCGTTTGCAGCTAATCAGAATGAAGCGGTCAATCCATAGCCGCATGCTCACACATCACATTCATTTCAAAAGAAATCATGATTAGTGCATCAATGACTCTGATATTCTCAATCCATGCTTCTGCTACGCTGCTACCAATATCATGAATCATCGAAAGCTTCCGCAACTCTGATGAGAATATATCATGATCCAGAATGTGAGCATGTCGGTCCAAATGTCACAACATCACATAATACCAACACCATAATGGAAGAGTCAGAGATTTATGATAGCTGATGATCTCAAAGCTAGCTCAAAACTCATTATCACGTGGATCAGTAAAAGACCTCCACTTGGATTAACCAAACATGCAATGTGAAGAATCAATGACTACAAGCTTCAGAGCAAAGTATTACATCAAGAATGCAAGAACAATTTTTAATGTAATACCTGTTTGTATTCAATGTAATTTTAATGTGTGTTTGAGGTGACCTCCCTTAGGGGGAGATTGTTAGGATTTAGTAAATCTAGTTATTGAAGAGTCGGTCACCTCAAGTATATGTAATCGTTAGAAAGCTTGTAATCGTAGATTATTATAAGTTAAGTAGTATTTAGTTTAAGTAACACCGTGGAGGACGGACGGGTCTTTACCCACTGTATGCCTGATCCACAGCCCGTAGCTAGCATTTTATGTAAGACCTATAAATACTCTCTACCTCCCAAGGTAGAGAGTTGGAGCTCATAATAAGATTTTTCTTTCTCTCACTAAAGTTCCCAAACCTCTAACTTTCTCTCTCTAGAAAATCATCTTATACGCCTACTTGTGTTTGTGTTATGATGTGTATGTGAAATCCAATATGTTACAGATTTCTGGAAAAAATGCAATAGAAAGTTACTATTATTTCAATACTGGCAAGGATAGTAAAGAAACAGGTTGGAAATCTTTTCTATGTGAAGCTAATCTCTGTCCAATACTAGCAATTGAAAGTTACTATTATTTCAATACTAGCAATTGAAAGTTACTATTATTTCAATATTAGCCTGAACCAAGCTTCAAAGTACCAGTGATCTGGACCACCTCAAATACAGAGGATGCAAACCATGTTCATCGATCATCATTATATGTCATTTGGTGATGAATTTTTTATGCCATTTTTCGGTTAGATACTTTCTTATATAATTTTCTTTGGCGAATGTTGTTATACTTACATACAATTTGCTATGTTGTTTATGGTGCCTAGACACGTGACCCACCAAACCGCACCTTATCAACAGCTAACCGTGGTCGCCAATCATATCAATGTATTTTTGTTATCATTATGTTAACAACTACTCTAGCATGTATACAACCATTATGTGTCGATGAACACTACTTACGTTTGCTTTTGATTGTTTTCAGCAATGCCAGATTCAGCACGCTCAACTGACCCTATTACTGTGCATCTAGGAATCAATGGCAATCGCAGAGGTCAGCATTTTGCAGATAATTTCCAAGCACTCTCCTTCACGGAAACTAATCGGCTCCCTATTTTAGAATACTCCTTTTATTATCTGTTCACACCTGTTCCTCAAGAATATAGACAAATTGGCGAAGCTTATATTTGAACTGCTAATATGTAGTTAAATTACAGGTTCTAATTACATCAGAAATCCTATAATCGATTCATTCAGGGCAAAAAAAGAAATTTTGCAACAAGTATCTTTCTATTTTGCAATATTACGTTAACGATTTTTAAAAAATTTGGGTCGATCCCAAACACTACGACACACAGGTGAACACCTATAATTTACAATAAACAGTTCAAGATTACAATGTACATCTGTTCATTAACCTTTTTGCTTATCGGTCTAATAGGTCTACATACTACTTGTTGATTTCTAAATTCATTGTTGGCTTGAAAAACAAGAAGCAAATAGTCAGACTAAATTTGATTGAAAGGGCAAAAAATATGACTGCAAGAGGGTTGAGAAACTGCTTATAGATAACTAAGTACATACAAGTTTTTTCTTTCTACTTTGTAGGTGAAAAAGGACGTCGTCGGAGTTTCAGCTGGCCTTATGAAGGGTCAACACTCAACATGGAGAACAGTCGAAAGAGTTTCATGATCGAGCTTACATGGAGGCTGTGAAGCTTTAGAATAGACGGAAATAGAGGTCAGCGTTATTTGATTTTATAATCATATATATGGGTAAGCGTTATCTACGCGTGGTCATGGAAAAAATGTACAAACGGATGGGTGACGGGAAAAAAAATCGTGTCTGCGGGTGATGAGTTAAAGGTATCCGTGTCCATTACTCGCGAGTTCCAGTCCTACACCTGACAGATCGCAATAACGACTACAAACCCGGTTTTAATTATCTTATATAGTTTAGGATTTTACTAATGACAGCCGGCATAACTCTTTTATTTTGAACGTTATGGGTTATTCAAATTCAGTTTGTGTAATGAGTCTTAATTTGATTAATCAAGAAAATCATATCACATTTGACTTTTCAGAGTCATATTTCTTGTGATCACGAAAGAGAATGGATTCATGACCAACCTTCTTTCGTTATAGACAAAATTATAAGACATGCCTACCCATCGATCAATTATTTTTCTAAGGGGATGACATACTTACGTTTATTTACCACAAATCAAAGTACTTACCTGCATTTAGTCGTTTAATGGATTATGGTAACATCAATTATATATCTTAACCCTTTTATTTAACTTTTAATTACTTTTTAGTATATATTTGATCCACAAAATCATAAAAATAAAAACCACAAGTCATACCCGTCCATCGGACGGGTTTTGACACTAGTGTATATATATATATATATATATATATATATATATATATATATATATATATATATACGCGATCTTATTAGCTTATATGAGTTCGGCTTATATAACATAAGCTACAATTTTGTGGCTTATTTGACACTTATGGGCTTATATAACATTAATGTTATACAAGCCCACAAGTGTCAAAATAAGCCATAAATTGTGGCTTATGTCATATAAGCCGAACACCGCTTATGTTATACTCTTTTCGTCTCAAAATTATTGTCAAGAAACAAAATTACACAGTTTAATAAAAATGAGACAACTACAATTTTCAACGACTCAATTATAATATTCTTTCACTAAGTTCTCTTTTTATTACCTAAAATGAAAAGTGAACAATTTTTTTAAGACATTTTAAAAATAAAATATTGACTATAATTTTAATACGAAGGAAGTAGAAGCTTAAGCAAACACCTATCAACATAACTTTTTATTACAATTTGATATGAGAATTAATTCAACCAACCACAATTAATAGTTTGGCATGTCTGCACTTAGAGATTGTATCTGCATTTTTAGGGATTTTCCTCCGATCATAGCAATTTATTTGAGTTTATGTAATGACAATGAATTTTTACCCAAAGGCCATCATTAGCAAAGCCCTATTTTTAACGAGTTGGAAAAAATATGTGACATGTTTAATGAGAAAATTGATGGATTTTGAAGTAATCCTAGAAAAAAGTTGAACTTTTGTTTAGCCGAGAGACCGTTTAAAAAGATATACAAATGAGGATTTTGAATAAATCTTATTGATGTGAGTTATACTCTCTTTCACTCAGTGTATTAATAATATATATGTTTGCGTGTTACTGTAACATCCCGCCTACTGATACACAATATTGTCCGCTTTTCCCTTGTGAGTTATACTCTCTTTCACTCAGTGTATTAATAATATATATGTTTGCGTGTTACTGTAACATCCCGCCTACTGATACACAATATTGTCCGCTTTTCCCTTGTGGCTCACGGCTTTGTTTTTGTGGCCCTCGCGTGAGACTTTCCGGTAGGTCACCCATACCAGTGCTACTCTCACACGAGCACGCTTAACTGCTAGTTCCTTGAGAACCCTACTCGCAGTAGACCACAAAACGCGTTGTGTCTGTTAAGGCGGATGTTATTCTTATATACCCAGCATCTCTCCAGGCCTCTGTCGATGTGGGATTTGCCTAAGGTGTTACAATCACCCTATTTACCTAGGGTGTTACAGTTACCGTGCTACATTGTTTGATAAAACTTTTAATATATTCACTTAAAATCATTTAACTAATTTACTTTCTTTACCAAACAAATATCGCATTGTCTATATAATTTGGCAAGGATGGCACGGAGGAGCACGGAAGGGCATAAATATTAAGAACTCTTTTTTTTATCATTCAAAAAAACATCAGAAACTTTATATTTGTGTAATTTGTACCCATGAACTTACCGGTACCTCTCTTTTGTAAACTCTGATATTTGAATAAATGAACGATAATCCTTTTTAAACGACTCAGTTAGAGTTCGTTTCCTATTATATAATTGTTATACCAACGAGTAACACTGAGTTTGAATTCTGATGCATTCACGAAATTGGGGTGTTACGTGCTTTGTCTGCCTGTTCTATTCTCGTTCATCTGAGTACTTGTGTTGCTCTGCTCTGATCTGCATCTGGGTTTGGTTTTGTGTCGACTTTGGTCCGTCTGTTTCAGACTTGTTGTCGCCTTGTTATAGTTTATATTACATCAGATTGAGACTACGTCTAGCACCGAGTTTGCACTCTGGGACACTCCGTTTTTCGTTTGTTTTTTAGTTAATCTATGTTTAGAAAACTCTGAATTTTTATCGTTGCAATATTTTGAGTTTGAGAAGGGATGTTGGATAATAAAGGCCTATAGGCCCGACCCACTTGTTTAGGCCCGTTTAAATAGTTAGGGTTTCGTCTGTGTCATTTCTATTTAATGTATTGTAATGTGTTAGTTATAATTAAATTTGATAATACAATTTTCAGTATTCTTTTGATTTCTACATAGTTGATATCGGAGGTATTGGAACAGTAGTTGAAGTGCTCCCAAGTGTTCAGATTGTTCAATTTAGTTGTTTCAGGATCACATGTTTAACTAGTGGCGTAAATGAACCGAGCTAAGCGTTAACTACTTAGAATCTATTCAGTAAAAGCTAAAAACAAGGCTAAGCGAGCCTAGTTTGGGGATACTTAATAAGTGAGGTCGAACATGAGCTTCATACCCGAATATCTATCCTAAACAAGGTTTATAAAATATATGTGTATGTCTATATTTTAAGGTTAATATGAGAATGACTCAATGACATATGTATACATAAATCTTTTGATAATTGTCGTTTTCATTATTTTGGCCGACTAATACACGAGATTTGTGTTGGTTTGTGGGAGTTAAAACACACGTAAAAGACTAGAAGTGTGTGAGCCTATGGGGGCACCCATGTTAAACACGAGAGTACGTTATGTACGTTTATACTTGAACTAATATACGACCCGTTTGTATATTACTTGACCCGATTTATTTGATCCATTTGAGTGTGATCCAAGGCCCAACGACTGGCTTCCATGGGGGATTTGGATTGGGTGATGGACTTGTGTTTGGATTAGGAAAGTGGGAAAACTTGGATCTCAAGTTTGAGCCCAAGTGATGTATAGTTCTTGAGCTATATATACTCTATATATATCCCTAAAACTAGACTATGTTTCCTATCCCTAATACACGATCACAACCCCAACTATAGTTCAGTCGATCACAACGCCAACTAAACCTAACTTGCTTCATTAAATTCGAGGTGTTTAAAGAGTTTTAGTGTTTGGATTTTCAGCATGTTTCCTGGTGATTCAAAGCTGTCAAATGGGGTTTTAGTTTGTTGTTTTTCTCGGTCAGAATGGTGACAGAAACTTATCAGACAAGACCTAGTTCGGTTCTCGGGTTACTACAGTTCTCGGCCAGAAGTATAGAATGTGTTCTAGGGTTACTTTGTACGAGTTATTCTAGTTTACAAAGGTTGTTTGGGTAAACGTTCACGACTAGCTTTATCGGGCGTATTCGTGATTAAGTGTTTGTTTGTGGACTCGTAGAGGTATCTATTTTAGATACTTGGTTTCGTGTTCATTTTATAGCGTGCAGTTGACTACGAGGGTTAGTTTTTTATTTCCCTTTTATTTATTATTGTTTATTAATTATGTGTTAACCTAATTGCATAAACTAGATCCATATTCCACTGCGTACTCGTTGCGTTACTTGGTTAACTAGATTATAAAATCCCAACAGTGGTATCAGAGCCATCTCGTTTTTGTGATTATGGATTACACGCTTTAATAAACATATTAAAAGGCTGAATGAAATATAATTAGTTATTCGTTTTATTTTTGTTTTGACAACTATAATGCAATACTTGTCAATTATTAATAAAAAAATACCTAGACATACAAACTAATTAGAATTAATTTGTTAATTAGAATTAAATTGTTAATTCGAATTATATTGATATTTAGAATTACATACTGTTATTAAATACATAAACTAGCGTAATTAATTGTTAACTAAGTTTGCCATGCTTTTTATGTGTTTTTCCGGCTATAAGACCCACTCAATTGCTTTTTGTGATGTATGGGGTGATCTAGGTTTCGTACCTAGTGACGGTCTTATGGTTCTCCTTTTTCGGAAGACTCGCGAGAGAATTCGGAACAATATGTGTTTATTAATGTTGTATGTTTATATGTTTTTGATTCCTTATGTGCATAATTGTTACTTGTTTTTGACACTTAATTGAATGCAATATGGAATAATACATATCGTAATCATAACATTGATAATGGTCTTTATATACATGCCTAAATAGTAAATACCATGCTTATTGTGATCTGCTATTTGATTCGTGGAAAATTGTTTTTGTTAAATAAAGTGACCTAAACTATTGAAACAAGTTTTTCATGAATTTAAAAACTAGACGCTATGGACACTTGGGATGTACGGCTCACCCACTAGAACAAAGTATAAAGGGGGTTTAAGGAGGTGCACGCAGTCACACCTAAAGGATTTTCGGTTATTGCCTAGCGCTGACCTGGTCCTCCGCCTCCCTACGAGTTCGATTGGAGCTACCGTGAACCATGATGATCATTACAGTGTCATTACCAAAAGTTTTTAAAATAAGTGTTACAAAGTTGTTTTGCATGCTTCTTTGTACACAACCTTTACCACATTTATTTATGTGAATACCCTATGTGTAAAATTTTAAGTCTATGCCACCCAACTATGAACATGTGCATTTGGCTTGACTTCTTTGGTCAGACCTTAGGGCCATTCCAACCCATGATGATTATTACTCATTGGTCAGACCTTTGGTGATTTTTTCAAGTTCTTACTTTGTCGACTTATTTCGAGTTTGCTTGGTCAGACCTTGGACCCGAGGCATAAGATGAGAACTAAACATGCTCATGACATTAATACTTGTCTACTAATGTCTTGACCAGTCTCATAAATCTAAGAGTTTCATTATGCAATTAACGCTCGTCGCTTACCTCTTGTCCTACTTAGTTACTCACTGGTAAGACCTCTAGTAAATAAGTGGGAGTGCAAGACGGATCTTAGTCTTATTAGTAATTAATTGGGTAGTTAATTCTTTTAAAAATAAAATTATCAAAAATACTATAATTGAACTTTCTATGTTCTGATTAAATTGTGTTGTTGCAACATAATTTGTAAACAAAGTTGTTTTTTCTTAAAAAGACAAACTTAGTCTTTTTTCCTGGTAAGAAGAGTAAGACTTATTCCTATCTTTTCTCCTTAGTTGACAAACTGAGATAGGATTATAAATTGTTAAACTCATTTATGATCTTTCATTACCCTTTTAAGCTCTAGAAATAATTGAAAGATAAAATATTTTGTGTAACTAGAAAACATTTTGTTTATAGCTACCAAAATAAATGACATCTTGTACTTGTCACGATGTATGAGTTTAAACCGCAAAGAGTAGAGAAATTACTAGAATATTCGCTATGTAATTTTCTTGGACTCTTATTATTCCTAAAGTGCTAAATACCCTTGGGGATATGTGGACGATAAAGGAGGAATTGCATGCTAAATATTCAAGTTAAATGAAAGCATGAGTGGCTAGTCCCTCATCTACAAAAGTAGGACTTCATATACTCTGTTCAATACCTAAGTACATTGCTACTCGTAGGCATTTGAAGAGAATAGGAAAGTATATAAAACTGCTATATGCTTTCTACTGGCAATGTAACACTTACAAGTTGACAACTCCAGTGGGAGCATTGCATTTTATTATTGAAATAACATTCATGTAATGTTGTCAATTTCAGTGGGAGCTACAGGATTTATTTCTTGTTAGTCACCCATATCATTTCAAACTTGCTTTGAAATAATTCATTACTTTCCGAATATGAACGACCATCGCTTAAAGGAAATTGCATTTTATTTTATAAGAAAACACGTTGCCTTTATGCTGTTGCTCTCTGAAGCGTTATCTATAAAATAATAATCCACAATTCCTTATTAGAGGTTATGGTTCTAAAACTACTTATAATATCTATGACATTATTATATTGTTTGTACAATCAATCACATGTTGTTTGTTTTCATAATATGATGTTGTGCCTTACACAAGTGGGAGAAATCTCAAAGTGTGCGCAAGGAATAACAATATTATTGGTGTCTCTTGACCGCAAGGTAAGAAAACTAATAATTCTACTATGACTTAAACACGTGAGATGTTTATTGCCCTACTACATGTTAATAAGAATTCTACTAGGACTTAAACACGCGAGATGTTTGTTGCCCTACTACATTCTAATAATGATTCTACTAGGACTTAAACAAGCAAGATGTTTGTTGCCCTACTACATTCAGATTTCATGATATAATGTAAAGATACTTCAAAATTTTGACTACATCTTTTAGTCAACATAAATATGGTTAAATGATAATAATCATAATTATGAAGTATAAAAGTAACTTGAAATTACTATAGAACTCAAGAGTTTGCGTTCCTGATTACTTTTGTTTGTATAATTATGCTTACATGTTAAGACATAATTATAAAGTCCTTGAATTAATCAATGACTTATAACGTAAAGTATATAGTAATATTGTTATGTCTTCTAGTTAACACATAGACATGAGGCCTTTGAATTATTCAAAGACTTATAATGAATTATTGACATGTTATGTTTTCTTGTAAACACATGAACATATAATTCTTGAATAGTTATGTCTTTTTGTGAACACATGAACATAAGGTTCTTGTATTATTCAAGGAATATACATTATAGCATGCACTTGGTTCGTAAATACTTAATAGCAATTTGGATTGACCTAATTGACAAGTATTTGGTCCAAAGAGAATTAAGTTATCTATGGAATTCTGATATAGTCTCACAATTCTAATACTCATAGAATACCACTTTATTATTATATGACTAATGTGATGAAACAAACCTTATTCATATTGTTTGATTCATGATAGCTTTAATTGCTCTACCTCCAAAAACATATCAAGGTTATAAAATTGCGTGTGTCGTGGATACACTTAATATAATTCAAACCAAGAAGGTATTCAAGACAACTCATAACTGAAACCCCTAATCCTTTAGGGATTTTAGGTTTTTCCACTCAAACCAATCGAATCATAAACCCTTTTGGATTTTTGATTTATCTACACTTCCTAGCTTGAAGATTGTAGTTTTGGTGTTCTTCCTAGCTTGACGAAACACAAAACTGTTGCAAGAACTTTTGGTTAAAGAGTGATACAAAATTAGAGTTTTTCTACAAACCCTAATTAGAGTTGTTGGAAAGAATTCTATTATGTCTTGATTTAAGTTCTGAATTTGTTAAAATCTTATGAAGCATTTTATTAACAAATCTAGATATGAGAACTTAAAATGTATTTTGTGGTTCACAATAAAGAACAATTTATTGTTGCTTAAATACTTAGTATTTAGATAATTGTCTCTACTTACAAAAGTAAGTGGGAGCATATACAAGTCTCAAAGTTTTTGAGAACAAAATACTTAACCTTCTAAAAACCACTTATTAATGTCATACTAAGGTTAAACATGTGATAACGCTACACGCGTCGTTCGGGGTCAAAGGAACTTCCTTTTCTTCGAGCAAGTTTTATAACACCCTAGGCAGTGAACCTAATCGTTGTAGTGTAGTATTAGGGTAAGCCACGGGTATTGATATCGTTCTCTAGGGAAATAGGAATGCTAGTGAGAAGTTACTACGTTAAGGTTGAGGTTGAGGAAGATTATTTTTTTTATCTTTTTATATTTTTTAAGAAAAGGAAAGGTACGAATCTCGGGGTTTGGATTTGGGGGTTGGTATTTCTACCGATTACTCTAATTATCTAATTATCTAATCTAAGGTGTATGTAGTCTATGTCTAATTATTGTGTGCTCGTATGATGGTTTAAAGATGTGTTTACTTAGGTTTTATTACTCCTTAATTATCTCCTATTGATGGTTGAATTGTCACGTCCTTATTCTTAATCGCGTTGTGTGTCTAAGGTCGTAGGGTATGCGTTTATCCCTAACTCTTTGAAACTACCAAAGGGTCTTGTCTACAAAATCTCTAGGATTTATAAACTCTAACTCTAAGGTACTCTTTGGATGGTTTAGCCTACAACTATTCTAGGTGTTATAGTTTAAGGTTCACAAAGATTAATCAAGCATTAACTACATAACGAATGACCTATCGCATTACTAGATCATTAACAATTAAGATAAGAGACTACCAATAAATATTCAATAGTTAAGTTTCATATTCCCTAAGCAAACATACAAGTAAATTAGCCGGACATGGAGAACATGCAAGCATACACACAAGTAATTGAAGACATAATTGAATTAAGAAAAAATTACACGTTTGGTCCCTATGGTATACCCCAAATAACAACTTTAGTCCCTAAGTCGTTTTTATTACACCACAGATACCTATTTTTGAAACCTTGCACGCATTTAGTCCCTATTTTGGATGGGCGTTAGTTAAGTCCGTTAAGTATTTTGCGTTGTTAGTCCTTTGTTAAAAAAATTTGCACCGTTAGTCCTTATTTTTTAAAATATAGTTTTCCCCAGTTATTCCCTCCGTTAATAATAGTTATCGCCCGTTTTTTTACATTTTTGACCGTTTTTATCCGTTTTCGTTCGTTTTTATCCGTTTTCCCCCTTTTTTTCGTTTTTCGTCCGTTTTTATCCGTTTTCGTCAGCTTTTTATCCGTTTTCGACCGTTTTTTACGTTTTTATCCATTTTCGTCCTTTTTTTTACGTTTTCGCCCATTTTTAACGTTTTTGTCTATTTTTATCCGTTTTCGTTCGTTTTTTTACGTTTTTGTCTGTTTTTTTCCTTTTGCGTTCGTTTTTTATCCATTTTTTTACGCTTTTGTCTTTTTTTATCCGTTTTCGTTCGTTTTTTTTCACAAAAAATTTCCAAAAAAAAAATTGGAATTTTTTCACAAATTTGAAGAAAAAAAAATTCCAAAAAAATTTTGAAAAAAAATAAAAAATTAAAAAAAAAATTTAATAAAAAAAAATTTTCAAATTTTTTTTTTTTAAAAAAATATTTTCAAAATACTTTTCAAATATTTTAAAAAAAATATATTTTTTATTCAAATTTTTTAATTTTAAAAAAATATATTTCGAAAATATTTTTTAATTTTTAAATATTTTTTGTATTTCGAAAATATTTTTTAATTTAAAAAAAAATATATTTGAAAAATATTTTTTTTATTCAAAATTTTTTTTTTAAATTTTTTATTCAAATTTTTTTTATTTTTTTTCGAAAATATTTTTTTTCCAAATTATTTTTTCAAAATTTTTTTAATTTTTTTTTTGGAAATTTTTTGTGAAAAAAAACGAACAAAAACGGATAAAAACGGATAAAAACAGATAAAAACGTAAAAAAAACGGATAAAAACGAACGCAAAAGGAAAAAAAACAGACAAAAACCTAAAAAAAACGGGCGAAAACGGATAAAAAAACGAACGAAAACGGATAAAAACAGACAAAAACGTAAAAAAAATGGGCGAAAACGTTAAAAAACGGACGAAAACGGATAAAAACGTAAAAAACGGTCGAAAACGGATAAAAAACTGACAAAAACGGACGAAAAACGGAAAAAAAAAAGGGGGAAAAACGGATAAAAACGAACGAAAACGGAGGGACTAACTGGGGAAACTATATTTTAAAAAATAAGGACTAACTGTGCAAAATTTTTTAACGAATGACTAACAGCGCAAAATACTTAACGGACTTAACTAACGCCCATCCAAAATAGGGACTAAATGCGTGCAAGGTTTCAAAAATAGGTATCTGTGGTGTAATAAAAACGACTTAGGGACTAAAGTTGTTATTTGGGGTATACCATAGGGACCAAACGTGTAATTTTTTCTTGAATTAATGAAGTAAAACACTTATCTGGATGTAAGATAGGGTTTAGAACCCTAAAATACTGTACAAGACAGTTTTGGTTCGGTTTAGGTTTTTACTCCAAAAGACTACACACTGAAAACTAAAAAATTCGGATTCTATATATAAGATTACAATCGCGACGGCGTCACTTTATGAATTGTGACGCCGTCGGGTCGCCGTCATTAGGGTTTCGTCTTGGCCACGTTAGTCTTGTGACGGCGTCACCTTATGCTTGTGACGCTGCCCCATTCAGTCTCTGACGCCGTCTGGATCAAATCTAGGCCGTCTGAGTTGCGACGACCTACTCTTTTAAAGCCTGACATCGTCACTTGAAAATAAGCAATTTGGCTACTGAGCCGTCACAAAAGTGATGCGACGGCGTCACAGATAACACCTGACGCCGTCCCCTTGTATTTCAGCAGCTTGAGTGTCTTGATTCTTGACTTTGGCCATTTTCTTCGTATATCCGCGCCTTTTCGTCCAAATAAGAGCCATTCCAGCAATTTGCCTTCTAGAGACCTAAAAAGTGAAAAGGAACGATATTAAGTAATAACGGATACAAAAGTGAACAAATAAGGGCTTAAACGACCCCTCAAAATGGTACCTTTTAAATCCTTATCAACATGTAAATGTCGACCAAAGTATAATGTTACTCTCATTCATGAATACGAAAGGATGCCTCATCACTGGAGTGATATTTTAGTATCAATGATGAGGGATATAAGTTAGAAGATTATTATTGTAAATCAGCTAACTACTAAAACACATTATCACATCTTGAATCTAATAAATGTCTTATAACTATGAATGAAAAGATGCAGTCCTTAAAAGGCAAATCAAGTTTTGTGATTGATTGTTATTTTGCCTAACTGCTAACCTATGAGGTTGGAATGAGTGTCTTTTGAAGAAAGGCTTACAAGGACAAAATTGTTTACAAATTAATGCATGCCATTTAATAAGAAGTTTTTAATAATATTTAAGCAATTGACTGTGATTAGATTTTCTTATATATATATACATGTATTAATTATATAAAGATAATTAATTGTCATATATGTTTCCTTGTATGAGGAATATGGCAATTAGATTTTATAACTCTTACTTTATGATTACATTTTGCGAGGACGGTGTGTAATCAAAAGTGTTATAAATCTATATAATCTTTATGTAGTATACAAAATTTAAGCAATTTATGTTTTGGATTGAATCATGCATCTAAGAGCTGAGATCTTAAATTTAATTACAATATGTTTTTGATTAAATTAAGATAACTTTTGAGTACATCTGACATTAAGTGGGAACATTGTGTTTATTCTTAAACTTTAGATGTTGAAGATATCATTCCAATTAAGCTAGATATTAATCCTTAAGCTTGGAATAAAATTTCACTTAGAATTTAGGGAATAAAACAAACAACCTTGAAATAAATGTTTATATGGAATAAACAATGCGGAAAATAAAGTCCAACACAAATGCAATATATCATTCAAGCAAATCTTAAATGGTATATTTCACTTAGAATAATTTATTACATGGATGAAAACCTTAGTTTTTTAACTAAGGATTTATCATGTATATATTATATTGTGTATAGTACTGGTTGTTGCTTTTGTACAAGAACAAGATGAGCTGACAACAACAATATCTAATTTAGAGTATTTAGATTATTGTTAATACAAATTTTACGAATTATAAAGCATAGTGTTGTATAAGTACAATGATGCTAGAGGATAATTAATACTAGTTGAAGTAGGATTTTATCATTTATGATAAGTCTGCTAACTAAATATGCTCAACGTAGAACATTGTTGCATTACACATTAAGGAATGAGAATACTTTACATTTTATGAAACTGTAATGATGATTGCCAGTGTGTCGTTGACTTCTACTACCTCATGCAAGGTAGGGCGACATCTCCATACTATGTTTCTTGCAATAGTATGAGCATATGAGATAAGACACTCATCTTATATTTCAAATCCCTCACTTTATGTGAAATTTGAAACAAGTATTCGGAAAGTTTACTCAGATGACTATTTAGTTTTTCTTGTAAAAGAAATGTTGAGAATGTTGGAAACATTAGACTTCAACTTACTAATTAGTCTCATGCATATTTGTTTTAGTATTGGGATAATTGGGACTGAAAGACAATTTTTACTTTATGATAAATAAAGATACTTGGTATTTGTTATTCATTCATATAATAATTGTTATTCTATATTTGCATGTTTAATTCTTGAATAATTTTATTGTTCTAAATATGTCCACTGTCGGTTAACAATATGGGGATATTGTTATGTAAGGCAAATGTGAGTGTTTGTTTTATTCTAACGAGAAATGGATTATTCCCGCCAAACTCATATGTATTCACAAGGGATGCATATTGGATACCCCAACTTTCAAACATTTACTTTTGGATCATTGTCATAAGTAAAATATTGAAAATGGTTTGTTAAAGTCATCCTTAGACTTGAGATACAAGCAAGTTCTGTTATGTGTGGATATCACTTTTGTAAGTATAAGCAAAACGCTATCTGAATAAGGTAGTTATAAAAGCTATATTTCGGAGTGATGTGAAGCAGCATCCACAACACTTGTAGTCAATAAAGAATTTGTTACTCCACTTAATATATGCAGAAAGATACCATGGCGCCTCTCAAGAATTAATCAGATAATTGTTCGGCCAAACCCAAAGGGTAATGCAAGATGATACATGATTACATTTGGTATATCTAATTAAATTCTATAAAGAGAATCTAAATGGTTAAACTATATAGAATGAGTTAGGATCCATATCCATGGTTTAACGGTATCTATAACAAAGGATGATTAAAAGCAAGACATTAATAACCATGCTACTGAGAAGATTTTTATGAAACTATATCTCAGACACTTTTAGTTAAAAAGCGAGTGAGAGCGTTGCTAGGCGTTTCCGTCATTGGTTTTGTGTGCTATTTTCGACACTCCAACTCCCAAGTGGGAGTTGTTGGTTTGTGGGAGTTAAAACACACGTAAACGAATAGAAGCGTGTGAGCCTATGGGGGCACACACGTTAAACATGAGAGTACGTTATGTACTGATACGCTTACACAGCGCGTTCGGGGTCAAAGGAACTTCCTTTTCGTCGAGCAAGTTTTTCAACACCTTAGGCAGTGAACCTAATCGTTGTAGTGTAGTATTAGGGTAAGCCACGGGAATTGATATCGTTCTCTAGGGGAATAGGAATGCTAGTGAAAAGTTACTACGCTAAGGTTGGGGTTGAGGAAGATTATTTTTTATCTTTTTATGTTTTTTAGGAAATAGAAAGGTACGAACCTCAGGGTTTGGATTTGGGGGTTGGTATTTCTACCGATTACTTCTACTTGTCTAATTATCTAATCTAAGGTATTGTAGTCTATGTTTATTGTTGTGTGCTCGTATGATGATTAAAAATGTATTTGCTTAGGCTTTATTACTCCCTAGTTATCTCCTACTGGTGGTTGAATTGTCACGTCCTTATTCTTAATCGCGTTGTGTCTCTAAGGTTGTAGGGTATGCGTTTATCCCTAACTCTCTGAAGCTACCAAAGGTTAATGACTACAAAATCTCTAGGATTTATAAACTTAACACTAAGGTATTCTTTGGATGTATAGCCTACAATTACTCTAGGTGATTATAAACTAAGGTTCAACAAAGATTAATCAAGCATTAACAACACAACGAATGACCTATCGCAATACTAGGTCAATCACAATTAAGATAAGAGACAACCAATCAATATTCAATAACTAAGTTTCATATTACCTAAGCAAACACACAAATAAATTAGCCGGACATGGGGAACATGCAAGCATACACACAATCAATTGAAGACATAATTGAATTAATGAAGTAAAACACTTATCTTGATGTAAGATAGAGTATGGAACCCTAAAATACTGTACAAGACAGCCTTGGTTCGGTTTAGGTTTTTACTCCACAAAACTACACACTGAAAACTAAAAAAAAAATCGGTTTCTATATATAAGGTTACAACTGCTACGGCGTCACCCTTTAGTTTGTGACGACGTCGGGTCGCCGTCATTAGGGTTTCGTCTTGACCACATTATCATTGTGACGGCGTCACCTTATCTCCGTGACGACGTCGCCTTGAGTCTCTGACGCCGTCTGGATAAAATCTAGGCCGTCTGAGCTGCGACGCCCTATTCTTTTAAAACCTGATGCCGTCATTTGTAAATAAGCAATTTGGCAACTGAGTCGTCACAAAACTTGTTCTGACGGTGTCACAAGTATAACCTGACGTCGTCCCCTTCAGTTTCAGCATCTTGAGTGTCTCGATTCTTGACTTTGGCTACTTTCTTTGTATATTCGCGCCTTTTCGTCCGAATAAGTGTCATTCCAGCAATTTGCCTTCAAGATACCTAAAAAGTGAAAAGGAGCGATATTAAGTAATAACGGATACAAAAGTGATCAAATAAGGGCTTAAATGACCACTCAAAAAGGTATATTTTAAAACCTTATCAAATATCCCTACACTTAGTATTTGCTTGTCCTCAAGCAAATGTGCTTTTAGCCAATTGATTTATAAGTTAGGGGTCATGAGGCATTAGTTTAGAACGATCCACAACACATATAAGCCCTGCAAAAGTCATAACAAGCACGGAAATTACATACTAGCACCTCACATGGGGTGTTTGGATACTCACATCTCTCGGGTGTATATGAAATATAACAAGTTGGAAATGGAAGATAAACACTCATTAACCGGTCCTAGTACATAGATTACTATAGGCTTGAGACTAGATCAAACCTCCATCGCTTTGGCGTAAGCACCTAAGAAAAACTATCCAAGAGGTATTTTAAAGGGTTGTAATGATAGGCTTACGGTAGGGAAACAAAGGGTTTGGTGGGATAGGCGATTTAGTGGTGGCAAGTCAAAAATCTTTATGTTACAAGCATGCGAAGAATGGCGTTGCTAAGCCAAGACTCGACACTCTAAACTCTAGATAACTGAAATAAACAAACATAAATTGAAAGATAGATGTAGGATGGTAGCCCGTATGTTTTTTTTATTTATTATTATTATTATTATTATTATTATTATTATTTTGAATTAACACTCTATTTTTTTCTTTTTCTCTTTTTTCTATTTTTTTTCGATATATTTTTTTTTCACATACACTTTTACTCTACCATCCTCTATGATAACATCAAAATGATAGGGATTTATAGGCACATCCCTACACTTGAGTTTTTATTACTCTAACACTAATTTAACCCGAATTGAAAAGATCAAAACACTTGGAGTACATTATTATGCAAATAAAGGGAATTTGAATTTCACGTTCCTTTCCCGTCATTTCATAAAGTTTAACTTTTCCCATGAGTCCTAATCGTCCCAAAACTGTGTACAAAGGATATGACTCGACTTAGCAACTTATGCAAGCAACTAGATAATTGAACTAAGGGTTTAGTGTGATAACAATAATGCACTAAAAGTGAGTGCATACAACGTAGGCTAAGGCGATTTGGGTATACATTTGGGGGTGGATTGTAAAAAATGCTCTTCATTGATATTCCGGAAAACCGAAACATCACGAGAACCGCGAAAAGGATAGGCTCTGAGGGGTTAACTAGGGGTATCGTGTACTAAAGATGAGTACAATGCAAGGGTGTGGGGGAATTACTCAACCGATGTGGAAGAAATAATTATATTACAGGTATCAAACAAGGGTTATCCTAATGCCTCTTATCATTTAGTTATTCCTAACTACACAAGTGTAGTCTTACTAGCGATCTCGGAATGAATCACAAAACAAGTTCTAGAATCTATTATACTACCGGTTCACACTCTAAGCATTAAAGATGAATGCTTTAATTCCTACAAATCTAAGGGTGATCCTCACATTTTGAGTGGAATTTAAGTGGTAAAGGGTTTTTGTGCTAGTCATATAATTTCCTATCCATGAGACGCTTTATTAAGACTAATGGCCCACTCCTATATGTCATGAAAAATTTTAAATTTGGTGCCAAAATTATCCTAAGCGATATTTCTCATGGTTTATTATACAAATGCAATTGGACAAAGCAAATAATCAAGGATAAGCATAGTTTCAAAGTTCCCGTTTTCTTTTCCCTCCCTACACTTAAACTGAACATTGTCCCCAATGTTCCCCGAAAGTATCAAAGTTATGATAATGGAAGGTAATAAAAGACGAAAGAAACTAATACTCCCCTGATTAGCTCGGTAGGATCCGTGTGAAGTGGTGGTTACATCTTTCTTCAAGAAGAACATTTGCGTTAAAAGCTCCTTATCATCTTATGTATTTTCTTCTTGGTAAATTAAACCTGCACACTTGAAGAAAACAAACGAAACCTTCGCGTAAAATCGGCAGTAACAATATATATAAGACTCTACTAAACTAGGATATAATGCTTGTGGAATGGATGTTTACAGATTTTCTGGAAAATTAAGATCTGGAAAATTCCAAAAATTTATAAGTAGCTTAGAAAACGAGAAAAAGTGATAAACTGTTTCTGCTCCTCCTGACGCCGTCAGGTTGCGATCCTGACGCCATCAGGTTATCCTGACAGAAACTGGTCTGCGGTTTTCTGGAAAAAAATCTGGAAAATTTACATCTTTAGAATCTGGAAAAATTTCCTGCAAAACATCCATTATGACTCGATACAAGCATTTGACTCGAACAAACACACATGTATATCTTTTAATTAATTGTAACTCTCATGTTTACGTTTCTTTTGAAAACGTGTGTAATCCTCCCTACACATATCCCCTATGTAAAATACCTTTATATGTAATTAAGACGAGGTTAAAGACAAAATAAAGCATTTTTACAAATTTAAACATGAGAATAAACAATCAATAAAAGATACATGACACACAAACAAGCAAACAATTAAGCATGGGTTGCCTCCCACGAAGCGCTTTTCTTTATTTATGAGTCTAGTAGCTAGACTCGAAGTCGTGCCCCTACGTGGTCTCGTGCACGCTTACGTGCCCATACCTAAGCCATTCCAAGGTTCTCTCATTCTTTTTGTAATCATCTCCTAACTCTAGGTATTTTTTGTAATACCTCTTAGTTTTCTCATATGGGTACCTAAGTCCAATTTGCTTATCCCTTTCACTAAGCAATGGAATAAGATTCATTCTATTACACGCCTCAATATCATTGTGTTTAAACCTAGGATGAGCACGTGGCATTTGGTAGACAAAGTCTTCAACTTCATCAGAGAATGTAATTAGACCATCAATCATCCGTTCATTCAACCTAGTCATTCTCTTAAAAGGTCTTCCAAGAATTACTTGAGTGAGGTCCTTATCAATAAATTCTCCTAAGTTTTCTAAGACCATGAACTCTACCAAATAAGCAAAACTTCCAACAAACACATGCAAATGAGTGACTGCTTCAACAACATTATTCCCTTGATAAGTTAACTCATTGACCTTGATTTTATTGTATAGGTTCCTTGAGATTAAGTTTAAAGGCAAGAACGAATTCAAGTAAGCATCGAGTCCTTCTAATCCTATTTTGCAAGGGAATTGCATGTTAAAGGGACCATCTTTCTCAATTCTACACCTAGGGTCAAAACATTGGGAGGGGTCTTCTTCCATTTCAAAACTAACTTCATCAATGACCTCCCCATTGTCAAGTGCTTCACCATAATCAAATTCCTCATCGGAATCTGAGTCATAGAAAGAACTTTGTTGTTGCCAATCATTATGCCCTAGGTGATTTCCAAAGTGGTGAACGGGTGAAGGGTTTTGCGGGATTGCGTTCTCAATTTCAGGATTGGGAGGAGGATTGGGGGCGGGTAGTGTGAAGAATCTTCGACGAAAGACACATATCATGGTGAGTGATAGGTTTTACGAACAAAGGTCACGAAGAAGGGGGATAAACTACGAGGAAGCTAAAAATGGGAAAAAAGCTTACTTGATAGGAATCAAGCAAGGAAACCTAAACGAGGTGGACTCCTAACTAGCTATTCTATTCCCCAGCAGCGGCGCCAAAAACTTGATACGCTTACACAGGGCGTTCGGGGTCAAAGGAACTTCCTTTTCGTCGAGCAAGTTTTTCAACACCCTAGGCAGTGAACCTAATCGTTGTAGTGTAGTATTAGGGTAAGCCACGGGAATTGATATCGTTCTCTAGGGGAATAGGAATGCTAGTGAGAAGTTACTACGCTAAGGTTGGAGTTGAGGAAGATAATTTTTTTATCTTTTTATGTTTTTTAGGAAATAGAAAGGTACGAATCTCGGGGTTTGGATTTGGGGGTTGGTATTTCTACCGATTACTTCTACTTGTCTAATTATCTAATCTAAGGTAGTGTAGTCTATGTCTATTGTTGTGTGCTCGTATGATGATTACAAATGTATTTGCTTAGGCTTTATTACTCCCTAGTTATCTCCTATTGGTGGTTGAATTGTCACGTCCTTATTCTTAATCGCGTTGTGTCTCTAAGGTCGTAGGGTATGCGTTTATCCCTAACTCTTTGAAGCTACCAAAGGTTAATGACTACAAAATCTCTAGGATTTATAAACTTAACACTAAGGTATTCTTTGGATGTATAGCCTACAATTACTCTAGGTGATTATAAACTAAGGTTCAACAAAGATTAATCAAGCATTAACAACACAACGAATGACCTATCGCAATACTAGGTCAATCACAATTAAGATAAGAGACAACCGATCAATATTCAATAACTAAGTTTCATATTACCTAAACAAACACACAAATAAATTAGTCGAACATGGGGAACATGCAAGAATACACACAATCAATTGAAGACATAATTGAATTAATGAAGTAAAACACTTATCTTGATGTAATATAGGGTATGGAACCCTAAAATACTGTACAAGACAGCCTTGGTTCGGTTTAGGTTTTTACTCAACAAAACTACACACTAAAAACTAAAAAAAAAATCGGTTTCTATATATAAGGTTACAACTGCGACGGCGTCACCCTTTAGTTTGTGACGCCGTCGGGTCGCCGTTATTAGGGTTTCGTCTTGACCACGTTATTATGACGGCGTCACCTTATGTCCGTGACGCCGTCGCCTTGAGTCTCTGACGCCGTCTGGATCAAATCTAGGTCGTCTGAGCTGCGACCCCCTACTCTTTTAAAACCTGATGTCGTCACTTGTAAATAAGCAATTTGGCTACTGAGTCGTCACAAAACTTGTTCTGACGGCGTCACAAGTATAACCTGACGCCGTCCCCTTCAGTTTCAGCAGCTTGAGTGTCTCGATTTTTGACTTTGGCAATTTTCTTCGTATATTCGCGCCTTTTCGTCCGAATAAGTGTCATTCCAGCAATTTGCCTTCAAGATACCTAAAAAGTGAAAAGGAACGATATTAAGTAATAACGGATACAAAAGTGATTAAATAAGGGCTTAAAACGACCCCTCAAAAAGGTACATTTTAAAACCTTATCATGTACGTTTATACTTGAACTAATATACGACTCGTTTGTATATTACTTGACCCGGTTTATTTGATCCATTTGAGTGTGATCCAAGGCCCAGCGACTGGCTTCCATGGGGCGTTTGGATTGGGTGATGGACTTGTGTTTGGATTAGGAAAGTGGGAAAACTTGGAGCTCAAGTTTGAGCCCAAGTGATGCATAGTTCTTGAGCTATATATACTCGATATATATCCCTAAAACTAGACTACGTTTCCTATCCCTAATACACAATCACAACCCCAACTATAGTTCAGTCGATCACAACCCCAACTATAGTTCAGTCAATCACAACCCCAACTAAACCCTAACTTGCTTCGTTAAATTCAAGGTGTTTATAGGGTTTTAGTGTTTGGATTTTCAGCATGTTTCCGGGTGATTCAAAGCTGTCAAATGGGGTTTTAGTTTGTTCTTTTTCTCGGGCAGAATGGTGACAGAAACTTATCGGACAAGCCTTGTCCGATATCGGACAGAACCTAGTTTGGTTCTCGGGTTACTACAGTTCTCGGCCAGAAGTATAGAATGTGTTATAGGGTTACTTTGGTACGATTTATTCAAGTTTACAAAGGTTTTTTTGGGTAAACGTTCACGACTAGATTTATCGGGCGTATTCGTGGTTAAGTGTTTGTGTGTGGACTCGTAGAGGTATCTATTTTAGATACTTGGTTTTGTGTTCGTTTTATAGCGTGCAGTTGACTACGAGGTTTAGTTTTCTATTTCCCTTTTATTTATTGTTGTTCATTAATTATGTGTTAACCTAATTGCATAAACTAGATTCATATTCCGCTGCGTACTCATTACGTTACTTGGTTAACTAGATTATAAAATCCCAACAATTTTGAGCTTATTTTTATATAGACACATTCACACATACATGGTAAAGCACCTTTTGTGTTTTAAGAAGGTCAACGTGTCCATATCAACATTGTTTGCATGTAGAAAGAATTAAACTCGAAGAAATGAAATCTTTCGCGAGAAAGTAAAATGGATAATTTCTTTTTGAAGAAACACATTTTGTTTCTTCAGTTTTTTATGAGTTTATTAGTTAAAAAAGTTTCAAGACATATTTATCGATATTTTCTGATAATCAAACTTTTTTTTTTTAAAACAATATGTTATAGATAATAATGTACCTCTCGAATTCTTTCACATATCAATCGTATTTACTGCAAGTTATTGATTTGTGTTAATGCTGCATATTTAATGTTTGTGTTAATGCTCCAATCATCTGTGCTACATATTTGTATTATTTAATTCATATAATATTAATAGAATAAATTAATACTTACATGTATGTAATCTATAATTCTCTATGCTATGTTACCTGCTACATATTTTATTTTAGAAAAATTGTTCATGGAACGCTTTGCGAGGACGTGTTCATGCTAAGTCTTGAATATTACATGTCTTTAAACAACAATAAGATATTAAATAATTTAACAAAGATTTATTATTCTCAAACATAGGACATTATCCATATGTGTTTACAAATAAGAATACAATAACTGCATATTACTAGGGCATGGCCAATTACGATTATCAAGATGTGTTCTTAATAGCAATGACGATAACATATTCTAATTTATGATTTGCTATGAAGAAACTTCCAACTCCAAATTCTTAGTTATTTGTTGATCAAAGTATTTGTATTATATTATTGATATATGCTAAGTATTATATCTATTATATATAATAAAATAAGCTTTTGTACAAGCCTACTAAGCTACCAGCATTAAAAATTCGTTTAATGCACTTCCTTATTTATCAACCATGTACAATACTTTTATGCATGACTTTTTTCAAAATAAAGCTATAGAAACTGAAAATTTTTTGCAATACGTTTTTAAAGTCATTGTAATATTAAAGGTATATCAAAAAACTCTCTCTCTACACCTCACATAAAAACATCCGAATATCAAAAATCTCTCTCTCTTGAGCCAAAATCGTTTCCATAAATCAAACAAAATCATTTGATGATGAAAATACATAGAATCACTTGCTCCTTACGTTTTGGTATCCTGTTTTTTCGATTACCGATTGTAACAAATAAGTTTGTTAACAGATGATCTCGCCTCTCTGCCAGTGTTTGTGTTGCTATCCATACCGTGAAATTGGTAATGATCTTGGTGGCTTTGAATTAATAAATTGTTTTTGGAAGTTTTTTAATCTGATATAGCGTCGATTAGTATGGATGGTATATAATTTGTGTATTAAAACCCTAAAAAATTTATTTGGGCCACACTGCTTTGTTGAGTTTTGCTTTTTTGTTGCAGGAACAAGGACCGGTGGGACTAATTGATCAAGTTAAGCTTTCATTGTTCAACAATAGGTAATTTTTTCATTCAGTTTTTTTCTTTTTCTTTTTCCTTTTGAACAATGTGTAATGAAGCTGTGTCATATAGCGAGCACAAAAGACAGAAACATCAGTAGAAATAACAATGTGTAATTCATCCGTTCTATTTTTTCATCCAATATAAATGTCTATTTTATAATGACAGGTTTCAGAAGCCAATCATCTATTCGTGTCCTAAGTTCAATCTATGACGAGGTAAGTTTTGTGTTATTATAAATTGGCTGAGTTGGGTTGTATCTGATCTCAAAAAATTTTGTTTCACAGTAGCGAGATTATATTTTATATACAGTCCTGATCTATCTTTTTCAATTTAGACTAATTAGAGATGGAAAACTTGAGCTTTTAACCAATATATTTATGAATTGGTTGATTTCGGTAGTGACTATTTGACATGTTGCGAGTAAATCCTAATTTTTTCTTTTGCTAAAAGGGGGTTGAACATGATTGAAATTTTACTTGATGAAATGCAGTGTGGATTAGGTGATGCTTTCAGGTGCGGCACATGCCCTTACAAGGGTCTTCCTCCTTTCAAACTTGGCCAGAAGGTATGTTTTTGAACACGTCTTAATCATACCCCTCTTCCTGTATCGTTAAGAAACACGTCGTAATTGGCCATTTATAGTTATTTGTTTTTGAAACCAAAGAATTACTATGAGACGCCCGCCACAAAACTCTGTTTGATTCCCATCTACAGCTTTGCATCAACGTCAAAGTATGGCAGCAGCATGAGTATTCAGCAGAAGCTGTTCAACAGTGGATGATGCAAAAGCTAGAAGAAGCGAAACAATTAAAACGTGAAAAGACCTCAAATTCAACTATCCTACCAGAGGTATCAGGTCTTTATAATGTTTTCACGAGTCCTTTTTTTGGCACCATTATACAAAATTTATATTTTTAAGAGAGATTTACTACCTAACTTATAGGAATACTTTCATATATGCTTTACATTATGCAGCTTCGTTACACACTAAAGCTTTAGAACCCACAAGTGACGTTTGTATAAATGTCGCCGTAGAGGTAGCAAATGAGCAGTTCAGGTGGGTTGGGTAATGGGTTTGGGTCAAAATGGGTAGTTTTTTGGTATGATTTTGAATATAGATGGGTCAAACTTGCCATCTATACTACTCAGTAATCTTTTCATATCATAAGTCTGCTATATTCTTGGCCTGTGTTTCCTACTATATCAGTTAAAGAACCACCAAAAACAGAGAAGCCTGATGCCCAAAGGTATCGCCCTGGTGAAAGAACAGTAGCATATTCTTTTTTAATCTACGTAAGTTGCTGATTTGCTAAAGAAGGTGAGGGTTTATTTTAGTTTCATGGGATATTATATATAAATGTTCATAATAAGTTATGAATTGCTGCAATGATGAAACAAAAATGTCTAATAAAGTGACCACTACTTGATAGGAATTAAGAAATGTGAAAGAACAAATGTACTCAGCTGCATAGCATTTTAAAGATTTATATTACAAGAATGACGAGAAAAAAATGTAAGCGCTACACTGATACATTTGCTTCAATGTGATATGCTCTACTTTTATTATGATTTGTTATACTTGATTAGCTTCTGTTTCTCAACGTTTATAGGTTGTTGGAAAGCTTAAAGAATTGCATCTCCAATTCTCTTATTAAAAACATTGACCATTTGGACTTAGTGACGTACAAATTCAGCAAGTTCTTAGATGAAAATGTGAATGAAGTTTCCAGAACCAAGCTTTGAGACTTATTGTAGGATCGTTATTTTATTGTGTTTGATGATTCGGGTGGTCTTGGGAGATCAAAATACATGTTAGCCATTAGAGAGAGAAAGTTAGAGAGAGAGAGGGTGTTCTTGCTAGAGGTTTACACAAATTGTAGAGTATTAGATTGAAAGCACCACCCCTTCCATGGATGGAAGGGGTATTTATAGTTACAAACATAACGACCTCCTATCGGCCTGTGGATCAGGGATACAGTGGGTAAAGACCCGTCCTTCCTCCACGGTGTTGCACTATGCTAAACTAGACTAATAACTAACTAATAAAACAATAAATAACGTAACTAACGATTTGTCTACGAGCTAACTTATGCTAGATAACATTAGGGGTGACCGACTCTTCACTATGGAATTTTCTAATTCCTAACAATCTCCCCCTAAGGGAGGTCACCCCATGTTTTACATTTCAAATCCTAGCATTCTATTCTTGACTTTGTTCTTGAGCTCGTAGACAAGAATTCTTCATTTCCGCAATCTTTGTGCTTTTGTAGCGATTCTTCAAAGTCCGCATAGTTTTGTACTTTGAGTGGAGGTCTTTGAACTGATCCACATCTTTGATGATCTTCGAGCTTTCATTGAGATCATCAGCCACAGTAAATCTCTGGATCACCCTTTATTGTGTTGCCATCATGTGAAGTTGTGACTTTCGGACCGACATGCTCACACTTTTGAATCATGACATCTTTCCATCAGAGTAGCGGAAGCCTTACTGGTTCATGATATTTGCAGCAGCGAAGCATAAGCATAGTATGAAATATCAGAGCCAGGTTATGTAGATATGCACCAGTCATGATTTCTTCAAATTAAGTGTGGATGCTGTGAGCATGCGGCTTTGGATTGACTCCTCAATTCTGATCAGCTGCAACCGTCCAAATGTACCTGCAAACAACAGTTAGCAATAAAACACACGAAAGTGTCTTTGACCACTTTCGTTGAATTGAGGTACACGGCCCACGGTTCCCCGTTGATCAGTATAAATACTGCCTGTGATCAGGTAGGATTCCTAAGAATCTCCTTGACAGGGTTTCGCAGCTGCTCTAGCTGTTCTCAAACCGGAACGTCTCAAAGAAGACAACACGGAGTGAGTGAACCAGCGAATTGAGATTCACTGATTGATGAAAAATGATTTGAAAAACAGTCGTGTATTGCTTGAAGAAAGAGTTTTGCAATACGACGAAGGTTTTATGAGAAAGATCAATTTTCAATCAAAATACTTTTTGTATTAGAGAATGAGTACACATTCGACGTGCTAGCGAAAAGAAGAGATTCGCACATCGAATGGTTTTTCTAAAAGTATTTTTCAATCAGAGATACTTTTTGAATTTGAAAACATAAGTACACATTCGACGTGCTAGAGAAAAGAAGGTTTGCACATCGAATGGTTTTTCCAAAAGTATTCGTCAATTCCAATCCTGGACCAAGGTTGATTCAAGAATGAATCTCCCCATCGTTTCTATCCAGTTGTCACAAGTTTGATCTTACGAGAAGATCTCACATGTCACCCACCAAGAGCTTGTTTGATGTTGGCTCTAGAAGGATTTCCATCTTCATTGTGAATATTTTCATATCACTCGGATGTTCTGGCAATACCACAAGGATAATGCGTAGGACTCTTAATATATACTTACTTTCCACATTGTGTGAAAAAGCAAGTCTTCAAGAATTTACTGTCCTAACGCGATATTGTGGATGATCTCTTGGCTCTAGACTCAATCGTGCATATTTGGTTCCTGTGCCGGAGACTAGGGAGAGGGTCTCCTTCTTCAATATCAACAATCTCTAAGAGAAAGTCGATAGATAATGTCGGTTCCCCGTGAGAATGAAACAAGCCCTTTTAAGAGGAACTTGAGTGGCTTGGGAAGTTTAGTGCAGTGCGTCACTGGGTCCATGACGTCTTGTCTTCAATACCAGTGTTACCTTAGTAACAACCAGTAGCATATGTATTGAACCCGGTTTCTGCCCTAAGGTTGAATTGATGGAGGGCTATTTCTTTTCACCCTTTTTCACATTCATTTCTTTTTCATTCTTCAACCCCTTCAGTGCTTACCGAGACTTCATAACTAGAACCTTGTTGGGATTATTCCAGTACTAGCTCTGTCTCAGTCCGCACTCTTCCCATTTCTCATTTTTCTCCTTTTTTAAATATTCCTAAGGACTCTACACTATCTAGTGGATTGTCCCTGGGAAGATCCCTCCGGTTCTGGCGGATCGTGGGAACAAATACCTAACCTAACCATCCTTATAACACCATGCATAAAGTAAATTTGGTCGGTCTTTTGGTATTGTTCATTCCTTCTCGAAACCAATTGAAAAATCATTTGGAAAAACAATCAAGGTACTTGTGATACGAGATCAAAGCATTTTGTACCTTAATAGTTTTGATCATTTAGAAAACCTCCCCCTCAACATGTGCGTGTGATTTAGAAATTGTTTGGCACATGGAGGCAAGAGGACTTTGAAATATTTTCTTTGATCACAATTTTCATACGAAAAAGCCATTTGATTTTCTTGGTAAAATTCTCCCCCTCAATATGTTCATAGGATATTTTAAAACATTTTATCACATAGAGGCAAGAGTTCTTTTGAAGCACATCCACAATCACAAAATCCATTAAGAAAACCATTTGAAAACACAATCAAGGTACATTATAATCTCTTAAAAAACTTTTGTACCTCGATGGTTTTGCTCCCCCTCAATATGTGCTTCGAGATTCGAAAGCGTTTAGCACATATGAGAGAGCAGCCTGCACAACTGAATCAAAACGATCAACTTTTATCAAATTTCATTATTAAATCACAAATTCTCCCCCGATCAAAAATATCAAATCCTTTGAGATTTTGGATCCCAAGTGATTTAATTAGGTTTAGAGAACATGGGAGAAAATGTGGCCTTGTTTAAATACTCATCTGGTTTTTGGATAAATCCTCCTCCTCAACATGTGCATTGTGTATTTGAAATCGTTTGGCACATGGAGGCAGGAGTGCCTTTGAAGGACTAAAACCAATTCCTTTTAAAACAGATTTGAGATTTAAAACACGATCTCTACCCCGATCAGAAATATTAAACCATTTGAGATTTGTGATCCCAACTGATTTAAATCATTTATAAAATTTTGGGGAAAGACGTGGCAAGATTCAATTTTGAAAGATGACAGGTAAGGACCATTTTAAGACATTAAAGATTGTTAGTGTCAGGTATGATAGTTTTTTAAGAGATCTTTTAAGTAAAACAAAACAATTTCACAATCAAACAAGAACAGAAAAAATTTCATTTTGAAAGACCTTGATTCTAAAGAAAAAATCATACCATGACATAACATTAAATCTTTAGATCACCACTTATTATCGTACAAGATGAAACTTTTGTGAAGAAACATCGTTTGAAAATATTTTTATTTTAAATCACTCTCCCCCTCAATCCATGACAGAAGTCAATAATTGAGTGACTTAGGTTTTGATAACATGAAGTCCGGTGATATTCAAAATTAAGTCCAATATATTTTCAAAACAACATTTTTCCATTTTCAAAACAATTTAATTCAATTTACTCAAAAATTGTTTAAAAATGGTATCCTGCACAAAGATTCGTTAGGTGGTTGAGTCGCTTTTGTTGTTGTTGCTGTAGGGTTTGGAAGAAAACCGTCTGCTGATGCAGTGAGACTTCTTCTTACGTTGCATTTTGAATGCCAACTGAGGTCCAATTAAGCTCCGTTTCTTCACTTGCTGAAGAAAACCATCTGCTGATGCAGTAAGACCTCTTACGTTGCATTTCATGCCAACTCTCCATTGAAGTCCAGTTAAGCTCCGTTTCTTCATTTGTCAACCCAAGATATAGTTACCCTTTCCTTTCGGCATCCAATCATCTTCAATTGTGGGATCCGGATAGGGAACATTCTTATAACCAATATACCTGCATACGTTAGTGAACACACATACAAATATATGGTGGTCGACAACACTCAAACAGCAATCGACTAATAAAAGTCAATCCAACATATCAATCAGATCATGTAAGGTATGGGAATAATGTGTTTCTCAAACTCTAATCATCTAAACCTAACAATCATATCCTAGAAACCTAGTCCTTCAACATAGGCAATTATATTTTTTCAGATAAGCACGTAGGATAATTAAGAAAGTCCGTTAGATGATATAAATTTGAAAACATTCTCCCCCTCAATCAATGACTTATTTTCTGAAAAGATTAAAAGCGCTGAAGTCATTGATTGAGTTTTCAATTTTCACAAAAACTCTGAATCTGATAGATTTACAAGCAACTCATATACCACCATTTTAGAAAACAACAAATATTTTTCTGAAGAATTTATAGACGGAAAAATATTTGAGTAGGAACAGCAGTCCTTCGACATACTTTCCTCATTTGTTTTTAGGAAAAGTGCACGAAATATTTGAAAAATTGGTTTAGCGCAGCACTTTCCTTTCTTTTGAAGAGCGGGTTGCTATCTGAAATAATAGCAAACCATAGTTTAAGCACGGGTTACAGTCTGAAATAACTGCAAGCCATAATTTTTGACATGTTTAGAAAAGAATATTTACACCTCCTGCTCGAACTTCATCTATGGTCCCGTGCCATTATTGAATGACATTTCTAAGACCGTAGATGTTATCGATACCAGAAGACATGTCATAAAAAACATATTTTTGGAATTTTTGAAATTTTATGATTTTTATGGGTTTTTGATGGTTTTATATTTTTCTATTTTGTTTTGCTGGTTTTATATTTTTGTATTTGGTTTTTTTTTTTTTTTTTTTTTTTTTTTTTTTTGAAAAATATATACAAAGATAGAGAAGATGATATAGTAAAAGAAGATGATGATACGAGTACCGAGATAAGGATATCAAGCAGCCCCGTTGTAGAAGATAGAAGTCATCATCTCTTAAACATTCACCACCAAAGCAAATCGAGGCTCCAGAATTGAAAGAAATAGAACCATCTGAAAGTGAGACTTCGGCAGCTTCCCCCCAAACCGAAAATCCTTTAGCTGAGCAGATTCGAAGCTCTATTTCAAGCTTGCTTAAGCCAGGTGCACAAAGAAGCACACCATTATCATAAATCCCACTGCTCCTTTTAAGAACGATAATCGAGAATCTCCGTTCGGGGTTATATCATCCATAAGAACAGCAACGTATCATCCCACACATAAATAATCTTCTCAAATTTCATAACCACTGAAGTCTGAAGCGATCCATTCCAAAAGGTGTCAAGAGAGCAATTCCCCCAAGTAGTTGAATTGATGCAGTCAGCCTCTTTGTATAATGCTCAAGAACTCTCCCAAATACACTTCATGAGGGGAATGAAGAACACCTTTCCATGTTCACATTTTTCTTCCCTGATGAACGTGTATGAAGCTCAAGAACCCGAAGTACACCAATATCCAAGAACTCTCCCGAATACACATCAAGAGGGTAATGTAGAACACCTCCCCTATGTTCACATCTTTCGTCCCTGATGAATGTGTATGAAGCTCAAGTATCCGAAGTATACCAATACACAAGGAATGAATAACTGATAACATTGAAGAAGCAGGCCAAGTCACTGATTATCTCTGCGGGTGACAATCTCTGCGGATGTCAACACCGGAATAAGTGATTATATCTCTGAATCACTGATTAAGCACTCAAGTGAAACAGCTGAGCATCCCCAATGTACACAATCTCTCTCCCCTGATCATTGCGATACCATCGAAATCACCACACACTAGTGTACCTCTTTTATCTTCAGAAACTTTTTCTAACATCACTTCCCTCGTGTAGTTGGAATAATAACACCAAAAGCCTCGATGAGTAAAACCTTGAGATTCTCTGCGGTCATGACAAATGTCTTCCCGGGATATCTTCAATCACTTAGAAGAGTTAAGTTCATCAAGTTTACTCGCCATGAGTCAAACCTTGAGTTTCTCTGCGGTAATAACATTTGTCTTCCCGGGATATCTTCAATCACTTAGAAGAATTAAGTTCATCAAGTTTACTCGCTTTGTGTTTAGATGTGAGTCTCCTTCCCCGTTTCTGGTTTTGATGATTCAGAATCAGCAACACATAATAAGCCCGTATACTAGAAATTTGAGAAGAACTCTTGAACTCTTGTGAGAATCAACTTGTTGAAGACTCTCTCTGACTATTTTTATCAACCCTTATGTAGACAATTTGAAGTGACCACTGAAGAAGAAAAGCCGATATACCCTACTTGAAACTGAAGTCAACTTCCCCACATTTGTATCTTAAGCTTGCACCTAATAATGGAAGAACGGTGTAGAGAATTTATGCTTCAAGCAAATCTCTAAGTACTCACTACCCAAGCAAAGTATGAGACATTAACACCTCTTGCGATTATCCACACCGTCATATGCGTGTGACACTGAGTAAAACAAAGTAACTCCTAGTAGTGATAGTTAACCAGGTCTTCAACCATCCACCTCGACTGCTGGTAACTAGATAAGCCAAGTCTTCAACTCAAATTCTTAAGCCCGAGCAAGTTATCAAATAAGAACACGCCTTTGTGAACGTCAACTTCAATCTCAAATAAGTGATAAATGATTAACTCTGAAGTAATCACCTTGTGTCAAATGTCCAACAATAGTCAATATCAACGTCTCGAGTAGTCACTGCTAAAGAATGTGAGCAATTCTAATTGGGAATTGAATCTGACTTATAACTTTCTCCCAATTAGTGCTCTCCCCTAAACCGACAATATGTTTGATAAATGCCCAGATTAAGAAGAAGTCTTTAGATCGATAAATGCAACTCGTCTTTAGTCTTCTAACATGTAGCAGAAAATGTAGAACAGACTGTAGACTCGACCTTCTTCAAGATTGTGCAGTTGGGGAATAGATAGTTAACATCTTCAACTCACACCAAAAAGCATTCTACCAAAAAGCATCCCAATTAACTTACATCTTGCAAATCCCCTTAACTAAAATCCCTCCCAATCAAACAAGAACAGAAAGATGTTCATCAAGGAAATCAGCAATCAGGCCGCAACGAACACACAAGATGGTAACACCAAACTACCAATCACATCAAACAAGAACAGATAGATTGTTCGGAATCATCATGTTGCTGTATACGTGAAGCATTAACCGGAAGCACTTTGTCGATAAACTCATCAATCCGAGTGAAGATGTCAACCAACAGCTCTTAGAAGAGAAAAACTCCATGTGAAGATGACCCGATAAGAAGAAGCTCGGTTCTTACATGAGTTTAGAGCCGTATGACCATTTATATTCTCAAATGTCAATCAACAATGCAAAAAATTCACACTTCTTCTCCCCCTCAAGAATTGCATACGGAGATGCCATTCTTGACTAAATAAGTGAACATTATCCAAATGTAGTCTATTCACACTTCTCCCCCGCAAAATCAGCACAGGATGTCGCCATCGTCATTATAGTTGAGAAAGTGGAATCAGAAAACCATCAACAGTAGCCCGGTTCACTTAATGACTGAAGCGCATGGAAAAAGTATGAAGCATGTTGATGAGAATGGTCATAATAGAGAAGATTTCTCTTCTTCAGAAGATAATGCGCACTGAAACGTACACATTTCTTTTCTTTAGAGTACGAGGCATGAACTGTTGTGTTCATACGTCATTAGAAGATTTCTCTTCTTTCAAAGATAATGCGCACTGAAACGTACACATTTCTTTTATTTAGAGTACGAGGCATGAACAGAGTTGTTCATACGTCATAATCTCTCTCTTTTCAATCTCTTTTGGCAAGACATGTGATCAACCCCATTATCATTCAGTAGGCTCTTTGTTGTGACAGCTGATGGAGAAAACCCAATATGATGAATTTGACCCTGAAGTAAACTAACCCGAACTCGTGACTTAAACTTGCACATGTGTAACAAAGAGCGGTGCCGAGAATTCATGCTCCATTGAATCTCTTAAGTACTCTATACTCTTCAACCAACCAACCATCAAGTAATAGACGTACCTTACCTCTTGAAAATCCACAATTGAATGTGACACTGAGCACTACAACGTAACTCCTTTAAGTGATAGTTATTTGGTGGTGATAAGAGCCCAAATCCCCCAAGTGGTAAAAGAAAAGGTAAAAGTCACCCAACAATAACTAGATTTCCAAGTCTTCGTTTTTGATAATAAGCTTGAACAAGGATCTCGAAGAATCTTCATCCAACCATCCCCGATACCTTCAGATACTAAGTCCACTCGCCCGTGATATTTCACTTCAACCTCAAAATAAATAATACTGAATTAACGCCGTTGTCACATCTTCTGAACTGCTCAAATCTAGCCTTCTTTGACAATTAAATGAACTTTGATAATGGTTTCATCCCGACCATGGTTAAATGAGCATAACCCCGTAAAACTTTGAAGTAACCAAACCGCCATGACGAATATCCAAACACACATCCAATTCATGAAGTACACCCTTTTATCCCTTCTTCGAAACAGAAACCGTAGCACCAGCATCAAATAAGAGATCTCGAGATACACTTTCCTTTCTCCAAGATGGTTCCATCATTACGGGATTTTACAACTCTATGGTTTAAACCGAGAAATAAATTCTTTCACGGGATTTTACAAAACCAAGAATAAACCGTAAGATAGATCTGGAAATGCACTTTACTATTACCAGGATGTTTCCATTGTCACGGGATTTTACAAGTCTATGATTTAAACCGAGAAATAGTTTCTTTCGCGGGATTTTACAAAATCTAAGACAAAACCGTAAACAATGTCAGCTTGAATGTGTTACGACGACTTTGGTTTCAGAGAATATCTGTTTTAGGGGACCATGTAGCGGTTCATCAACGGTTCATAATCCAACATCAACAACATCAACAACCATCCAATCAACACCTTGGTAAACGCATCAATCACGCATTCTGTCGGCTATAGTAGAGACCACATGGAGAATTAAACCCGATATGTCAAACCTGATCATGAAGTAAAACTCCCCAGATTTGTTACTTAAACTTGTACTAATTCTTGTGAACAAGAAACGGTGTACCCAATGTACAAAACCTCTTGACGTATCCTCAGCTGCGTGAGACACCGAAATGATAGTTACGTAGTGGGTTAAGCGAGAAAGAATCATAACCGTAACTAGATACCCAAGTCTTTATCACACTCTATAAATGCCCAAACAAGTCATCTTCGCGGAAGGGTAGAAAGAAAGAAGACGAAATAAGTAAACGTGCCTGAAAACCTTTACTTCAAAACCAAATAAGAAATACCGTCCAAACAACCCCGTAATCAACTTTGTTGAACCATCAATTCAAGCCGAGACATAATATACTCCGTGAAAATGTTTTAACCAAAGTATCAAATCCCATAACAAAACTAATCTCATCATCATACCCAATCACATCACTCAACAAGCCTCATAGTCAAACCGTATCAACAACTTGCAACTCATGTTCAAGAAAAATTATCAACCGTCCCATATAGGCAAATTTGTCTTGACCCGGTTCAAATAGTATGCCCAAATCAATTGACGAATTACCCGGATTAAAACAAGTTAATATGTCAATTCAAGCTCATGTCCGGTTTTAATCATTGTCACTCCTCTCTTGATCCAATCATTCAAGTCCAATACACAAGTTTGGTCATGAGCTCTTATACTTGGTCCACAGCATGATTACACCGTATGTCCCATCTCAAATAATACCAAACTCAATTACATTTTGGATCATATCACACACACTTAAATAACGTGATTCGTAAACATTATGCATTCATAATAAACCACGTAATGATCCATATGACCCAAACAGAATGCAACAAACATTATCCCAAGGCCCAAGTCCGAACAAAAAGAATCATTTGAAGGCCCAAATCCAATCCGGATCTAATAACAGAAATACCCTAATCCTTCGGTTGTATTTAAGTCTCTCATTACACACATTAACCCTAAAAATCCTCTCACAAGTGCAGTCAAATGATCCTTCACCAAACCCTAATCATAAAACATGTGCCTCTTTTCACACAGCAAACTCAAACCCAAATATCATCTCAAACAAACGAATCCGCCTCTCTTTTATCTCACAGGGATGCACCACAATCAAACCCTAAAAGAAATTCAGACGCCGCCAACTCACACATCATTCTAATCATTGTCCATTGTTGCCACAGGGATGGTAAAGGGACGACAATACCACAGGGATGGTTATGGTTTCGAGATTCGTATTGAGCCACAGAGATGGTTTCAACGATTAAGCACAGGTAGGTTTTGTGAACGAATAATCCAATTTTGTTTTGATATGATTGTTGTTCTTATAACGAATCAAAGATTGATATTAACAATATTGTTAAAATCAAATCTTTATTTTCGGATATTGTCACAACCTTAAGATCAATGATGAAAGGATTGACTCGTGAATAAGACTCTTGGAAGTCTTGATGTTTCATTTTGATAACCACGAGTCATGAAATCTGAGATTATGTTTGGTGTCAATTGTTGCTTTAGAGTCTTGATCAATGAAGAACGAATCATGATTAAGATCCTTTTGGTCTTGATGTTTGCCTTTGAATGCCACGATTATATCTGAGATCAATGAGTTTTCTGATTTCGTATTGAACTTTGAGTATTGTGATTGTTTCATTGTTGTTTCATTTGGAATCCGGTGATGATGGTTTCGTGATAAGTGACCTTTGATGTCAATATAATCTCTTTGAATTATCACGAAGTGATACTGAGGATCCGAAAGTGTAACATGTTTATTTTGTATCGAGTCTTGGATTTGAGATGTGGTCGTGGCTGTGATGAATGATTTTGGTAATATTGGTCATGTGGTCAAGGTCGAGTCATATTCTTCTTCTTCATTTCTGTCTCAGCCAAGTCGCTATCCAATTAGCTAAGCCAAGTTGCTAGCCAACTCGCTAGTCAACTCGCTAGCCAACTCGCTAGCCAAGTTGCTAGCCAACTCGCTAGCCAACTCGCTAGCCAAGTTGCTAGCCAATTCGCTACGACTTGTTAAATAACAAGTCGCTAGGTCACTTTGGAGTCAAGTCGCTATGTATAGCCAAGTTGCTACTCTTAAAGAAGAGCGCAAGTCGCTATAATTTCTCAAAGCAAGTCGCTATGCAGATTCAATGAATATGGACATATTGTCAAGTCGCTAGCAGAAACAACTCACTAACAATTTTCAAAACAACTCGCTAACTTGTAAAGACAAGTAGCTAACATTTTTCAGTATGACTCGCTAGCTTAAACAGGCAAGTCGCTATCAAGATTATTGGTTTTTCCGGCGAGTTATTCCGACCATCTTCATACAAACCCAGACACAACAGTTTTGACCCAGTTTGACCTTTGTTAACATAAGCAGATATTGACCACCCAAAGACTCTGATAAAGATGAGACAAAAACTGAGACAAAAGCAGTTTAGACACAAATTGACACACAACAGATATAGTAATCATTGAAAGACCAAGACTTTATTAACCAAAAGAAACTTGTTTAAAACTGTTAATAAGATTCGACCAAAAGATGATAACAAAAACAGTTTTTAGAACAATATTTCGAGCCAACAATAATCAATAAACCACAATAACCAAGGTAAGAAAAACCACACAAATCAAAGAAACACAACAACCTGTCTCTGATACCAATTGTAGGATCGTTATTTTATTGTGTTTGATGATTCGGGTGGTCTTGGGAGATCAAAATACATGTTAGCCATTAGAGAGAGAAAGTTAGAGAGAGAGAGGGTGTTCTTGCTAGAGGTTTACACAAATTGTAGAGTATTAGATTGAAAGCACCACCCCTTCCATGGATGGAAGGGGTATTTATAGTTACAAACATAACGACCTCCTATCGGCCTGTGGATCAGGGATACAGTGGGTAAAGACCCGTCCTTCCTCCACGGTGTTGCACTATGCTAAACTAGACTAATAACTAACTAATAAAACAATAAATAACGTAACTAACGATTTGTCTACGAGCTAACTTATGCTAGATAACATTAGGGGTGACCGACTCTTCACTATGGAATTTTCTAATTCCTAACACTTATGCATTAAACAGGTACTTAGGTTGATTCATTAGTGTAGGGAAAATAAGTATTTTTTGTCTCAAATATGACCTATTTACTTAGGTTGATTCATTAGTGTAGGGAAAATAAGTATTCTTGAGTGATATAATTGTGGATATGCCATAGATGTCGCATTTCATAACTCAAATTGACCCTTTTTAAGTTCCACGGTTACATAAACTCATATAAGATCCATGGCCCTTGGCAGGGATTGGCTTGATTTACTGTAAATCTAAATTCAATTTCTGTTTATATTGTGGAAAAACAGGATTTAACAACGTTTTTGTTTGTCATCCTTGGTTAATCCTAAAACATGTCGTACGAGGAAGGTGTCTTTGAAACAAACATCCAAGATGGTTAGTTATATTTTTTTTGTCCTACCTAATGCTAATGTGCTAATCAGCATATTTGTGATTGAATTTGTTAATTTGTTCTAATTAAATTTGTTCTAATTAAATCAACTTTACAAACTATATCGTTGTTTTACAAAAAGACGATGGTTAGTACGTGACGATTACCTTAAGTTAGTTAAACAGTTCAATTTATTATTCCTTTAAGTATTCGGTTATTGGTTTACTAATTGTGGCTGTGAATGTAATGTCCTTAATAGATTAAGGTTTGTGCAAGTGTTAGGCTGAGCTTTGTTATCAGATGATGCAAAACCTTCAGCTATCTAAATGAGTAAATTCCATAAAGTGATGTATAGTTTTTATGTACTTTGATTGTATTATGGCATATAAAACAAGTTTGCATTTGTAATTCAAATATTAGCATCTTGTGATTTCAGTCTTAAACTTTTTTGATGCAAGAAAATGTTATTCCATTTACCAGAGACACAGAAAATAAGTTCTTAGCCAAAATGGGTGTCTAAATGTTAAGTACCTAATGAGCTTGTAGCATTTATTATCAAGAATCATACCATTAACCATTTTTAGATACACTATCTGCTGTTCCAAATTTTCTTTTGGGATTACTATCTAGATGGGTTAACAAACTTAGCAAATTCTATCAAGTGAATATACTTGATCAATTCAAATGGGGAAACCATTTAAGTATCAGAATATTAGAAGCAGCATTGTGCATATTTGCTTGTCGATTCTTCTTTCATTTGGGGTATTATTGACTTAAGCTCTACCCGAAGTTAGCTACCCCTTCACCTCATATCACAAAGATTAAAAGGAATGATATTTTGGTTTATCTGAATGGTGAATATTAATAAATGTTTTCAGTATGTCACCTCGAGTAGAGATTGTGCCAATTTCAAAAAGGACTATCTACTCATCAGTTACTATTTGGACAATCACAAGATCTATACCAAATGCAGTCCTATGATGATTTGTGACCTCCATATGCATATTGTACAATGGCAAAACAAAGTTAATGACAATTTATCCTGACGGTGTGAAGGTTAGATTCTTTATTCCATAGTAAATATGATAATTTGGAATCATCATTGGGTCAAGGGGCCGTGGAAAACAAGTGGCCTCACATCTTTTGCCTTCTAATTTAGATGATACTGAATTATACTTGCGGAGTTGCAGGTTTAAAATCATAATGTAGTTTCTATTTTGATGAAAGATTATTTTTCGTGATGAAATTTATGTCTTTTTTTTCTCTTGCTATTTAACAGATTAAAAAAGCGCTAAGAGGAGTCAAGGTTGAGGTAACACATCGTGGAAATATGCGCAGGAAGTAGCATATCTGGGTTAACATCTCAGGTAACAAGAGAGCTTAAGTAGGTAATAATAGCTCATGTATACTATAACATGACCCTTTTATGTAGGCATCTTAATTAGGGCATGACTGCTGCAATTTGCATTCTCTATGCAGTCTGTTGCAAGCCCAGGATGAGCAAGGTAAGTATTTCCTGATCAGTCAACATAATAAATGTGTCATTAAACATTGATTTTCAAAAATATGTCCCCTTAGATAAATAATATATTACACGTGGTAATAACAGTGTTCCTGAATGCATGAGATTGATTATGAATCGACTTTATTTATTATATTCACGGTTACGGCATATACTTTGTTTGCAAGAAGCTCAACGTGCGATATTTTCATCTAAAAGAAAGGAAATTGAGAAAAAGAAAAATGTGGTGTCGATGTTTGTTGTTTTGGTTTTTTTTTATAATGTAAAGACCTGTGGTAGATGGGCGGAGCAGCCAACGGGTTACAAAGGCTTTTTCTTGAAAAGATCCATGTCAACACATACCCTTGTGACACCAATAACCTCTGATGCCTTCAGAGCATAAATTCTTATAACTGAGGTATGTTTACTTTTGTTTCATTTTTTGCATAATCATCTTTACAAGTATTTATTGAATCTATAACATGAAAATAATATTGGACACGCTACTTTTTTGGACGATAAATGTGACATTGAGGTTGCAAAAGAATTTGGTCACGTGCATACTGATGAGGTACACTCTCTATCAAATATACGCCAGACGTGGCAACGTGATGGGATGAAAAGGTTTTTAATATATAATTAGCAAATGTTTGTTGATCAACATGGGTCAATTGGGCCAATTTAAAACGCTTATCAAATATATACGCATATAAGCCGACAAAATAAGCTGATCAAAACATCCCATGATAGCTTCTTAATGTCTATTTATATGTTGATTCAGGGGCAGGGGAAAGATTTCAAAGAAATTGAATCACAAAATGCAGCATGAATACGGTAACTTGCTTTTCACAAAATGCAACATGAATCAGTCATTCTCTTGGTTTTTTGTACCAATAACTATGGGTGACCCAGATATGAAATAATTGTCATCATTGTTACAGGCTTTTGGAGCATGGAAGATGATATTGAGCGTGTATTTACGTAAGAAAGACTACCAAACAACATTGGTGATAAAAAATATTTCGAAAAAGTAAATTCATATCTGTAAATGTGACTTCATTCTATATTTATTTTAAATTATCCTCTGGTGTTGTATTTATAAAGCGAATTATATTTCCGTAGGTACAACTTGACAGTGCTTTGGGCTGCAGTCAATGAACATAACCAAGCCAATGCAGGTACTATTGCACATTTTTTTCTTATGTTATAGTTTACACCATTGTAATAAGATGCTTAAAAAAGCTTTCGAAATAGGAAATGATTAAAAAAATTATAAAGCGTTGTCGATATGATCTGGGATCTTTTTTATCAAACGGATAATCATAACATTTCTAACGAAACTGAGCCGCCTCAAAACAGATCTAATATTCAGTCTCAGGTATGATTTTGGTTGCTTGCGTCTGTGGTTATTAGTTTCGTATGTTTGTTTTCCTTCTCTTGCCTTCTATGTGCATAATTTTGTTTTAGTTTTTTGCCTTATTTAATCTGACACACTTTCTTTGTGGTTGAATGGTGTGTTAAAATTTTTTCCCTTAATTGTCTTGCCAAAATCATAATTTCCGTATCTATTTTGCTTTTACCTTAACGTCACCTGATTTTGACATATACCGGCGGTCATTTGCGTGGTGAAAGCAGGTGGGAGTTGAACTCACCGATTTGAATAAAGAATTAGACACCCGTCGTACGAGCTTGCACACGCAAGGTGCCAGCCTGTGCTGTTACCCTGTCACTACCACGGTTACGGAACAAAATATACGGCATCGTTTCTCATTAAAAGGTAACTGTCTTGCCATTTCAGTCAGTCTTTCCTTTGGTCAGGTACTCCTGGAGGTTGTCCACATATAAATTGCACATATATTCACATCCGTAGTTATTATATCAGTGTACTTAAGAATTTGTTTTGGCTACCGTCAGTGTGATTCATGTGATTGTACCCACTTTATTTATGTCATTTTACTGCCTTTAAATGTTTTAAATTCAGTTGTAATCTCAGTTTTTGACTTTTGGTAATGCAATTTTAGCTTTCATTTTTACTTTGTCCAAATTCTACTTTAGTCTTTCATTTAGTTATCATTTACAGGCTTCAATTTCTGTTTAGATAAGCTTATGTAAGCGGGGTTTGAAGGTTGTCGTTTGTGACCAGGATGGTAATCTCTCCAAAACCACAACAAATGTCGTGTATAAAGAAGTACTTGAAGGTCTTTGAACAAGGTTCATGTTATATCATGTATGTATCATTGGTGTAATCACGTTATATTATACTGTGGTTCATTATTTTTAATGTTACAAGGTTTGTTAGCAACTCAATTGATCATTGAAATCACACATCATTTTATGTTCGAGTAAATCTATTTTAGATTGGCAACGCGATGGTTGTAAATCGATTGTGACTCACACATATTTTAAATTTAACAAATTTACGTTATTACTTTTATTATCATCTCATTTATCTATTTCTTTAAAAACTAACCCGGTGTCAACGGGTCTCTAAGCTAGTTTAATGATATATGCTAACACAAGTAACATGACTATGTCATTTAAATTGTAAGATTTGGTATGGACTTGAATTGACTTGTTGGATTTTCTTATCTCGGTTTGAATTAGATAACCCGAGTTTCCTATATATGTGCCTATAGACCTTAATGTTTATCTCTTTTGAACTTAATTGATATCATTGCATGTGATATATAGTCGTTATTAGAGAATTTTCAAATGATTACTCTTATTTTGGTGCTTACCAAGGGACAAATCTCCACCATCCATATAGTTTGATCTAATGGTGTGGATAAACCTAAGATTTAGTATGGAAACCTAAGTCCATGTTTTTTTCTCCTTTTTCTTTGTCCTTTTGTCTTTCTTATTTATTAACAATTTTTTTCTTTTTTCTTTTTTCTTTTCCTTTTTTTTTTTGCAATTCACGTTTGTATTTAAAATTCATGTATTTTTTTCTTTTTTTGGGTTTCACATTTTTTTTTTATTACTTTTTAATTTTAAATTCACGTTTTTTTTATTTAAGTTTTTTTCTCTTTCATACGTTTTCATCTGTATTCATACGTTTTCATTCGTTTTAATACGTTTTCGTCCGTGTTCATATGTTTTCGTCCTTTTTTTTTACGTTTTCGTCGGATTTCAGACGTTTTCGTCTGTTTTCATCTGTTTTCGTACGTTTACATCCTTTTTCTGATGTTTTCGTCCGTTTTCGTACGTTTTCATACGTTTATATACGTTTTCGTCTGTTTTTAGACGTTTTTGTCCATTTTCATACGTTTTCGTATGTTTTTATACATTTTCGTCTGTTTTCAGACGTTTTCGTCCGTTTTTATACATTTTCGTCTGTTTTCGTCTGTTTTCTTACGTTTTCGCCCGTTTACGTTCGTTTTCATACGTTTTCGCCCGTTTTCTTACGTTCTCGTTTGTTTTCATACGTTTTTGTCCATTTTTTTACGTTTTCGTTCGTTTTCATACGTTTTCGTTTGTTTTCTTTCGTTTTCATCCATTTTCATACGTTTTCACACGTGTTTTTACGCTTTCATACGTTTTCGTCTGTTTTCTTACGTTTTCGTCTGTTTTCTTACGTTTTCGGCCATTTTCATCCATTTTTATACGTTTTTGTCTGTTTTTTAGGTTTTCATGTATTTTCGTCTGTTTTTAGACGTTTTCGTCTTTATTTTTACGTTTACATGTATTTTCGTTCGTTTTGAGACGTTTTCATACGTTGTCGTCCGTTTTTTTACGTTTTCATCCATTTTAGACTTTTTTTTGTCTGTTTTCATACGTTTTCATCCGTTTTCGTCCGTTTTCATACGTTTTCATCCGTTTTTGTCTTGTTTTTTTACGTTTTTGTCCGTTTTTATACGTTTTTCATTCGATTTTATACGTTTTTGTCCGTTTTCAGACGATTTCATTTTGATATTTGTAAGTGACATTTATTTATCTCTTGTGATATAACACTGTAAGGAAGATGAAAAGTTTTACATTCTTCATCACGTATGTGTTATCAGTTGTGATACTCAACGAAGAATGTAATGGTTGTGTTTTTGAAAATATTTAGGAAGATTTTTGTGTTTTATAATATTATGAAATATTAGAAAAGTTGTTCAACTGAAAACAAGAGATGTTATGATACTTTTGTTAGACTTGTGGTGGATTTTTCTATTTTATGGATACATTGTGTATGTTTCGATAGGTTTTATAGCGGGGTTTGAAAATATCTATGGTTGAATCAGCAAACTAAATAAACTATGGTTGAAGATAGCACACATCTTTATAAACAAATTGAGGAAGCTCAAACACTGTGATATCACCTCACTTGTGATATCACACGTGATATCATGTGTGATAACACCGTTGATATCACCTGTGATATCATGTGTGATATTACCGGCGATAGCATGTGTGATATCATAGTGTATATCACTTATGATATCACCAGTAATATCACTTATGATATCATGTGATATCACAAGTGAGGTGATATTACCTGTGATATCATGTGTGATATCACCTGTGATATCACCTGTGATATCATGTGTGATATCACCTGTGATATCACTGGTGTTTGAGCTTACTCAGTTTGTTTAAAAAGATGTGTGCTTTCTTCAACCATAACTTCTTTAGTTTGTTGATTCAACCATAGATATTTTTAAATTTCGTTATAAAACCTATCGAAACATGCACAGTGTATCCATTAAATAGAAAAATATACCACAAGTCTAACAAAAGTTTCATAACATCTTTTGTTTTCAGTTAAACACCTTTTCTAATATTTCATATTATCATAAAACACAAAAATCTTCCTAAATATTTTCAAAAACAAAAATAAGAATAAAGAACAGAATCATCACAGTAATATAATAAGTGATGTTTATTATCATTTCTTTCATATATACTTGGTAAAATACTAAATTCTTATCACAATTGATATGAATTTAATATTTCACATTCTTAGTTGAGTATCACAACTGATAACAGATATATGATGAAGAGTGTAATACTCTTTATCTTTCTTGCAATGTTATATCACAAGAGATAAATAAGTGTCACTTAAAATATCAAAATGAATAAAAAGGAAGCAAACTATGAAAATGAGACTTGACATATTCTCAAAATCAAACAAATGTTGCATTAAATTAGCATTTTTTGAACAAAATATGAATTCACCTAAAGAGACTTTAACCCTTTTATTTCTACTAAGAGTATAATATCACAAGTGATAGATAACATTGGTTGAATTAAAAAAATATCCGCTTGTCAATTGCGATGAAAGGCGCAAAAACTATCTTGTAACTGAAAATTATAAAAATATTAGAAAACACATAGGTGATAATATATAAAAATATGCAGAGCAATGAAATATCTCAGGTGATATTAAAGGTTAAAAAACATACTTGTTTGTTTATGAAATATCTCAAGTGATATTAGACATGTAATATAATAAAGTTTAATAATAAGCATGAAAACATATGAAAATAGAAGAAAACATATAAAAACTGCAAAAAAACGGACGAGAACTTATAAAAACGAATGAAAAGCGTATAAAAATGTATGAAAACAGAAAGAAAAAAAAAACGTCTGAAAACGGACGAAAACGTATAAAAACGGATGAAAATGGATGAAAACGGACGAAAACGTCTGAAAACAGACGAAAGCGTCTAAAAATGGACGAAAACGTAATAAAACGGACGAAAGCGTCTAGAAACCTATGAAAACCGATGAAAACGTAAGAAAACGGACAAAACCTAAGAAAACAGACAAAAACGTATTAAAACGGAAGAAAACGTAAGAAAACAGACGAAAAGTTATGAAAACGGACAAAAACGTAAGAAAACAGACAAAACGTAAGAAAACGAACGAAAACATAGAAAAACGAACGAAAACGTATGAAAACGGGCGAAGACGTAAGAAAACAGACGAAAACATATGAAAACGGACAAAAACGTAAGAAAACGTATGAAAACGGACGAAAAAGTATGAAAACGGACGAAAACGTAAGAAAACAGACAAAAACGTAAGAAAAGGTAAGAAAACAGACGAAAACGTAAGAAAACGAACGAAAACGTAAGAAAAGAGACTAAAACTTATGAAACGGACGAAAATGTAAGAAAACAGACGAAAACATATGAAAACGGGCGAAAACGAAAGAAAACGGATGAAAACGGACGAAAACGTATGTAAACGGACTAAAACGTATGAAAACGGACAAAAACGTAAGAAAACGGATGAAAACGTAAGAAAACAGACGAAGACGTAAACAAGACTGATGAAATGGACGAAAACGTAAGAAAACAGACGAAAACGGACGAAAACATATGAAAACGTATGAAAACAAACGAAAACGTATGAAAATAAACGAAAACTAAGAAAAAACGCGAATGAAAAAGAAAACGTGAATTAAACTAAGGATCACAAAGGTTATCTTTGGATATTTAACCTACAATTACGCTAGGTGATATAAACTAAGGATCACAAAGATTACTCAAGCATTAAAAACACAACGATGACCTAGTGCAATCTAAGCCAATTACAATTAAGATAAGAGACAACCAATCAATAATTAATAACTAGGTTTCATAGATCTAAGCAAACACACAAGAAATTTAGCCGGACATGTTAAACATGCAAGCATACACAATACAATTAAAGACATAATGAAATCAATGAAGTAAATAACTTATCTTGATGTAAAATAGGGTATGAGAACCCTAAAATACTGTCCAAACCGGACCAAAATCGTTTTAGGTTTTTACTCCACAAGTCTACCTCTTCAAAGTCTGAAAATTCGATTTCTATATATAATTTTACATATGCGACGGCGTTACCTTATGGTTGGGACTCCGTCAGATCGCCGCCATTAGGGTTTCGTCTTGGCCAAGTCAACATTGGGACGGCGTCACGTTGTGGTTGTGACGCCGTCAGTCTTCAGCTGTGACGTCGTCTGAATCTAGATCTAGGCCGTCTGAGAAGAAAAGTCTTTGTGACGCCCTTACTCTTCAAAGCCTGACGCCGTCAGGTGCAAAATAGCAAATTCGCTCCTGGGTCGTCACAAAACAGGGACGGCGTCGCCCTCTGTTTGGGACGCCGTTAGGTGTTATTCCAGCAGCTTGAGTGTCTTGATCTTGACTTAGCCATTTTCTTCATATATTTACTCCTTTTCGTCCAAAAATGCATCATTCCAGCATTTTGCTTCCAAGAGACCTAAAAAGTGAAATGGAACGATATTAAGCAGTAACGGATATAAAAGTAGGCGATTAAAGGCTTAAATGACCCCTTAAAAGTGTACGTTTTAAATCCTTATCAAATATCCCTACACTTGGTATTTGCTTGTCCTCAAGCAAATGTGCTTTTGGCCAATCAATTAATGAGTTAGGGGGCATAAAGCATTGGTTTAACATAATTCACAACAAGTAAAAGCACCGCAATAGTCAAAACAAGCACGGAAATTATATACTAGCACCTCACAAAGGGTGATTGGATTCTCTCATCTCTCGGGTGTATATGAAATATATCAAATGCAAATGCAAGATAAACACTCATTAACCGGTCATAGTACATAGATTACCATAGGCTTGAGACTAGATCAAACCTCCACCGCTTTGGCGTAAGCACCTTGGAACTACCATCTAAGAGGTCTTTTAAAGGGTTGTAACGTTAGGCTTACGGTTAGGGAAACAAAGGGTTTGGTTGGATAGGCGATTTAGTGGTGGCAAGTCAAAAATCTTTATGTTACAAGCATGAGAAGAATGGCGTTGCTAAGCCAAGACTCGACTCTCTAAACTCTAGATAACTTTGAAATAAACAAACATAAATATAAAGATAGATGTACGATGGTAGCTCGTATGTTTTTTTCATTTTTCATTCATTTTTTTTCAACACTTTTTTTTCGATTCTTTTTTATTTTATTTTTATTTTTTTATACACTTTTACTCTACCATCCTCTATGATAACATCAAAATATAAGGGATTTATAGGCACATGCCTACACTTGATTTTTTATTACTCTAACACTAATTTGACCCAAATTGAAAAGATCAAAACACATGGAGTATATTATTACGTAAATAAAGGGAATTTAAATTTAACGTTTTTTCCCGTCACTCTATAAAATTTAACTTTACCCATGAGTCTCAATCGTCCCAAAACTGTGTACAAAAGATATGACTCGATTTAGCAACCATGCAAGTAACTAGATAATTGAACTAAGGGTTTAGTATGATAACAATAATGCACTAAAAGTGAGTGCATACAAGGTAGGCTAAGGCGATTTGGGAGTACATTTGGGGGTGGATTGTAAACAATGCTCTTCATTGATATTCTGGAAAACCGAAACATCACGAGAATCGCGAAAAGGATAGGCTCTGAGGGGTTAACTATGGGTATCATGTACTTAAGATGAGTACATTGCAAGGGTGTGGGGGAATTACTCAACCGATGTGGAAGAAGTAATTATAATACGGGTATCAAACAAGGGTTATCCTAATGCCTCTTATCATTTAGTTATTCCTAACTACATAAGTGTAGTCTCACTAGCGATCTCGAAATGCATCACAAAACAAGTTCTAGAATCTATTATACTATCGGTACACTCTCGAAGCATTAAAGGTGAATGCTTTAATTCCTATAGATCTAGGGGCGAACCTCACAATTTTGGGGTGGAATTTGAGTGGTAAAGGGTTTTTGTGCTAGTCATATAACTCCTATCCATGAGACATTTTATTAAGACTAAAGACCCACCCGTACAAGTCATGAAATTTTTTGAATTTGGCGCTAAATTGCCCTAACAAATATCTCTCATGGTTTATTACACAAATGAAATAGGACAAGACAAATGATCAAGGATAAGTATAGTTTCAAAGTTCCCGTTTTATTCTCCCTACCTACACTTAAACTGAACATTGTCCCCAATGTTCCCCAAAAGTATCAAAGTTATGATAACGGAAGGTAATTAAAAGAGAAAGAAACTAACACTCCCCTGATTAGCTCGGTAGGATCCGTGCGAAGTAGTGGTTAAATTCTTTCCAAGAAGAATGTATGCGTGAAAAGCTTCATCCAATCTTATGTTTCTTCTTCTTGATAAATAAAACCTGCACACTTTAAGAAAATAGATGAAACCTTTGCGTAAAATCAGCGGTAAAATTATATATGACTCTACTAAACTAGGATATAATGCTTGTGAAATGGATGTTTGCAGATTTTGTGGAAAATTAAGACCTGAGAATTTCCAAAAATTTATAAGTAGCACAGAAAACGAGAGAAAGTTAGATAAGCTGTTTCTACTCCTCCTGACGTCGTCAGGTTATCCTGGCAGAAACTAGTCTGCTGCATTTTTCTAAAAAAATTCTGGAAAAATTACACCTTTAAAATCTGGAAAAATTCCTGCAAAACATCCATTATGACTCGATACAAGCATTTGACTCTAACAAACACACACACACACATATATATATATATATATATATATATATATATATATATATATATATATAGATATCATTTTCACTAATCGTAGTTCTCATGTTCACGTTCTTTTAAAAACGTGTGTAATCCTCCCTACACTTATCTCTTTTGTAAAATACCTTTATATGTAATTAAGACGAGGTTAAAGACAAAATAAAGCATTTTCACAAATTTAAACATGAGAACAAACAATAATTAAAAGATATATGACACACAAACAAGCAAACAATTAAGCATGGGTTGCCTCCCACGAAACGCTTTTCTTTATTTATGAGTCTTGTAGCTAGACTCGAAGTCGTGCTCCTATTTCCCCTTATCTTAGAGGCCCATTCGATTTCCTTAACTCTTCTTTCACGAATATATTCAAAGCCTAACTCTAGACAAGCAGTGTAGTAAACCATGTTCTCCCAATCTACTTCAAAATCCAGAATGTTGTCTACATCTAAATCATCAATACCCTCAAACTTCTTATTTTTGTAGGGCATTATATATTTAACACATTCAGTCTCGTTTGAGAACTTGGCTATTCCTTCCTCTTGATCATAAACCATCTTAGATTCCTCAATAAATGGTCTCACAAGTATCACATCTCCCAAAAATCCATCAATGATGCCCTTAACATTTTCCAAGATCATGAAATCACACCTATATGTGAAGTTACCTACGAAGACATGCAATCCTCTAACCCTCCCAACATAGTTACTCACTTTCCTAGGGTAAAAGGGGTCCCTCATAGGTCCTAACTTTTTGCTCATGATCCAATTGTAATAGAGCCTAGACATTATGTTCATGGGTGCCTTATAGTCTATGTAAGTGTGATCCCTATATGAGTACCCAATCATGCACGATATCTTAATGTTTTTAGGGTCACCACTTTTTATGCATGGATCGAAAGGTGGTCGCGGGAAGTTAACTACGTTATAGTGATAGGCGGTTTCCTTCCCGTTAGGGTATGAATCGAAATACTCCCTAAGTTCCTCCTCCTCCTTACTACCTTCCATAATTTCTAATACCTTATAATTTCCTTCTTCTAATTCATCCTCCGAATTGCTTGAGGTTGAATCACTATCTACAGTACTAGTGGATTCCTTAAGGGCTTCCTCAAGTGTACTTTCAATTATCCTATTCAATTTCTTAAGCTCTCTAATTTCACTAATAATACGAGCTCGAAGTTGGTTGGCAAAAGTTGGATCGAGTGGTGGGTATTTGTTTGATGATGGGTTTTTGTTTGGTGGGTTATCACCTTCCATGATTAAAAGTGATGGGGCTATGACCAAATTCACGAAGAAGGGGGATAGACTACGAGGAAGCTAAAAATGAGAAAAAAATCTTACTTGATAGGAATCAAGCAATGAAACCTAAACGAGATGGAAATCTAACTAGCTATTCTATTCCCCGGCAGCGGCGCCAAAAACTTGATGTGCGTATAACGCGTTCGGGGTCAAAGGAAACTTTCTTTTCGTCGAGCAAGTTTTTCAACACCCTAGGCAGTGAACCTAATCGTTGTAGTGTAGTATTAGGTAAGCCTCGGGTATTGATATCGTTCTCTAGGAGAATAGGAATGCTAGTGAGAGACGTACTACGCTAAGGTTTGAGGTTGAGGAAGATTATTTTTTATCTTTTTATATTTTTTTAGAAAGCTAAGGGTAAAATCGCGGGGTTTGGATTTGGGGGGGTACTTCTACATATTACTCTAATTATCTAATTATCTAAACTAAGGGGTAGTCTATGTCTATTTGATGTGTGCTCGTATGATGATTAAAAATGTGTTTACCTAGATACTATTACTCCCTAGTTATCTTTTATTGGTGGTTGAATTGCCACGTCCTTATTCTTAACGCGTTGTGTCTTCTAAGGTCGTAGGGTATGCTTTTATCCCTAACTCTTTAAGTATACCTTAAGGTTATTGCCTGCAAGATCTCTAGGATTCATAAAAAACTAACACTAAGGTTATCTTTAGATATTTAGCCTACAATTACGCTAGGTGATATAAACTAAGGATCACAAAGATTACTCAAGCATTAAAAACACAACGATGGCCTAGTGCAATCCTAAGCCAATTACAATTAAGATAAGAGACAACCAATCAATAATTAATAACTAGGTTTCATAGATCTAAGCAAACACACAAGAAATTTAGCCGGACATGTTAAACATGCAAGCATACACACATACTGTGGAAAACTAGAAGGGGGGGAGTTGAATTTTGCCGATTTTAAGTTAGTTTCAAAAACTTTAGATTCGTTAATATGTGAGATCTTATGGATGTAGATAAAGTATAGATCTAATGATAAAGCAAGTAAATAATGTGTCGCAAAGGGATAGAAAAGACACAATCGATGTATAGTGGTTCGGCTACAAGGACACCTTCCTTGCCCTACTCCACTCCCCGAGTCACCTACTCGAGAGTTCAAGCACTATGTCAACAAACTCCTTCACTTGGCGGAGAAGCCTTCACAACGTTGCTTACACCTTTTTCTGGTACAAAGCTAGATACCGAGTCCGTAACACGGAGGACCAAACCAACACGACTATTACACAACAAATATGTGAAACATAAAATACAAGATCTTTGCTACAGAAATCTTGCGGAGTGACAAATCAATCAAGGACCCCTTGCTTGGATGACTTGTAGAATGCTCGTGATCTCGCCTTAGAGAAGGACCTATAAGAGGATCATAATATAAAGAAAGAAGAACAACTCTCTAGATCAAGTGATATATGTGTTAGAAGAGAATGAGAGTGTTTGAGAGATTTAGTAAGAAGATGGGTGAGTTAGAATGAAGAAATGGCTCTCTATTTATAGGCCAATTCTTCCACTGTTCCCCGGATCCCACAGATCCCTCCCACTTGGGATCCGTCTAGTGTAATCCTAGGGATCCGTGAGACGCTCCTCTTTGCCCATGGGTTTTTTGGTTATGGGTCATGAGTTATGGGTTGTTCCATGGGTTTTCTTTAGATTCCATGTATCTAAGTATATATTGTATCTAGCCAATTTGGGTATGGGTTGTGATCCATGGGTTATGGTCCATGGGTTGTGGTTTTTACCCATCCTAATAAACTATTACAACAAATGCTTAATTACTAAATTTTTGTATTTAAATCGCTATATGTAAATGATTTACAAAAATAACATGTATCCTTATAATTGTACTTAAGATAACATTATATTTGTTATCAACAAAACACAAAGAGATCGCAAAATATTAATAAACGTTTTTACGGTTTATTTGTATTAACAATCTCCCCCTTTTTGTTGATGACAAAACATAATGTTATGATGAGTAAAACTTAAGAATAGATGTAAGTTTTGAAAGCCCCTAAGTTTTACTTCTTCTCCCCCTTTTTTCCGAAACAAAAAGTTAACCCTTGGAAGAAATAAAAGTGTGGAAAAAATAGTCCACGTATCGCTAACTCCCCCTTGACGGTAGCTCCCCCTAGTTTGGGGTGTCAAGTGAAGAAAAATAAAAAAATCCTACAAAGAGAAAGGTTAGTAACATGCTTAAATAATCTTGTGATTGCCGAGAATCAAGATTGGGAGCCAAGGTATGTAAACAAGGCCTTGTAATAAAACAACAAATTGTAGTGGTATTTATGCCACCTACAAGCCTGTAAAAATAAGAACAAGACTTGTTCTTGAAAATGACTTCAAAAAAAAATACTAAAAATAGAAAATAGTAGTAATGATTCCTTCCATGCTTGCATAAGGTTATGGATGGAGGTTTGGATGAGTAATGGTATTGATGCGATCAAGGATGAGGTTGAGTATGAATCGCATTTCTTCCCTAACTTCTATTGCAATTTCCCTAGTGGATTGGCAATGTTCATAATGTAGGTGATGTGGGTAATGAGTACGGAAATCTTCCGGTTTGTTTTGATTTGTGAGTTACGGAAGTTGTGGTGGAAAAATAGGAAAATACGGATCAAAGTCCGGAATGATTGGAAGTGGTGGTGGGAAAGAACCTAGATATTCTTGTAGTTTAATGGGAGCTAGAGGTGGTGATGTTTCAAGATCATTGAATATTGTGTTTGGAGAAGTTGGAGGTGTCAAAAAGGCTAATTCTTTTTGCTTTGATTGTGGAGATCTTGTTGGAGTCGTAAGGAGTTCCAAAAGAGTGATTTTAGGTGGTGAATGATTTGGTGATGAAGTTGGTGTACTCGTTGGTGATGAAGGAGGTGCTATAATGGAAGCATTTTGTGGTGAGTTAGTTGATGGTGATGAGCCATATGATGATGGTTTTCCTAAGCAACAAGATCGGATGTTAATCCGTGCGGATATCCTAGAGTTTGATTTTGGTATTTTGGAAGGTGGAAGTACAAAGGTTTGGGTTTCATGGAGATGATTGTTTGTACTAGGTGATTCATCTAAAGGATTTGTGGATGACATGGTGTATTTTGTTTGTGAGGATGGGATGGATTATGCAAGCATTTTGAGAGTTATATATATAGAAAAACAAAGCATTGTAATGAATTCTTGACCCAAAATGTGGATTAAAATCTAATGATTAGATATGAATTTAAGGCATGTGATCATGAGAACACAAGCATTAAAGAGCATACTCTAAAAAATAAAACAAATGTGGATTTTTCATCCAAAGTGAGAAAAATAGAAGATAAAAATAGCTTCTATCTCACGGATCCCACGGATCCTTCCCTTGAGGGATCCGTCCAGCATGAAGGCTGGGATCCGTGGGTCTGGTGATTCAGGCAGCACAAAATTTTCCTTTTGGAAACATTTTTGCCTAGTGTGTGCCTATATGCAAACTATTTGGAGTTGCGGTTATCTCGACCCCTAAAAAGAAAAAGAAAAGTAAACTAGAAGTAGAAAAGCATCCTATTGAGATAACCCGAAAACACATATTTAGTACATGAGTACGTAGTTTAGTGTTATCAATGCTCCTAATTCATTGTTGCTTAAATGAATGTACCCGAAAACACATATTAGTTATGTGTCCCCTTTAGCATTCAAAAGACATGAGATGCAATGAAAACGGGTTTTTACTTTTGTATTAATAATGAAAAAGCGATTTGTCCTAGACGTGAGAAATTGTGTTGGATCCATGTACTCTAACCAAACTAACTTAAATAGCTTGTTAAGGTTTAATAACCTCGGATAAATCCTAAGTTATTAACAATGAAACACTGAGTAATCTTTATTAAGTACGCGGAATTTACTTAACAAATCTAAGAAGAATATAACTTTAACTTTTATTAACAACTCTAAATCTGCTTGTTATGCAGACTCTTTAACAACTCTAAAACTCTAATAATAATCGTACTTTAGGATGCTAAAACATATATCTAAAACTCGTACTTCTAATGCCAATCTAGGGATCCTTTTATAGGCTTAAGGATAACCCTAGTCGGTTTACAATTTGTATCCTTGTATGACAAGTAATCTAAACAAAGAATATTCTAGAATAAACAAAGCTTTCCATAAATATAGCAGTTCTTTAGCTTTGCAGTACTTTGACTTCGACAACAGTACTTTGATTTCTTCTTTAGCAGTACTTTGACTTTTTCCAGTACTTTGTCAATCTTCAGCACTTTCATATCCCAACAATCCTCCCCTAACTTGAATTCTACTTGCTTGACTTCAAGTTCCTTTGTAAACTTATCTTTAACAGCTCCATCTTCAAGAAAGATTGTGTCTTTATCTTTGGATTGTATCTTTGTAGACTCTATGCTTATATCATTATTATCAAAGTATTCTTTACAACATCCATGATCAGTAATCTCTTTTCTGCAATCATTCAGCAAGCTCTATCTTTTCAGCAACATAAGACAGTTTATACATTAATTCAGTTTAAGTTTCAGTCTATTCTCATCACTTCCAGGTGTGTAAACTCCTGTGAGAGGTGAATCATTGAAAATTTAATGGATTTGATGTCTCTTTACCAAAGCCATTAACTCTGGAGTAGCCAAATGTTTTGATGTGTAAGATCATGGTACATTGATAACCATATGATTTTTAGCAAATCATCAGCTATCAACAGATTTGATTTGTCTTTACCAAAAGCTGTACCCTTTTGGACTAGTTAGTTCTTTCATCCATGGTGAACTAATTACCATATAATGGTTTTTCCACAGCCTTTACCACAAGCCATTTTCTTGTGGGCTAGCCAACTCTTCACATTTACTGATATGGTGAGTTGATTACCATCCAACTTATTAGCAAGTTGTCAACTATAAAACGGATTTGAGATATCTTTACCAGAGCCGTTTGCTCATGGATTAGCCAATCCTTTTGTAACCATGGTGGATTGATAACCTATTGGTGTTACCATCTCAAAAACCATTTATTACTTTTAACCTTTGTTTCAAAATATTTGTCACTTAACAAAAGTTTTTCAAAATCATTAACTGGTTTAAAGCTGCAAGCAGTACTTTGATGAAAGTACTGTTTGATCAGCAGTACTTTGAATAAAGTACTAATATATCAAAAATTTATTCAATTAAAATTCATACCAGTTATTCATCATCATCATCAGCCATAGTAGTCCATCTGATAAACAATTTGATGACCATAAGAGCAATTTCATTGTCTTCTTCAACTTCCATTCCATGCTCTAGCATTCTTCTCATAAGATCTGCTGTAAGTGGATATCTTCTATCTGCTAGCATGTGAATCATAGTCCCATCTTCTAACTCTAGAACATGTACTCCAGATTCTTCAAAGAATCTCCAGCTAATAATCTCCCAATCTTCTTGGTTCTTCTAAATCTCAGCAGTGCTTTGTTCTTCAGTTTCCCAAATAGTTGTGAGATCCCCAAGCAAGACTAAACCAACTCCTTCTGATGAATTATGTTCAAAATAATCTCGCACCAAATGATATAAATGAAATAAATCCACCCTATCTATTATGTGCAATAGATCCCATAGCATGTTGAACACTCTGAAGCTTTCATCTTCTCTGTGAAACATCAAATAACTTCCATCCTTTGATTCTACAACTTCAAAAGTAGCTATTGGAGATTTGTTCATCTTCATTTCATCATCATCTTTAGAATACTCAAATTCTACTATTCTTAAGTAATTCCTTAGTTCATCATCAGTATCAGACCTTAACTCGACTTTCTTTAATGGCTGTGTGTCTTCAACTTCAGTTGATCTTTTTCTTTTAAAGCTTTCTTTTCTTTTATCTTCTTTTTGAGCATCATCATCTTTAAAATCTTTAATACTATCAACTTGTTTCTGATAAGCTTCTCTAACAGCTTCATACAAACTTTTCATCTCAACATAATTTAACTTATTCAATCCAATATACCCTTGACCTTTCAAATATGCCATCATTGTATTCCTTTGTTTAGCAAGATTTGGTCTTCTTGGTAGAGCAGAAACAGGAATAGGTGATTTCAATGGTACAGCAGCTTCAACATTCAATTCTTCTTGTAATTTCCTAGCTGCTTCTTCATTCATAGCCTCTTCATTAACAACTTCAGCATTTAATTCAGCTTGTATCTTTTTAGCTGCTTCCTCATTCATAGCAACTTGAGCAGCCCTTATCTGTGCTAAAGTAGGTTTCTTTTTCTTCTTTGTCTCTACCAATTTACCTTTTCCTTTATCCTTAGGATCTATAATAGATTGAGAAGCTCTTGATTGTTCTTCTTGCACTCCTGGAATGCTAACACCCCTTGGCTTTGATAAATCATGCAAGATCTCAGCAATGGTTTCATCGTCACTTGCAGTATGTATAGGTTTGGGTGTTTCAGCTTCCTTTTCTGGTATGACAATTGAAGGACCAACTTCTTCTTCAGTTAAAACAGTTGAAGGACCAGCTTCTTCTTCAAAATCTAACACCCTAGGTGTAATCAATCCTTGCCTGTAGGTTCCATGAAAAGCAGTACTTTGATCTTCAGTACCTTGATCATCAGTACTTTGAACTTTAGTCCTTTCTTCCTCAATACTTTCAATATTGACATGCTCTTCAGTACTTTGAACCTTAGTCCTTTCTTCCTCAGTACTTTCAATATTGACATGTGCTTCAGTACCTTGAAGTTCATTCTCCTTTTCTTCATGAAATTCAGCATCTTCTTTCAAATTCTCTTCTTCTAAATTCCTCCCAAATTAGACAGAAGAATGTTGTTTAACCTTTTTGCTTTTGGTCTTCTGAAACTGCCGTTGCTGCTTCTTTTTAGCTTTGACCCATAATCTGTGATGTTTAACCAAGGGCCAAACAGACTTCTTGAACTTTCTAAACTTGATATGCAACTTGGCTATCTGTGCAGCTTGCGCCTCAGTAGTTTTCTTCAAGCTGACCAATTCTCTTGTCAAAACATAATTATCCAACACCAAACCTTCAGGGGGTTTAGTGGCTGGATCTTCCTCAGAAGATGATGAGAAAATAGAAACATCTTGTTCTGGTGATGCCATAGGAGGAGTAGTATGGTGGGATGAGGTGGGAGAAACTTCAGTTCCTTCATTAACATCAGTACCCTGTGAAGCAGTACCTTGTGTTGAAGTTTCTTGAGATGCAGCACTTTGAGAAGCAGTACCTTCTCGTTCATCACTAGCTGCAACCTCATCTCTAATAGCTTGAATAATCTCCATCATAGAAGTAGTCAATGGAGTGTCCCTGCCAGTGAATAAATCACTTTTCCTTGCCATAAAAGTGAAGATCTTGGTTGGTTGCACCACAATAGGTAATAGATCAGTAGGCTTAGGTACATCAGCAAGTTGTTTGTTCAGGAACACTTGAATAAACCTTGGATACATCAACCATCTTGAACCATGAGAGATGTGTGAGAACAGTCCATCTAGAATCAGCCTTGAAAAGTTGAAAATTCGATTTGTAGCCAACCTCACTATAGCAGATGCTGTGTTAGACCCAAATTGCTCCCATGATGTACTTTTAGCACTAATACAATGAAGCAATACATGAACTAAATACTTCCAGTGAGGACAAAATAAGGGTTTCTTGAATGTTTGCTCAGTTAAGGACCCTTCATAGCCAATGTCCCTGAATGTATCCCAAATTAGTTGCTTATCAAAACGAACAGCCCCTTCTTCATCATCAAACAATAAGTCTTCACGAATAGAGGCTTCAGTAACCTTCACAGTTCTCCCAGCAACTGTTGCTTGAATATACGAATCATCATTCTCCATATGAACCCTAGCAGTTGCCCAAAATTGGTGAATCCATGGCTCAATGATATCTGGTTCCACTAAAAGTGCATAACTAATCGGCGATCCAGTGAGAAAATCAATAATTTCATGGAAGATGACATTAGCTTCAGTTTTGTCTAAATTCGCCACCATGTTGTGTTTTGAAACTGTATTACGATTCGCCATTGATGATTTATAAACTAAGAAAGTGATTTGATGAAGAATATAGGTGAAAAAGAGAGAAATATGGAAAAGATTATTAGGTATAAAGTTGAGAGGGAAATTCGGAGAGTAGTTATGTATGGGGTGAGATTTAAAAAAAAATCACAGCCCTTAATAACAAAGTTACCGTTAGTGAAGTTTACCCCTCAATATTACCGTTGGAACAGTACTTTGATACGACACATGTGCAGTACTTTCAAAAGCAGTACTTTCCAAAAGCAGTACTTTCCAAAGCAGTACTTTCATATCACCAAAAAGCAGTACTTTCCCATTCTCCTCTTTATAATAGCAAACACTTCAAATAAACATGAATTTCCTCCCCTCAAGCAATGCATAGGACTATACTTACACTAAATAGTCCTCCCCTCAAATGTAGCTTAGTAACTAATATACTCCTAAACACCTGACAGAAACTCCTTGTTTCCTGTCATGCTCACAGAACAACCACTATCAACAATAAAATGATCTTTAAGCTCATCTTCTGGGTTGCCCTGTCTAATAAGATTAAAAATTTAGTTGCTTTGAGGAACCCAAGCCATTACTGACTTGTGTTCCCCTTGTGGAGTGACATACTTACATTCTGTAAGTATGTAGTCTTCACTGTTTTTTAAAGCATGATCCAGTATTATCTTTTGATTCAAAACTTGTGGATTTTCAACAAAACTTCCTTTTTCAACTAAATTCTCTTTTTCACCCTTATTTGCTGGAAGTACTGTTTGTTCCCCATCAGTACTTTCCTTCTTAACCCATTTGGTTTTAACATCTTGTGTAGAGTCCCTTGACTTAGCTACTCTTTTGGAGTTGTAACGCCTTCTAGATTGATAATAATTTGATCTCCTAGGCTTCCTATTCCAAGAGGTGTTTGGTGAATACTGAGCAGTACTATGAGAAAGTACTGTATTTTGCTTGACAGTACCTTGGAAAGTGTTTGAAGGTACTGGAGGTTTTGAAAAAGGTCTTCTCTGGTGAGGGTGCCTATAGTCTGGTGAGAAGTTTCTATGGTTAACCCTATGTGAATGATTCCAAGCTGGTCTAGTCTCCCTTGGTTTTTGGTTGACAGTTCTGTTCTTTGGGAAATTACTTAGGTACTCTGAATGTAAGTCACAATCCTTAATCAAATGATCAGGACTAAAACAAACGAAACAGAGTTTCTGATCTGTAATCCCAAATTTCTTCTTCTATGTGTATTACCAAACCTATCCTGACGTCTAGGTGAGTGATTAAAACTGTTTTGACCAAAATTATCCCAAAAAGGTTTAGCATTATTGTGAAAAGGTTTTCTTAAAGGTACTGCTGAAGGTGTAGCAATACTTTGAGGTGTAGCAGTACTTTGAGGTGAAAGTACTGCTTGGATTTTAGCATTATCTACCTTAGGTGTCTCAACTGTTTCTTTTGGGGTGTCAGGCCTAGATTGACCAATAAGCTTCTTTCTAAACTCTAGGTTGTCTACACCAAAACGAGAAACATCAGGTCTAATGGGTTGATGACTACCAGTGGGATGTGGAACAGCATGATAACCCTTGTCTTTTTTTTTTGTTATATTTAGGAGGTGGTTCACTAAATGATTCCTCATTACTAGATGTGTCAACATAGTTAATAAGTTCTTCATCACTAGTGGTTATATCCTCAAAATCAAGGTCATCCTTATCACTAGGTGGGTTTTCTTCTACACTACTAAAATCCATACCAAAACCTAGACCAGTCCTATTGTAAGCTCTTCTCTGTTTTTCGACATAAGTGACATGAGACAGACCAAATTCTTTCCAAGCAGCAAACTTTGCTAACAATTCATCTCTCTCCTTAGTCAGTTTCTCAATTTCAGAAATCTTACAATTTAACTTCCATTCACTTAGTTTTAACTGATAATCCTGTTGTTCATACTTTTCTGCCCAAGCCATTTCATTATTTTCATGTGTTATAATTTTGGCTTCCATAGACTCTAAAGTAATTTGATAACCTGCTACCTCAGACCTAGCCCTTACACAGTTATCTCTTTCAATCACATAAGCATTAAGTACTTTTTGATAAAAATCATGACACTTAGAACATACCTCAGAGATAGGGGTTGATGCAGCTTCAGTCGACATCTTTAGTGTTTGCTATGAAATCGGTTTTCTTCTTAGTCAGAGTTTCCACACAAGCTCTAATACCACTTGTTGGATCGATGTACTCTAACCAAACTAACTTAAATAGCTTGTTAAGGTTTAATAACCTCGGATAAATCCTAAGTTATTAACAATGAAACACTGAGTAATCTTTATTAAGTACGCGGAATTTACTTAACAAATCTAAGAAGAATATAACTTTAACTTTTATTAACAACTCTAAATCTGCTTGTTATGCAGACTCTTTAACAACTCTAAAACTCTAATAATAATTGTACTTTAGGATGCTAAAACATATATCTAAAACTCGTACTTCTAATGCCAATCTAGGGATCCTTTTATATGCTTAAGGATAACCCTAGTCGGTTTACAATTTGTATCCTTGTACGACAAGTAATCTAAACAAAGAATATTCTAGAATAAACAAAGCTTTCCATAAATATAGCAGTTCTTTAGCTTTGTAGTACTTTGACTTCGACAGCAGTACTTTGACTTCTTCTTTAGCAGTACTTTGACTTTTTCCAGTACTTTGTCAATCTTCAGCACTTTCATATCCCAACAAATTGCTTTTGTGAAATTGATACGGGAAGGTATCATCCTTTTAGAAAACATTTTGAAAAGAAGTTTTCTTTGAAAATGTGTATGTAGTTATGTGTTTGCAACTTAAAAAAATAAGAAAGCTATAAGTGGAAAACTTATCTTGGGTTTTGAAAATTCCCGTGCGTGAAATAGAGATCCTAGACTCAGAAAGAAGAAGGCTAGTGTTTACATACCTTGTAGAGTCAAATAAGTTACGACGTTTGTTCAATTAGACCAAGACCAAGACGAAGTAGGTTGAATTGTTCCCGCTTCAACGGTTTGGTGAGGACGTCGGCTATGTTGTCTTCGGATGCTACCTTCTCAATAGAGATGTTCCCCTTTTGAACATTGTCTCTTAAGAAGTGATGACGAATCTCTATATTCTTTGTGCGAGAATGCAATACCGGATTCTTGCTTAAGTCGATGGCACCTTTGTTGTCACATAGGATGCCTATGTCGCTTATATGAATGTCGTAGTCGACTAACGCTTGTTTCATCCATAGTGCTTGTTGGCATTCTTTGCCGGCGGAGACATACTCGGCTTCGGTTGTTGATATTGCTAGTGCCGTTTGTTTCTTAGAAAACCAAGATGTTAAACAACATCCCATGAAAGTACATACCCCACTTGTACTTTTTCTATCAACGGAATCACCTGCATGGTCAGAATCTGCATATACAATTGTTTCTACTCCCGTGCCCTTAGGATACCATAATCCTAATTGTGTTGTACCCTTAATGTATCTAAATATCCTTTTTACGGCTTCTAGGTGTGATGTTTTAGGGTCTTCTTGAAACCTAGCACATAAGCAAATACTAAACATGATATCCGGCCTACTTACCGTGAGGTAGAGAAGACTACCTATCATGCCACGATATTTAGTATTATCGACGGATTCGCCGTCTTCATCTTTTGTGAGTTTGATGTCTGATGACATTGGTGTCCTAATTGGTTTCGACTCTTCTAGACCGAATTTCTTTAACATCTCCTTTATGTATTTAGATTGATTAAAGAAGATACCATCTTCTACTTGTTTGATTTGTAGACCAAGAAAGAAACTAAGTTCTCCCATCATACTCATCTCGAACTCGTCATGCATGATTTTAGAGAAATCATCACACATGTCTTGACAAGTGGATCCGAATATAATATCATCTACATATATTTGCACTATGATTATATGTAACTCTCTTTTCTTAGTAAAAAGTGTGTTGTCAACTAACCCCATGGTATAGTTGTGTTTAATTAAAAATGACTTGAGTCTATCATACCAAGCTTTTGGAGCTTGTTTAAGACCATAAAGGGCCTTCTTTAATTTATACACATGTTTGGGTTTTTCAAAATCAATGAAGCCCAGAGGTTGAGCTACATATACTTCTTCATTAATAAAACCATTTAGAAAAGTGCTTTTGACATCCATTTGATAAAGCTTTAGATCATTAGCACAAGCATACGCAAGAAGTATTCTTATAGACTCTAATCTAGCCACGAGGGCATATGTCTCATCAAAGTCTATTCCTTCTTGTTGGTTATACCCTTGGGCAACGAGTCTAGCCTTGTTCCTAGACACTACTCCGTTTGCATCTAATTTGTTTTTATAAACCCATTTGGTTCCTATTATGGTTTGATTACTAGGTGGAGGAACAAGCGTCCAAACATCATTAGAAACGAATTGATTTAGTTCTTCTTGCATAGCCATTACCCAACTCTCATCTTTTATGGCTTCTTGTGTATTCTTAGGTTCTATGGTTGAAACAAAACAAAACAAGCTACTTTGGTTTTGAACTTGAGACCTTAATGTTCGTTCGTTTAGTTTTCCTATGACTTTATATACGGGGTGATCTTTGGACTCTTTAATGTTTATGACTTCATCATTTAAAGGTTCTTCTTCTTCATTTATCTTTTTCTTTATTACTATAGCTTCACTTTCTATAATCTCGTCATCGACAAGAGGTGGAGAGGGTTTGGGTGGACTTTCATCAAATTTTATATTTAATGACTCTTCTACCTTCATTGTTTCTTTGTTTAATATGACGTAAGCTTTGCTATTTGGAGAGTAACCTAGAAAGATACCTTCGGTTGATTTAGGATCAAATTTTGTAAGGTAATCTTTAGTGTTAAGAATAAAACATTTGCTTCCAAAGACTCTAAAGTGATTTAACGTAGGCTTTTTGCCTCGGAGTAACTCATATGGAGTTTTACCTAAGATTGGTCTAATTAAGACTCGATTGAGTATGTACGTTGAAGTATCAACGGCATTATACCAAAACTTTTGAGGTATGGATTGTTCATTAAGCATGGTTTGACTCATTTCTTGTAGGGTTCTATTCTTTCTTTCTACTACCCCATTCGATTGTGGAGTGCGTGGAGCCGAGAAGTTGTGAGTAATACCATTAGCGTCACAAAAGGCTCCAAATTGCACTTCATTATCGAATTCCCTACCATGATCCGTCCTAATGGACACTATAGGACTTCCTAGTTGTCTTTAGATCTTTTTGCTTAATATTTCAAAATGATTAAAGGTTTCCGTTTTGTTCTTTAAAAAATTTGTCCATGTATACCTAGAGTAATCATCCACTATGACCAAAGTGTAGTAGTTGCCTCCATAACTTTGGATAGCGGATGGACCAAATAAATCCATATGTAGTTATTCTAGACATCTAGTTGTAGACACCATGTTTTTAGCTTTATGACTAGAATGAGCTTGTTTTCCTACATTACAAGCATTACAAAAGTGATGTTCATATTTTAACTTAGGTAGATCTCTTACTAGATCTTTGGATGATAGCGATTGAAGAAGTCGCATGTTGGCGTGACCCAATCTTCGATGCCATAAGGTCGAAGTATCATCCATAGAGGTAAGACATAGTTTGTCTTTGGGTTCATTACTGATTTTAATGACATAGACTCCATGTTTACTAATTCCTTTTATTATGGTTATGCCATTTTTTAATATCTTACTACCGGTTTCGGTAAAAAGTACATTGCACTTTTTATCACATATTTGTCATATACTTAAGAGGTTAAAGTTTAGGTTTTCTACGTGACACACATCGTTAATGGTTATAGATTTGTTAGAAATCGTACCTTTACCGATGATTCTATTTTTGCTATTTCCAAACACTACATTACCTCCATTGAAGGATTCATATGTGGAGAATAGATCTCTATTGTCGGTCATGTGCCTCGTGCACCCGCTATCCTTGACCCATTCATCCGGGTCTAGGTCGACCTTTAAGCATACCTAAGACAATAATAAACTCAAAAGATTGGTCCCCATTTGTTCATGGGTCCATTAGTGTTAAACATCCCATTCATGTTAGACATGTATGGATAAGATGAGTATGCATTCCATTCATTTTGCATATTTGGGTTCCATCCCATTTGATGGTTACTTCTTGGATAAACGTTATTAGGTCTCCTAGATGGATTATGTTTTGAAAAAGATGGATCTTTGTTTCTTGCAAAAGTAGGGTTGTATTTTGGAGGTGGTTGTCTAGTGGTGACATGAGTTGGTTTCTTCCTATTAACAATAACAAACTCAGTTCTAGATGAAGAAGCTACGTTATTACCACTGTTTGCTACAGCAGATCCACGGATCCCTGTCTGTACACTAGCCGGTTCCCTTCTTAAGGGATCCGTGGGATCCACCACAACAGTTGCTGGTTTTTCTAGTGCCTTAACAAATTTTGTTTCCTTATTTTCACTAGTTGATGGATCAAGTTGTTGAATACCTAAACCTTTTTGGTTGTTACCGGTTTTAACACCATCTAATATCGTATCTAAAGTGTTCGTACTCATTCTAGCAATTTTAGAATCTAGATGATCAACTAGTGTTTGAAGTTGAACGCAAAGTTCACATTCACCACTTGCTATTTTACCCTTTTCTAAACGTTTTAGTTTTGCTTTTAATTCTATGACTTCTTTATCTAAACGTTGGTTTTGACTCTTTAAAAGCTTGTTTTTGTTAATTAGTTTTAATCTAATATTGCATAGTTTGTCATATTCATTATGCAATGAGTCGTCATCAAGTGATGAGCTACTATAGTATTCGTGACATACCTCGTCATTTGCCATGAGACAAATTTCTTCGTCCTCCTCGTCGCTCATTCCCCACGTGCCGCTCACGAACGCCTTTTGATCATCCCGTTTGGGACACTTACTAATAAAGTGGTTTGGGTCCCCACATTTAAAGCAAGTACGACCATCTTTTGGCTTCTCGTCCTCTTTGCTTTTTCGAAAGCCTTTCTTATCAACATACGGTTGTTTGACGTATCTTCCCTTTCTTCTAAAGAACTTTTTAAAGTCCCTTACCGCCATAGCGTACTCCTCGTCGTCACTACTCGAGGAGGAGTTCTCTTCATCGCTTGAAGCCTTTTTGGCTTTAAGGGCAAGATATTTGTGTTTCTCTTTCACTTTTGAGGCTTCGGAGTCTTTAGCAAGGACAAGCTCATAGACTTTTAGGTTGCCTATGAGTTCATCGAGGGTGAGGAATGTCAAATCTTTTGACTCTTCGATCGCCGTCACCTTGGATCTCCACTTCGATGGAAGTGCCCTTAGATATCTCCTAACATGGTTACGGCTAGAAAAAGATTCATCAAGTGCTTGTAAAGATGTAATAATAGTATTAAAGTTAGCAAATGAATGATCTATAGTTTCCTCATCCGATATTGAAACTTGTTCATAATTTCATATTGTTGAACAAATAAATCAATTTTATTCTTTTTAACTTGTTGGTTGCCTTGATGAGTTACAACTAAAGAATTCCAAATTTCTTTAGAGGTTTTAAGCATAGAAATTCTTTCGAATTCCTTTTTCGGTAAAGCATTATATAAAACCATTTTTGCTTCACTATTTTTAGAAATCTTTTTCTTCAATTCATCATTTAGTTTATCATGAGGTATGTTAACTACATTCCCTTTATCATCTTTTGAGGTAGCCTCAAAATCGCCTTCAACAATAATGTACCAAAGATCAATATCTTTAGATTTCACATATGTTTCGAATCTATTTTTCCAATATATAAAACCATTAGTTTCAAGTAGTGGTGGTCGTTGCATAGATTGCCCTTCCTTATAATTTTCAGAACCCATAGTGATCGAAAAGTTTTTAAAATACAATTTTACTTTAAAACTTTTATAAACTTAGCTCTTGATGCCAAATGTGGAAAACTAGAATGGGGGGTTGAATAGTTTTGCCGATTTTAAGTTAGTTTCAAAAACTTTAGATTCGTTAATATGTGAGATCTTATGGATGTAGATAAAGTATAGATCTAATGATAAAGCAAGTAAATAATGTAAAGCAAAGGGATAGAAAAGACACAACCGATGTATAGTGGTTCGGCTACAAGGACACCTTCCTTGCCCTACTCCACTCCCCGCGTCACCTACTCGAGAGTTCAAGCACTATGTCAACAAACTCCTTCACTTGGCGGAGAAGCCTTCACAACGTTGCTTACACCTTTTTCCGGTACAAAGCTAGATACCGAGTCCGTAACACGGTGGACCAAACCAACACGACTATTACACAACAAATATGTGAAATATCAAATACAAGATCTTTGCTACAGAAATCTTGCGGAGTGACAAATCAATCAAGGACCCCTTGCTTGGATGACTTGTAGAATGCTCGTGATCTCGCCTTAGAGAAGGACCTATATGAGGATCACAGTAGAAAGAAAGAAGAACAACTCTCTAGATCAAGTAATCTATGTGCTAGAAGAGAATGAGAGTGTTTGAGAGATTTAGTAAGAAGAGGGGTGAGTTAGAATGAAGAAATGGCTCTCTAGTTATAGGAAAATTCTTCCACTGTTCCCCGGATCCCACGGATCCCTCCCACTTGGGATCCGTCTAGTGTAATCCTAGGGATCAATGGGACGCTCCTCTTTGCCCATGGGTTTTTTGGTTATGGGTCATGGGTTATGGGTTGGTCCATGGGTTTTCTTTAGATTCAATGTATCTAAGTATACATTGTATCCAGCCAACTTGGGTATGGGTTATGATCCATGGGTTATGGTCCATGGGTTATGGTTTTTACCCATCCTAATAAACTATTACAACAAATGCTTAATTACTACATTTTTGTATTTAAATGGCTATATGTAAATGCTTTACAAAAATAACATGTATCCTTATAATTGTACTTAAGATAACATTATATTTGTTATCAACAAAACACAAAGAGATTGCAAAATATTAATAAACGTTTTTACGGTTTATTTGTATTAACACATACAATTAAAGACATAATGAAATCAATGAAGTAAATAACTTATCTTGATGTAAAATAGGGTATGAGAACCCTAAAATACTATCCAAACCGGACAAAAATCGTTTTAGGTTTTTACTCCACAAGTCTACCTCTTCAAAGTCTGAAAATTCGTTTTCTATATATAATTTTACATATGCGACGGCGTCACCTTATGGTTGGGACACCGTCAGATCGCCGCCATTAGGGTTTCGTCTTGGCCAAGTCAACATTGGGACGGCGTCACATTGTGGTTGTGACGCCGTCAGTCTTCAGTTGTGACGTCGTCTGAATCTGGATCTAGGCTGTCTGAGAAGAAAAGTCTTCGTGACGCCCTTACTCTTCAAAGCCTGATGCCGTCAGGTGCAAAATAGCGAATTCGCTCCTGGGTCGTCACAAAATAGGGACGGCGTCGCCCTCTGTTTGGGACGCCGTCAGGTGTTATTCCAGCAGCTTGAGTGTCTTGATCTTGACTTAGCCATTTTATTCAAATATTCACTCCTTTTCGTCCAAAAATGCATCATTCCAGCATTTTGCTTCAAAGAGACCTAAAAAGTGAAAAGGAACGATATTAAGCAGTAACGGATATAAAACTGAGCGATTAAGGGCTTAAATGACCTCTTAAAAGTGTAAGTTTTAAATCCTTATCATGTACGTTAACGAGATAACCTCTATAGTGGTTAAGCTTTGACTTTATAGCATACCATATTATTCGATAAATTTGTACAGTATATGTTGAAACTAATATTTCAAAACTATGTTTTATGTTACTAAAAAGTTAATTGTTAGTTTTACTAGAATATCATTGTGACATGGTCAAACTTCGATCTGCATAATATTGCGATATTATGATAAACTCTTGTTCACATCACATTAATAATTCTGAGAAGCCATACAGAGCTCACATAAATCTTAACCGTAACCTAAGTTCTAGATTTCTTTATGTGTAAGTTGCTAAATTTTCGTCCATATATTATTGCGATATTAATTAAGATATACAAATTAAATATTTAAATGAGTTAATTTTAGTTTGGATTTAAATTTGCTAATACGTTTGTTATTGTTAGGATGGGAATTTTTTTGTTAGTAGTTATCTAATATAATTTGATCGAATGATTATAAATGTGATATAATTGATTTGTGGTCTCTGCGTATCTCATATTGTGATTTACTTATCGAAACGGTGCATGGTCGTGATAGTTGATAATTTACTCTTTATATGTTTAACGTTGATGCATATGCATGTATATATCGTATGAAGTTCTAAATTTACAATTCATTGATTAATATAGTTATTTGCTGGAGACTATGTAACATTCTAGATATATAATTTTCTTTACACCTTTAGGCTTGTATATACTGTGGAAGTTATGTTTATTCACTTGAGAGATACTTATGCATTAGTTTTTTAGATGGTTAAGATTATTTGCATGATATTGATGTTGTAGACATATATGTAAAAAGAAATAAGGCATTTAAAAGAAAGTGAGTAAAATATCCTTGTTATTTAATACATGACAAATATATAATACTCAAGTTTATAATGCTTCTTAGAACTCGGCATAAAGTTTATACGCGTCAAGGATGCAATTGTTTATTGGTGGATATTTTATGAAAATTAGACTACTTAGCTATGAAAAATGTGGTTTCAAGTGTTTTGCATCTATAATTGTTTACAATCGAATAAAATTGTTAATACAAATAAGCGTAAAAACATTTATTTATATTTTACGATCTTCTAATGTTTTGTCGATAACAAACGTAAAATCATTTTAACGAAACAAATAAAATACGTAAATGGTTTGAGTCAATAGTTTACTAACACACTTACGTTTTCATATAAAACACTAAACAAGTAATAGTGTTTTCATGTTATAGTAATGCATATGTATAACAAATAGTGTTTATATAATGGGTATATATATACATACTTAGTATGTATTGTATTGGGTAATATAATGGGTAGAAGTATAAGTATTTGACCCATTGACTAAATACATTAAATGTAGTTGGGTAAAACCCAAAGTTCATGACCCATACCCATGAAGCATGATCCATAACCCATGACCCAATGACATCATGTATGAAGTCATAATGGTTATTATCCATAACCCATGGAGCTAACCCATGACCCATTGACTAGATGCATTGCATCTTCTAGATACATTGTATCTATTTGGATACCCATGATCCAAAGTCCATAACTCATGACCCATGATCCATGACCCATAACCCATTTAGGGGGAGCGTCCTACGGATCCCCATAAATACACTGGACGGATCCCTCATGTAAGGGATCCGTGGGATAGTAGTGAAATTTTGTCTATAAATAGTGAGCCATTTCTTCATTGTAACTTACCCCTTTCACACACATTCTCTCTTAGTGTTGTAAACTCTCTAACCTCAGATCCAAAGGATCTTTCTATGTAGTTTGTGTTTGTGTGATTCTTTAGGTTCCTCTTAAAGGCAAGATCACCACCTCTTGAAGTCAAGCAAGCTCAAGTCCATGGGTTTCCAAGCTTCGTCATCATCAAGACTACTAATGTTATCTTGTTGATAATTCTTTCCTCTCTCATTAGAAGTGTTGTGTCGAAGACATAGGTGAAAGATGTCTAAAGGGTCAAGTCGAAGGCATTAGTGAAAGGTGCCAAAGATCCGTGTTGAAGGCATTAGAGAAAGGTGTCGAAGATCCGTATTAAAGGCATTAGTGAAGGGTGCCGAAAGTCCGTGTTGAAGGCACTTATGAAAGGTGCCTAGGAGTCGTGTCAAAGGAATTAGTGAAAGGTGCCTAGGGAGTACATTTGATATGGTGTGTCGATGTACAAGATAGATTAGTTTGAGTCAAAGGATATTGACATCCTTGTTGATGTTGTTATAAGGTGTGGATCTCCTTTGGGATAAATGTTGTGTAATGTTGGGTAGTAGTTCCTCATTTGTAATGGAACTCGGTATCTAGCCTTGTACCGGATAAAGTGTAGGCGACGTTGTGATAGGTTTGGTTCTACATCGTGGAAGAACTCGGTGTCTAGCCTTGTACCGGATAAAGAGTAGGCGACGTTGCGAAGCCTTCTCCGTCACAAGGAGTTTGTGTTGTATAGTAATTACGAACTCCAGAGTAGGTGACTCGGGGAGTGGAGTAGGGCAAGGAAGTTGTCCTTGTAGCCGAACCACTATAAATACTCGCGTTGTGGTTTTGTGCTTCTTACTCTTTATCTTTGCTTTACTGATAACGCTACACGCGTCGTTCGGGGTCAAGGAAACTTCCTTTTCTTCGAGCAAGTTTTATAACACCCTAGGCAGTGAACCTAATCGTTGTAGTGTAGTAATTAGGGTAAGCCACGGGTATTGATATCGTTCTCTAGGGGAATAGGAATGCTAGTGAGAAGTTACTACGCTAAGGTTGAGGTTGAAGAAGATTATTTTTGTATTTTTATATTTTATGAAATTGAAAGGTACGAATCTCGGGTATTGGATTTGGGGGGTTGGTATTTCTACCGATTACTCTATTATTATCTAATTATCTAAACTAAGGTTGTGGGAGTCTATGTCTAATTAATGTGTGCTCGTATGATAGTTTAAAGATGTGTTTACTTAGGTTTTACTACTCCTTAATTATCTCCTATTGATGGTTGAGTTGTCACGTCCTTATTCTTAGTTGCGTTGTGTGTCTAAAGTTGTAGGGTATGCGTTTCTCCCTAACTCTTCGAACTTACCAAAGGGTCTCGTCTACAAAACCCACTAGGGATGATAAACTCTTACTCTAAGGCACTCTTTGGATGGTTTAGCCTACAACTACTCAGGTAATCATATTCTAAGGTTCACAAAGATGAATCAAGCATTAAGTACACAACGAATGACCTATCGCATTACTAGATCATTAGTCAACTAAGATAAGAAACAACCAATCAATATTCAATAATTAAGTTTCATATTCCTAAGCAAACACACAAGTAAATTAGCCGGACATGGAGAACATGCAAGCATACACATAAATAATCAAAGACATAATTGAATTGATGAAGTAAATACTTATCTTGATGTAAAATAGGGTTTAGAACCCTAAAATACTGTACAAGATACCCTTGGTTCGGTTTTAGGTTTTTACTCCAAAAAGACTCTCTCTAAAACTGAAAAATTCGGATTCTATATATAAGATTACATATGCGACGGCGTCACCTTATGTTTCGTGAAGTCGTCGTGTCGCCGTCAATAGGGTTTCGTCTTGGCCACGTTAACCTTGCGACGGCGTCACCTTATGCCTGTGACGCCGTCCTCTTCAGCTTCTGACGCCGTCTGGGTCACATCTAGGCCGTCTGAGTTACGACGGTCTATTCCTTTAAAGCCCGACGCTGTCTCTTGAAAATACGAGTTTTGTCTTCTGACCCGTCACAAAATCCTACGACGGCGTCGCGGTTAAGCAGTGACGCCATCGCCTTCTATTTTCAGCAGCTTTGAGTGTCTCGATTCTGACTTTGGCCATTTTCTTCGTATATTGGCGCTTTTTCGTCCAAATAAGTGCCATTCCAGTATTTTGCCTTCAAGAGACCTAAAAAGTGAAAAAGAACGATATTAAGCAATAACGGATACAAAAGTGATCAAATAAGGGCTAAAACGACCCCTCAAAATGGTACCTTTTAAAACCTTATCAAATATCCCTACACTTGTTATTTGCTTGTCCTCAAGCAAATGTGCTTTTAGCCAATTAATTTATAAGTTAGGGGTCATGAAGCATTCATTCAAAACGGTCCACAACACATATAAGCCCCGCAAAAGTCATAACAAGCATGGAAATTACATACTAGCACCTCACATGGGGTGTTTGGATACTCACATCTCTCTCGGGTGTATATATGAAATATAACAAATAGGAAATGGAAGATAAACACTCATTAACCGGTCCTAGTACATAGATTACCATAGGCTTGAGAATAGATCAAACCTCCATCGCTTTGGCGTAAGTACCTAGGAAAGACTATCAAAGAGGTCTTTTAAAGGGTTGTAACGTTAGGATTACGGTAGGGAAACAAAGGGTTTGGTGGGGTAGGCTTTTTAGTGGTGGCAAGTCAAAAATCTCTATATTACAAGCATACGAAGACTGGCGTTGCTAAGCCAAGACTCGACACTCTAAAACTCTAGGTAACGGAAATAAACAAACATAAATTTAAAAGATAGATGTAGGATAGAGCTGGCAATTTCTGACACGGACCTGTTAACACGACACGACACGACCTGCTCTTAACAGGTTTCGTGTCAGGTCTTAACAGGTTTCGTGTCTTAACAGGTCCGGACATGTTAAGACACGAATAAAATTAACAGGTTTCGTGTCTTAACAGGTCCGGACCTGTTAAGACACGTTAAGAGACCTGTTAAGAGGTTATATATATATCTTCAAAAATAAACCCTAAAACACTTCTCTCTTTTCTCATATTCTATGGCGCCTCTCCAATCCTAAAACACTTTCCTCTTTTCTCTTTTCTCATTTTCTCATATTAACAGGTATGTAATCTATTAATCGATCCACAAATCCACAATCCTATCTCAACATTAATCGATCCACTCATCCACAAACACTTTCCTTCAAGGTAAGGATCACATCATTAAATAATTTAATGTCTTTGTTAGATCAAATAGTTTATTAGATTGCTTAATATTGTTTTAAAAATAAATAGGTATTTTTTGAGGAAGTTGAAGAAGGTTAAGAAGAGCAATGGTCAGATGCTTGCTATCAATGAGGTATTAATTATTTTCTCACATTTTGTTTATTTATTGTTGTTTTAGTGCTATAGTTACTTTTCTATCAGTGAATAAGAAGGTTAATATACTGTGTTATGTGATGTTATGGTATTAAATATAGATCTTTGACCTGTAGTGATGATTAGTATGTTTTTATAGTTGTATAATCAAAGTGGTATTTCATTAGTTAAGATGATTCAGTTATGTCGACTGGGAACTTTTTTTTGTTTACATGAATTGTGTTTTTTGTGTTGTGTATGAATATGTTTTTTACCATGATGCATTAGTATGAACTAGTTTTGTTCTGAGTTTTTGTGACATGGTATAACATTGGCTTTTTGTAACTTGTTTTACATTCCATTCCTTTGTTGGGAGTAAATGTTTAAAAGAGTTATTTGTTTGCTGTTTGTGAGTTATAAGTTTTTTTGAGTTGGGCGACCACAATTTGAAAGCTGTTTGAGAAGTTGAATATTTGCCACTGATATTATCAATGTATGCAATCACATGCTGTTTGAGAAGTTGAATATTTGCCACTGATATTGGGCAGCGTATTCGGTAATGGGTATTTTTGGCTACCTCCAAACAGGTTGGGTTTGACTGTCAGATATCAAATGTACTTAGGCGTTGAACAATGTACATTGCTCCTTTGTTGCTGAAATTGTATATGTTTCTGATTGTAGTGCACTTTCACATTTTTGTAGATCTTTGAGAAGAACCCAACAACCATCAAGAACTACGACATCTGGTTGAGGTACCAGTCCAGGACCGGTTACCACAACATGTACAAGGAGTACAGAGACACCACTCTCAATGGTTCCATCGAACAGATGTACACCGAGATGGCTTCTCGTCACAGAGTCCGTCACCCTTGCATCCAAGTCATCAAGACCGCCACCATCCCAGCTAAGCTTTGCAAGAGGGAGTCCACCAAGCAGTTCCACAACTCCAAGATCGAGTTTCCATTGGTCTTCAAGAAGGAAGAACTCGAGAAAAATGTCTTTGAATAATGTTGCTTTGTACTGTAAAATCCATTAATGTTGCTTTGTACCTGTAAGTCTGTAACTTATTAACCAGGTCCCTTAGATATGGAAAGTGCAGGTATTGTTTCGTTATGTACTTGGTATAAATTTAGTATTTTTGTTAACAGGTCCCTTAACAGGTTCGTGTCGTGTAACCTGTTAATGTTCGTGTCGTGTTCGTGTTCGAAAAAAATGACACGATTTGTTATCGTGTCATGTTCGTGTTCGACCTTAACAGGTTCGTGTCTTAACAGGTTCGTGTTCATGTCGTGTCGTGTGGATCTGTTATGCCAGCTCTAATGTAGGATGGTAGCCCGTATATATATATATATATATATATATATATATATATATATATATATATATATATATATATGTATTTTTTTTTTTTTTTTCATACACTTTTACTCTACCATCCTCTAAGGTAACATCAAAATGATAGGGATTTATAGGCACATCCCTACACTTGAGTTTTTATTATTCTAACACTAATTTGACCCGAATTGAAAAGATCAAAAACACTTGGGGTACATTATTATGCAAACAAAGGGAATTTGAATTTAACGTTCCCTTCCCGTCATTTCATAAACTTTAACTTTTCCCATGAATCCCAATCGTCCCAAAACTGTATACAAAGGATATGACTCGACTTAGCAACTCATGCAAGCAACCAGATAATTGAACTAAGGGTTTAGGGTGATAACAATAATTTGCACTAAAAGTGAGTGCATAAGGGGTAGGCTAAGGCGATTTGGGTGTATATTTGGGGGTGGGGTGTAAACAATGCTCTTCATTGATATTCCGGAAAAAACCAAAACATCACGAGAACCGCGAAAAGGATAGGCTCTGAGGGGTTAACTAGGGGTATCGTGTACTAAAGATGAGTACAACGCAAAGGGTGTGGGGGAATTACTCAACCGATGTGGAAGAAGTAATTATATTACGGGTATCAAACAAGGGTTTATCCTAATGCCTCTTATCATTTAGTTATTCCTAACTACACAAGTGTAGCCTCACTTGCGATCTCGGAATGCATCACAAAACAAGTTCTAGAATCTAATATACTACCGGTTCACACTCTAAGCATTAAAGATGAATGCTTTTAATTCCTACTAATCTAAGGGCGATCCTCACATTTTGGTGGAATTTGGGGGGTAAAGGGTTTTTGTGCTAGTCATGCAACTTCCTATCCGTGAGACGCTTTTGTTAAGACTAATGGCCCACTCCTATATGTCATGAAAAATTTTAAATTTGGTGCCAAAATTACCTTAACCGACATTTTCTCATGGTTTATTACACAAATGCACTTGGACAAAGCAAATAATCAAGGATAAGCATAGTTTCAAAGTTCCCGTTTTATTTTCCCTCCCTACACTTAAACTGAACATTGTCCCCAATGTTCCCCGAAAGTATCAAAGTTATGATAATGGAAGGTAATTAAAAACGAAAGAAACTAATACTCCCCTGATTAGCTCGGTAGGATCCGTGTAAAGTGGTGGTTAAGTCCTTTCCAAGAAGAATTATTGCGTGAAAAGCTCCTTCCAATCTTATGTAACTTCTTCTTGACAAACTAAACCTGCACACTTGAAGAAAATAAACGAAACCTTCGCGTAAAATCGGCGATAATAATATATATAAGACTTGATTTAAACTAGGATATAATGCTTGTGGAATGGATGTTTACATAATTTCTAAGAAAATTAAGACCTGGAAAATTCCAAAAATTTATAAGTAGCTCAGAAAACGAGAAAAAGTAATCTGATGTTTTTACTCCTTCCTGACGCCGTCAGGTTGCAATCCTGATGCCGTCAGGTTATCCTGACAAAAACTGGTCTGCAATTTTCTGAAAAAAATTCTGGAAAATTTACATCTTTAGAATCTGGAAAAATTTCTGCAAAAACATCCATTATGACTCGATACAAGCATTTGACTCGAACAAACAAACATATATATATTTTAGTTAATTGTTATTCTCATGTTTACGTTTCTTTTGAAAACGTGTGTAATCCTCCCTACACTTATCCCTTATGTAAAATACCTTTATATGCAATTAAGACGAGGTTAAAAACAAAATAAAGCATTTTTACAAATTTAAACATGAGGATAAACAATTAATAAAAGACATATGACACTAACAAGCAAAAAATTAAGCATGGGTTGCCTCCCACGAAGCGCTTTTCTTTATTTAAGAGTCTTGTAGCTAGACTCGAAGTCGTGCTCCTACGTTGCTTCACTACCGCCCTCTTGACGGTCTCTATCGGGGGATTCCATGTTGTAGAAGTGTCCTATGATGCACCTCTCTAAGAGTTCGTCCTCTCCCCACTCGGTCCTATATTTCGTTCCTAAGTTTAAACAATCTTTATAGAACCCGAAAATCTTAGCCATAACATAATCTACTCCCTTTTCCCTATCCTCATCATTCCTGTAATAGACCGACAGTTTAAGTTCCTTTTCATCATTAGAGAGTGATGAAAACTTCTCAATCTTAAACGGCATTTGGTAAGCTATGTCGTCGGTCTCATCCTTGAATCGCACTACTCCTAACGAGGGGTCATAGGTCATCCCGGTGCTTTCTATGAATGGTTTTCCTAGAATAACGTGGGACAAGCTAGGGTCTATGGTTGTGCTAATATCATCCACAATTATGAAGTCCGTAGGGAACGTGAAACTACCTACATAGACGGGCAATCCCTTAACTCTACCAAGAAAATTGCACTTATCACTAGGATTATCGGGGTCTTGCCTAGTTGGGATAGGCTTCTTCATTATCCAGTTGTAGTAGGTGCTAGTCATTATGTTGATTGGGGATTTGCGATCAATGTAGGCCTTTGCCACAAAAAGGTGTCCTATGCAACATGGTATGTTAAGATTCCAAGGGTTCTCAAACTTGATTCTAGGGCTTTTCCTAACATACATGTGACGGAGGTCACGCACTAAGTGAGGGTGGCGGGATAGTTCTTCTTCCGTAGGAAATTTGTTGAAATAGTCAATGTCTACTTCATCTACTTCCTCGGGTGTTTCATCATCCATAAGCGTATGGTCCTCTTCGTCGTCTGTTCTATCCGGTTTCACTAAGGCGATGGTATTGACGAATTGAACGTGCTTAGTTAGCTTGCTTGGATCCTTAATCTCAATACCTGAAGGCTCGGGAGTTGAGATAGCACTAACCTTCTTATCACTATTAGTTATGGCTTTCAAAAGGTTGTCTATCTTCCTATCCATCTCGGCTTGTTGATGGTTAAAGCGGTCCGAGAGCTTAGCCATTTGGGTTTCTTGAGATGCAACTAGGTTTTGCAACATCCCTTCGATGTTTTGTTGGTTAGGACAGTTAGGTGGGGGCCATGAGAAATCATTGGAGGTGAATTCTTTGGTTTGTCCCCAGTAGAAGTCGGGCTTGCTTTTCCATGCCTCACGGGTTTCATTGAAATTCCTAGGTCCGGGTATTGTAGGGAATCTTCCTCCCGTTCCATTAATACGCGAGGATGCGTAGTCAACGGAAGCATGTTCGGGGGATCGGGTGCTAGTGCGCGTGTTATGAGGATCACAAAACGGCTCGCACGAGGAAGAAACTTTGTTCACATGGTGTGAAGACTTAGGATTTTCGTAAGAACTCATGAGGAAGTTAACTTGATCTTCAAGTTCGATCATCCTACGGTCGGAAGGTTGTGAGTTGATGGAAGGCAAGGAGATTGCCTTGACGGTTTTAGGTAGCTCACGGGGGTCATCCCAACTTTCGTTGTCGTAGAGGGCAAGGTCCTCTATTATACCCCATGATTCTTCCGCGGTGAGATCACTAAGTTTTCCACCGGCCGCTTGGTCAATGGATCGCTTAGTGGGGAAGTTGACATGATCATAAAAGATTTGGACTTGGAGCCAAAGATCAATGCCGTGATGAGGGACTTTATGAAGTAAGTCCTTGAATCGGGTCCATGCTTCGTAGAGAGATTCACCTTGACGTTGTTGGAACATCAAGATGTCATTCCTAAGCTTAGTGGTTCTCCCCGGTGGGAAAAATTGAGCAAGGAAGCGAGAGGTAAGATCATCCCATCTTGAGATGGAGCCGGCGGGAAGTCGCTCAAGCCAATTACTAGCTTGGTCCCGTAGAGAGAATTGGAAGAGACGCAGGCGCGTGGTCTCCCGAGTAGTAGCATCAAGGTCGATGGAATCGGCAATTTTGAGGAAATCCCTCAGATGCTGATTTGGATATTCGGAACGAAGTCCATGGAATGCACATCCGTTTTGCACCAACCGAATGGTGTCGGATCGCAGGGCCGTAGTTTGGGCTTGGTCGGGAAGCTCAATGGTGTTCCTATAGCCTAGGTGGCTTGGTCTTGAGTATTCACCAAGAGTACGGGCTCTTGGCGGGTCATTTGGTCGTGGGTTGATGAGTGGTAGTTGGTTATCATCTTCCATGATGAAAAGTGATGGGTATTACGAACAAAGGTCACGAAGAAAGGGGATAGACTAAGAGAAAGCTAAAATTGAGAAAAAATTTACTTGATAGGAATCAAGCAAAGAACCTAAACGAGGTGGACTACTAACTAGCTATTCTATTCCCCGGCAGCGGCGCCAAAAACTTGATAACACTACACGCGTCGTTCGGGGTCAAGGAAACTTCCTTTTCTTCGAGCAAGTTTTATAACACCCTAGGCAGTGAACCTAATCGTTGTAGTGTAGTAATTAGGTTAAGCCACGGGTATTGATATCGTTCTCTAGGGGAATAGGAATTCTAGTGAGAAGTTACTACGCTAAGGTTGAGGTTGAAGAAGATTATTTTTGTATTTTTATATTTTATGAAATTGAAAGGTACGAATCTCGGGTATTGGATTTGGGGGGTTGGTATTTCTACCGATTACTCTACTATTATCTAATTATCTAAACTAAGGTTGTGGGAGTCTATGTCTATTTAATGTGTGCTCGTATGATAGTTTAAAGATGTGTTTACTTAGGTTTTACTACTCCTTAATTATCTCCTATTGATGGTTGAGTTGTCACGTCCTTATTCTTAGTTGCGTTGTGTGTCTAAAGTTGTAGGGTATGCGTTTCTCCCTAACTCTTCGAACTTAACAAAGGGTCTCGTCTACAAAACCCACTAGGGATGATAAACTCTTACTCTAAGGCACTCTTTGGATGGTTTAGCCTACAACTACTCAAGTAATCATATTCTAAGGTTCACAAAGATGAATCAAGCATTAAGTACATAACGAATGACCTATCGCATTACTAGATCATTAGTCAACGAAGATAAGAAACAACCAATCAATATTCAATAATTAAGTTTCATATTCCTAAGCAAACACACAAGTAAATTAGCCAGACATGGAGAACATGCAAGCATACACACAAATAATCAAAGACATAATTGAATTGATGAAGTAAATACTTATCTTGATGTAAAATAGGGTTTAGAACCCTAAAATACTGTACAAGATACCCTTGGTTCGGTTTTAGGTTTTTACTCCAAAAATACTCTCTCTAAAACTGAAAAATTCGGATTCTATATATAAGATTACATATGCGACGGCGTCACCTTATGTTTCGTGACGCCGTCGTGTCGCCGTCATTAGGGTTTCGTCTTGGCCACGTTAACCTTGCGACGGCGTCACCTTATGCCTGTGACGCCGTCCTCTTCAGCTTCTGACGCCGTCTGGGTCACATCTAGGCCGTCTGAGTTGCGACGGTCTACTCCTTTAAAGCCCGACGCCGTCTCTTGAAAATACGAGTTTTGTCTTCTGACCCGTCACAAAATCCTACGACGGCGTCGCAGTTAAGCAGTGACGCCGTCGCCTTCTATTTTTAGCAGCTTTGAGTGTCTCGATTCTGACTTTGGTCATTTTCTTCGTATATTCGCGCCTTTTCATCTAAATAAGTGCCATTCCAGCATTTTGCCTTCAAGAGACCTAAAAAGTGAAAAGGAACGATATTAAGCAATAACGGATACAAAAGTGATCAAATAAGGGCTAAAACGACCCCTCAAAATGGTACCTTTTAAAACCTTATCATTTACTTATTTATATACTTATCTATCAACATCCTACACACACATTTAAATAGATTGACATAAGTCGATCTAAATAGTTTAAAACAAAGTTTTAATCGGGAAAACTATTCAACCCCCCCCCCTTCTAGTTTTCCACAATTGGTATCAGAGCTTTGTTACCAAGTTTTTAGAGTATATTGTACTTTAAAAACTTGACACGATCCGTGTATAATTGAAAACTACAAAGAATGCTTTTACAAAAACAAACACCATGTCTTAAAAACACCTTTGTAGGATGTTAATTGGATGACAACATCATATTCTTTATTTCTTATTTTATCTTGCAAAACTGCACTAACCTTTCGTGTCATTTTGTTTAGTTAAAGCTCATTTTAATCAAGCCATAGGAATTCCTTGGTAACAAGATTACCTTTCCTAAGAAGGTTTCTTAAAACTACCACCTAGATCTCGAAGGAACCGGAGTTGTCTATTGACATTTTTATGTTAAAAGAAAAAGACACTCATAATTACATTAGAGGTATGACTTTCTTAAAACCTATCTTTAAATAACATTAGCTTAGAATAAGTATGCTTGCATAGGAATTTATATGGTCATATTTTATTTTCTTAAGTTTAACATATACTTTAGAGATATACGTGGCCTCATTAGGAAACCTTCTTGCATACGTGTTTCTCCCCCGTCTAAAATCTAGGTATATAAATATGTGTTATCCTAACCTAAAATATCAAACCTTTCTAATAATAAAACAAAACACAAATCTCAAAATTCCTCCTTCCCCATAAAAACTCCTCCGCTCGTCTCACAACCACCAAACCCCATTTTTTTTTCAAATCTTCCACTTTCAAAATGCCTCTCATTCAAACTTCATCTTCCTTCTCATCTCATCTCAAATCAAAACCAAGAAAGAATTTCATCATCATGGTTTATATCACCTTCGTGATCATCGTCTTCACACTCATCGCTCTCGTGTATCCTATGATCAAGTTTTCTCATGGAGACATGTACTTTGTATTGTTAATCTACATTTGTATCATATATTCAATCTTTTGTATCGTTCTTAGCATTGAAATGAAATATTACTAATGTCTTAGTTTATCCTATTTATTTCTCATAATGTGTTTCTCATTTTTTTTTCTTTCGTTCGTATCTCTCACCTTAACATAATTTTAAAATCTACAATGCATGTTTAAGTAGTAAATATTGGCTAAAACACACCTCCTCTTATAAACCTAAAAGTTGTAAAAATCTATTTTACGTCAAGATCATTTTTTCTGTCACTGCAGATCCACAGATCCCTAAAGATCAACTAGCCAGATCCCTTTTAAAAGGGAACCGGGGGAACCTTGGAACTGGGAGACAGCAACTCATACAACATAAAAACTATTTCATAAAAACTTACCATAAAAGGAAAAAATCTACTAGAATGTTAGTACAAAGTAAGCTAATTGTCATTGTTAATAAAAATAAGGGTAATTAAGTATAAACATTAGGAGATTACTTTCACCTATCAAATGTCCTCTCCTTTGATGCATCTCTTTATCCTAACTTGCTCATATAAATCATTCATTTCACTTCCGTAGGTCTCATCATGACTCATGAGTATGAATTTGACTTTCAACTCACTTATGTCTACATTCCTAATATCTCCCTTGAGCCCAACACACCTGGCAATCATGTCTGTGGGTTCAATAATCTCGAAACTCGCCACTTCCATGAAGGACGTATTGTTGACACACCTCTACTATACCAAGAAGGTATCAATACCTCATTCCGAACCATAGGACTAGAAGGTCTTCTCGGAATTAACGAGAAAATCCGTCCACGGTTTGTGTTGGAATTCTTCCGTCAAGTTGAACTCGTTTGTAACGAGGATCGATCTCTATCACTATGGTTTTGGATCAAAAACCAAAAGTTTGTTTTAACTCTTGGGCAATTTGCTCACATTCTCCGAATTCCATATCATGGACAATGTGCCTTCACTGAAGATTGGTCTCTTGATTCTCTCTTCAACTACCGTGAAGAAAATAGTCCATATTGTTCACACACACCTTCCCCTCAAGAATTAACTCGCATGTTATGCAAACCTCGATCCAATTACTCAAATCCAAACATAATATATACACGTGATATCCGAGATGATCTTAAACCTCTCGCAGTCATTCTACGTGAAAATGTTTGGAGTCTTAGGGGAAATCGAGATATTCTTCCCGCTTGTTGTGCTCACATAATGTATTGTCTGCTAACCCAACAACCATACAATCTCGCCTACTTCTTCGCAAGACGAATTGTAAACCTTCAAGGCAACAAGAACAAACTAATCCCATATGGAATATTCCTGACACGCCTTTATCATCATATCATATACTTTCATCCTTAATTTCAAAGTCCGTTATACGTACTTGTGAACAAGATGATGGAACCTCTAAACACATCTCACATCACGTCATTCTTCGTCCCTGAATCGGCAAATACTCATCATCCATTTGACGATCCATCTAGTGAAAACGCTCAAGAAACCTAGTCTTCTTTCCAATTAGGTTCAATCCTTAGGATTTATCTTTTATCTTTGTAATATGATCATTCTCATGAAATAAAACATTTATCATTTGATGTCTCGCTTATATAGATGTTCATATTTCTTTAGAAATCACTGGCCTTAATATACGATACCTTGTGAAAATTTTGCACACCTTCTGTGAAGGTACTATTTTGCAGGAGCCGGATCCCTCACTTTGTACTAGAGGGATCCCTCCATTTAGGGAACCGTGGGATCCAGGCAAATAGAAAAGGTTTTGAAGACCTCCACTCATCAAACCATTTCCCTAGACCACTTCATACTAGCTAAACATGAATCTTTAGGGTCAATTAAGTCTTCCTTAAGCTCAGTAGGTCTCACACTCACTCATAGCTAATTTAGGATTACATTCAAGATGTTTTTGATTTATCACTTCACCAAAACTCACCATATTTCCGCTCCAATACTCACACATCATTCCTCACATCTCAAAACACTTAGCTTGATATTTCTCTCAATTTTAGCAAATTGATTTTAATCATCCTTACCTCAAAATAGGCCAAAAACAAGTTTTTCATTTATTATGATTTTTAAAGAATTTTCTAAATTTCTTTCAAACTACCATCTGATCTCTAGAATCATTTAACACCACTTAACACTCTCAAATATCCTAGTGTCATCTTTAACACCCTTGATCATTTAAGCTCCCTTTCATTTAAGACACTTAAGAAGACTGAAACACTCAAGATGTATAGGTACTAGACCTTACAAACATCATTTTCCTTTTTTCTTGGCTGCTGAGAGCCGGATCCATAGGATTAGCCTAGACGGATCCCTCATTGGAGGGAACCGTGGGAACCGGCTGACAGATTCAGCTAATCCTAGTTAAAACAATCATTTCAAGCTCTTTTTGCTAACTTGAACACTCCATCTTGCCTTAATTAACCTCCTTGATCAGTGCAACTCTGAAAATTGACTCTTGTGCATGCAAATCATTGCATTTCAAAGGATCTTAGTGGCTTAATCCTTGAATGCACTTGTCAAATTCTTCCTTTTATAAACCATCTTGTTAGGACTTCCAAGTCACCATCTACAACTTAATTCTCAGCAACTAGAAGCCTCTATCTCACTAACCTTTTATCATCTCACAATGAGGAAAACTCCTAGTGCTAACTCATCCACCAAAGGACCACCCATGAAACTTGCTCGTGTTATTCACGAAATTTCGTCAACTGAATCATCTCCCGTTAAATCCACAAACGCTAGGATTTCCCCTCCACCAACTCAACCAATCAAACCAATCCCCAAAAGGATTGTTCCCACAAAACTACCGTTGCCAAACACCACTATACCTCTTATACCAAACACTCCTATTTCCACTAAACCATCACCCTTAGTGCCTAGAGCCTTATCATTCACCATTCCACTTTCATCTCCACACCTCTACAACTTAGAGGACTTGCCTTCTAGGCCATCTCATCCTCCACCATTGCCAACATTCTCCTCAATAGAGAGAATAGCGCAACAACAAAACCAATGTGTTGAAACAACACTAGCACCGGTATCCTTTTCTCTATCACTCTCAAATAGTCCCTTTTGGATTATGAGGAATCATCAAAGTCAACCACCCGATCACATGGAAGTAGATACCTCTCTACCACCATCCTCGACACATATTCCACCACCACCACCTTTGGTTGAATCACCTCCAAATATACTTCCACAAATCCCTCCTTCTTTTGTGGAAACTCAACCCAACCTTCCATCTCAAGCAATTCCATTTCTACCTCAACCATTTCCAAGCCATGACAAAGATTGTTATCATTGTCAACACGTTAAAGGCTTGATACATGAACTACGTGAAGAGCAAAGTTTCATGTTTTATCACCTCCTCAAATGTTTCGATGAGGTCAACAAACCTAAACAACCTTGAGCTTCAGATTTCAAGTGGTGTCCTAGTCTTAAGCTTAACTTAGATAGTTTAGGAATCTTAATACATGTATTACTCATTCTCTTAGTTTTAGAGATATGTAAAATCATTTCGCGTGTTTTTATTGAATGAAATTACATGTTATATGCCATATTGTCTTAAGAATATGTTTGGTGTTAACATCACTTTTTACATCCTTATTGTTGTCTTAAGTATGCAGGGGGACGGATCCTTCACTTTAGCCTAGACGGATCCCTCCAAGGGAGGAACCGTGGGATCCGTGCAACATAATACATTTTTATTACTAACTTGAGTCTTATTTGCAGGAAATTATGCATCATATATTCGTTTTCTAACTTTTGTTTTGTAGATTTTCAATATACACATGAAGACTTTGACACCCTTAGCTAGGGGGAGTTTCTTGTCAAAGCAAAATAATTGCAAAATCATTTGCAATACTTTCACATAGAATTACAATAACTACATGACGTCCTCCTTGCAAAGGAGCACTCGTCAAGGGGAGCATGTTCGTCAAAAAGGATGAAACCATTTGCAAACATAATTGCAATGCCCTCGCTTAGTTTTTCTAATTACTTGACAAATGGATGGACCGGTCAAGGGAGAGCTAAGACGAGAATACTTCTCTTCCCTTACTCTCTATTTTTCATATTTTTTTTTCTCTTTTCACATGTTTTTCTTAAAACAATGTGTTAGTTTCTTTTCGACGCTCTTTTTGTTTCGACAAAAAGAGGGAGAAGAGAGTAAAAACTCCAATTCAAACTTTTACGAATTTTAGTTTTTCCTTAAAATAATCTTATGTTTTGTCATCAACAAAAAGGGGGAGATTTTTAATACAAATAAGTCGTAAAAACGTTTATTTATATTTTACGATCTTCTAATGTTTTGTCGATAACAAACGTAAAATCATTTTAACGAAACAAATAAAATACGTAAATGGTTTGAGCCAATAGTTTACTAACACACTTACGTTTTCATATAAAACACTAAACAAGTAATAGTGTTTTCATGTTATAGTAATGCATATGTATAACAACTAGTGTTTACATAATGAGTATATATATACATACTTGGTATGTATTGTATTAGGTAATATAATGGGTAGAAGTCTAAGTATTTGACCCATTGACTAAATACATTGAATGTAGTTGGGTAAAACTTAAAGTTCATGACCCATACCCATGGAGCATGATCCATAACCCATGACCCATTGCATGACATCATGCATGAAGTCATAATGAGTATTATCCATAACCCATGGAGCTAACCCATGACCCATTGACTAGATGCATTGCATCTTTTAGATACATTGTATCTATTTGGATACCTATAATCCAAAGTCCATAACCCATGACCCATGATCCATGACCCATAACCCATTTAGAGGGAGCGTCCTACGGATCCCCATAAATACACTGGACGGATCCATCATGTAAGGGATCTGTGGGATCCGTGGGACAGTAGTGAAATTTTGTCTATAAATAGTGAGCCATTTCTTCATTGTAACTTACCCCTTTCACACACATTCTCTCTTAGTGTTGTAAACTCTCTAACCTCAGATCCAAATGATCTTTCTATGTAGTTTGTGTTTGTGTGATTCTCTAGGTTCCTCTTAAAGGCGAGATCACTACCTCTTGAAGTCAAGCAAGCTCAAGTCCATGGGTTGCCAAGCTTCGTCATTATTAAGACTACTAATGTTATCTTGTTGATAGTTCTTTCCTCTCTCATTAGAAGTGTTGTGTCGAAGACATAGGTGAAAGATGTCTAAAGGGTCAAGTCGAAGGCATTAGTGAAATGTGCCAAAGATCCGTGTCGAAGGCATTAGTGAAAGGTGCCGAAGATCCGTATTAAAGGCATTAGTGAAGGGTGCCGAAAATCCGTGTTAAAGGCACTAGTGAAGGGTGCTTAGGAGTCGTGTCAAAGGCATTAGTGAAAGGTGCCTAGGGTGTACATTCGATATGGTGTGTCGATGTACAATATAGATTAGTTTGAGTCAAAGGATATTGACATCCTTGTTGATGTTGTTATAAGGAGTGGATCTCCTTTGGGATAGATGTTGTGTAGTGTTGGGTAGTAGTTCCTCCTTTGTAATGGAACTCGGTATCTAGCCTTGTACCGGATAAAGTGTAGGCGATTTTGTAATAGGTTTGGTTCTACCTCGTGGAAGAACCCGGTGTCTAGCCTTGTACCGGATAAAGAGTAGGCGACGTTGTGAAGCCTTCTCCGCCACAAGGAGTTTGTGTTGTGTAGTGATTACGAACTCTCGAGTAGGTAACTCGGGGAGTAGAGTAGGGCAATGAAGGTGTCCTTGTAGCCGAACCACTATAAATACTCGCGTTGTGGTTTTGTGCTTCTTACTCTTTATCTTTGCTTTACTTATTTATATACTTATCTATCAACATCCTACACACACATTTAAATAGATTGACATAAGTCGATCTAAATAGTTTAAAACAAAGTTTAATCGGGAAAACTATTCAACCCCCCCCCCCCCTCTCTAGTTTTCCACAAAAATAATAAGCTTCATTCTTCGCATGACAAGATCAATTAGGACCTTTAAAATGCGGAAAATATAAGTATGCCATTAGCAATACACATTGTGGCATTTTGTGTAACGTTAAAATATGTTAATTATCTATCATCAAAAGTGTGTTATGGCGTTTGTCATGCATGTTTGGTTTTGATTGCTTGTATTTAAGGCTTGATTAATTGTGTATATGTGTTTAGCGAATTGTGCAACTTCATTATTGTAGAAGTGTTTCTTCTTTGATTATGTAATATTTATAAAAGAGCTTATATTATTTTGATGAGAAATGTGATTAAGATTTCCATTTTTTTTATGTTTATATAAAAAGGAAATTCAAGCACATGTGGTCATAAATTAGAAGTTTATGAGCCAAGATTATTGTAGTAATTGGCATGACCGGTTGGACCATATCGGGTTGATGATGATGCGAAATGTATCGAAGAACTATAAGTTTCTTCGAAGATAAAATTGATTGTTCTCAATGAAAGTTAATTGTTAATATACCATCACCATATTGAAGTAAGTACTTTGTCCTATGAAGTTTTGAAAAGAATATAAAGGGGGTGTATGTAGGCCTATACATCTACCATGTGGATCATTTTGAGTTTTAAAATCGATGCATCGTCAAAATGATCATCAAATACGCACCTTAAGGTTAGCGTAATTAGTGGCTCGACTTATCAAATGCGAGCACGGTTTTCCACATTGTGTTATTGAGAATGGTGGTGAAAACTTCTAAGTACTGGGCGATTATTGGAATAAGTATTGAACTTTATGTAGCCCAAGTTCATATGCAAATTGTTGTTGTTGAAACGTTCATAAAACGTCTTCAATTGATTGCAAAGCCAATAATTATGAGAAGAAAAAAAATCTTAGATTATGGGGCATGTTATAAAATATGAATTCGCATCATGTCAATAAGATTAATGAATACTCCCCAATAAAATGGTTTATGATTATGAACCATATGTTTCCATTAAAGTTTATGTAAATGTGCGAAACCTGTATTGAAAATCCACCACAACGCACAACAATGGGATCGGATGTTGTAATTGATAAATCATTCAGGGGGAAGAATGAGCAGCGAGAGATATGGAATGAATTATAATATAAATGTTGATCCTCAGACCAATGAATATGAACTTGAAGGGACAATTTACATTCCAGATCTAGTAATTGCCAGACTTGTTTAGTGACATAAAGAAGTGAGTAGAGCATATATACGCTGCTAGTGCTCCAATTATATTGTATGTCCCAAAATGAAAACTAATGATTGGTAGTAAGTCTATGGCATGTCTGCAACGTGATAGACTAATCCATTCCAAATAAAAGTCCTCGAATGAATAGATAAAATGGAGCAAGAAAATTCAGATGGTCTAATCGAGGTAATAAAGACCCCATAATAATTATCCTATAGAGAAACTAGACATGAATGTAATTGAAAAACCTCGGATACTTGAAAAACTATGAAATGTCAATAAATAATATATTGCAATGTCTAGTAAAGTGTGAAATCGAAAATATAAATGAATCGACGTCGATTGTGATATTGTATACAATAATACACATGGTAATGATTATGTAAATAAATAAGATAGCGCTATAATCATGTGAAGATCATGGAAGCATACCTACAGGAAGCGCAGATGTATAAATGAATGGCCAAAAGATATAAAGACGCAAAGAACTAATGAAAGATTGAAGTCTCTTGTGATGAGACATGATTACTGGGACTTGAAGTCCGTACACATGAATGTCCAAAATTATTGGATATGCATCGGTCTTTGTGTGAAAGCGAAATTGAATTACTGGAATCATGATATTCAAGGCACAACTGATGGCACACATATATTTCACAAAGACTAGAAAATTATCTTGAGGAGACATATTCTAATGTGGTGGATCAAATAATGTATTTTGTAATTATAGAAGTCTGGTAATGTGATAAATAATTGATATGCGTCTAAAAGAAAATGAATAGAGTTCATTTGAAGTTGAGATTCCATGATGGATATAAAATGCATGAAGCATGTCTCATGATTTAAAATGCTGAAGCTTATAAGAAAGTTTTCAAGAATAACACTTGATCAAGTTGAATAAATCACTATATAAGTGAAAGGCAATATGGTATTGGTTTAAAATGAGTCATTAAAATAACAAAATTTACCCATGTTAGTTTTATAGAGATTTGTATATGGCATAAGTTACATATGTTTTGATGAGGTAAATGTGAATGGAACTCATGAGGAGATTTTCAAGACGGTTGAATACCTTGAAATGAAATACAAAGTTTTGTATTTTTTTATGAATTAAACATCTTAAAGATGAAATCATTTTTCATAATGAAAGCTAAAGAAAGATGCTATATATTTTTATATGGATAAACGACGCTCATGTTTATGAGGTCAATTGATGAAGAAAGACCCCTTTACTTATAAAGATGATGATCACAATATCAATTTATGGGTGTCATAGTTATAATGTATATAAAACATTGATTGTTCTCACTAGTGGTCATAAATGATATAATGTATCATTTACTTTGCATTCATTGATACTATATAACTTGTGAAGTACGAGGATGTACTCGTATGATAATAAATATGACATACGTTTAATCCTTCTTGATATGTGAAGGTTGAGTGGAGAACACTTGTTTATATGAGAATCAAACATATATTCTATCAAGACACTTACTATATTGACATTAAAGAAGTTGGTTTATTATATTGGATTGCACCAACTAAGAGATTTAAGTGATGTGATCATCAAGGGGAGAGAAGATACGTGTTGCACTCTTTTTCCCTTGACCATGGTTTTGTCCCCATAGGGTTTTCCAGCAAGGTTTTTAATGAGACAACATCCCCAAGCGTATAAAGGAATTACATATTTTTGTTCCTTCACTAGATTTTGTCTAGTAAGGTTTTAACAAGGCATAATCCTCAAATGGACATCCAAGGGGGAGTGTTATGGATAATTATAATATGGATGTCCATATCTTATAAGATACTGATTAGAGGTATTTGAGTTATATTAAAAGATTACATATCTTTCAGAATGTCTGACCCTCACAATGGTCAATCACAAACTGGATATGTATTTACAAGTGGAGGAATCGCAATTTCATGATGTGTAGTTAAGTAGACGATCTCAGTGTTATCATCCAACCATGCAGAAATTCTAGAGATACATGAAGCAAGTTAAGAATGTGTTTGGCTAAGAAGTGTGATACAACACATACATAGATCATGTGGTAATTATTCGGAGAAGGTGGCACCAACAGTTTTGCATAAAGATAATGGAGCATGTATTGCTCAACTTAAAGAAGGTTATATCAAGGGCGAAAGGACGAAATATATTTAACTAAAATTCTTCTTCACTCCTGACTTACATAAGAATTGTGATATTATTGTTCAACAAGTTCATTCAAGTGAAAATTTGACGGATCTGTTTACCGAGAGACTTCCTAGCTCAACATATATATAACTAAGACACAACATTGGGATGCATCGACTCAAAAAGCTCAAGTGATATAGTCATCAGAGGGAGATAATACGTGATGCACTCTTTTTCCCTTAGTCATGGTTTTGTCCCACGGGTTTTCCTGACAAGGTTTTTAATAAAGCAACAATTCCTAAGCGTATTAACAATATGGACATCCAAGAGGGAGTGTTATAGATAATAATTAGTGGATGTCCATATAACCAATAAGAAGCCCATTACCCAATTAACTATTAGGGTTTTTACCCTAATATTTATCTATATATACTCTTTGTATCTCCTACATTATGATTAATAGAAGAATATTTCATTCACTCAATTCTTGTTTCACAACACAATCAGTTTAGTGTTTTTTTTTTTTTTTTTTTTTTTAATATATATATATATATATATATATATATATATATACTACTTAAAGCTTATCCCCTTTAATTTAATGCGCAAGGGGGGTTGTGCACAACCAAAAGTACCGTACATACATCTTTATGCATACCAAAATAACTACAAATGATTTCGGTTTAGTATGCCCTCATATTCAATGCAAATTCAGTTTGGTTTATGAAGAGGCTCGAGTTGAAAGAAATTTCCAGTTTGGTTTATGAAGAGCCTCGACTTGAATGAAATATAACCCTGGATTGAATGCTCGGACGTTCACACTAAACACGTATTCAATGTTGGAAGCACAAAAGGGCTGCCAATTTGCAACCTCAAAGAATATGGATCAATCTACAATTAAAACATTACTAAATGGAACCTGCATAAATAAGCCTTACAACCCATTATCTGCACAGTCATTGTGGGTAGGCATACAAGTAAAAAAAGGACCGTTATCTCTATAATTATGGCCGTAGAAAACGGAGGACCAAATGCACTATTGTTACTGGACGAATTGAAATTGGATGAGACCGGCACGATCGTAGTGATGCTTTGTAGGATGTGGGATATAAATGCTCCTTCAGGCCGATACTTGAGCACTGATTTCTTGGTGTCCGATGCTAAAGTATGTTGACATCCATCACCATGTGTGAAAAACCTGAATAATGCCAACATGTAATACAAAAGTTATCAAATGTCTGTTTTTTCAATGTTTTCTTACATACTTTTTATGCAGGGAAATGTTATCCACTGTACCGCCAAGGCAACAGTAGCTCACAATTTCTTGAAGTTAAAAGAGGGTGCTATATATTCGGTCAAAAATTTTGTAGTCATGCAAAACAAAGAAGATTTTCGTATCAGGAAGGACGATACGTTCATGCTTGAGTTTAATGGATCAACAAGCATAAGGAAATCTTTGGTTATATCTAAGGGATTTGTTAGGTATCCGTTACAATTGGTTGATTTTGATCATATAAAGCCCACAGAAAACAAATATCTCATTGGTAATGTGCTGTTTGTTTAGGAATCTTAAAATTAATTGTTTTTAAATATTGTTGCTATAAAATCTTTTACCTTTCAGATGCTGTAGGTTATGTGACAAATGTGGGTAGGATGAACTACACCAAAACAGGAGCCAAAAACCTTGATTTCTACTTGGCGAATCATATGTTGAAATTTATATTTGTTGCAAAGGATGTTGTGAAAATGAAAATTTTTTTGCCAATATGTATTAGGAAACTTACTGTTCTTTTGTTTCGATTCCCTTTGTAATCAGGGGCCAGTCCATACGGGTGACCCTGTGGGGAGGGCTTGCTGATGTGTTGATTGAGAAGAAGGCGACGCACGTTGGCATGTGTCCTGTTGTGGTGACTTCAACCTCTGCAAAGCAATATAACAGTAAGTGGCTTATGGACTATTTACCTTTTGCATGTTCAACACTTTTCATTTACACATTTAACCTTTGATATTACCTTCTAGATAAGCTCTATCTATCCAGCAGTTCATCCACCCAACTCCTAGATTCCGTCGACATTCCTGCGATTAAAGAATTGAATACAGAGATTTGGTGAGAAGCTAATTCTTATTATTGAATATATCCTAAAACCAGCAAAATTTAACAAATCATACAATTGTTTGTTAGCATCACTGATACTTCAAAAGGATCTTTGCGGGTAGACAGCTCTGAACCAACAGAAGGATCTATCGAGAATCTTCTTATGTGGGCCCGAAATAAAAAGAATGATGTGTGTATTATTATGCATTCGCCATATCTATATTATCTTTATAGTTCACAACATTTACGAATCTAATTTATACACAGTCTGCCGCTTTCATAATTAAGGCCAAGATTGATAATGTGCGTACTAGAAAGGGATGGAATTTCCCATCGTGCGGTGGAGACAAATGCAGGAAAGGGGCTACTAGAAAGAATGGGAGATTTTGGTGCGAGTCATGTGATTCGTGCTAAACCGTCAAGTTTTCTCACACAAGCCGGCCACTTGTGAATGGCCGACCGTAAGAAACTTAAAACAGTTCAGACACAGAATGCAATGAAGATCAGGAGAGTATAGTGTTTCCCCGGGTCGTTATGTCCCAGCGAGCTATGCGATGAATCACCAAACGAATAGTGATCGAGAGATTTGAACGGAAAATAGGTTTTAAATTATTATAACTACAGAAATGACCTATAATTACAAAGGCTTAAATGCAAATTAAAGAGAATTAAAAAGATAAAAAATATTAAATAAACGCTATCACTATTTGCAAAATGATGTTTTTGATTTTTCTTTTACAAATTTAACTTTAAAAACTACGTAGCGTACAAAAGAAAATGTAAAACTTAAACAATATAAATCCTAAAAATATGAAAATGACATTTTTACAAACCTAATGATAAAAGAAAATTTTTAGAAAAAGAAAATTATTTTTAAAACTATTTATCTAATTATTATTAATTAAAAACTATTTTTAACTATTAAATAATAACCTAAAATACAAGAAAATATGAAATAAAGCTAGAAAAATAAAATTATGACTTGGAAAAATCTAAAATAACAAAAGAGAATTTTCAAAACTATTTTTGTATTTTTCTGAATATTTTTGTATTTTCTATGAATTAAAAACTATTTAAAACTACTTAAATTGTGCTAATTAAAAAGTGCTAAAAATTGATTAAAATAAAGAAAAATAGCAAACTGACTTAGAAAAATCTGAAAAATTCAAGATAAGTCTAAAATAATATAGAGAATCTAGGAAAAATGGAAAAACAGTAGGTTGTGTGCAAGAATATGGAACTGCAGGCACAAGTGCTTATAAATAAGCACTTGGAATAAGCAAATGAGCACTAAAAGCCACCAACTGATCACAGAGGCTATAAAATACTAAAACTACTAAAATGCAACAAGTTACAACTATCTCTAACCTCTAAAACACTAGTTGCACAGATTTGATTGTTTTGAGCTTATGTGCAAAAACAGATTTTTGGGGCTACTTTGCAGCTTAAGCACAAGCCACCCAAATAAGCTAAACTCAAAACTAAAAGAAGGGTCCTAAAGTAGACCTGGGTGACTAACTCTAAACCAAGAACCAGACTTGGGCAAGCTCTTATGAGCCATGTACAAGCCCTGCACAAACCTGTGCACACTCAGTATTCACTGAGTTTGTGCACAGGGGAATTAAGACCCATTTGACAAGCTCATTTGGAGCTTTTAAAAAATTGACAAAATTCTACAAAAATGATAATAAGCAAGTAGACCAGCTGAAGTTTTTAAACACCAAATTTCACTTGATAAGACCCAGAAATGAAGCAATCAAAAATCAACTCAGTTTGGCTCAAAATGGCTTTTTCACTTTTGACTTTTTAACGCAGTTTTGAAAAGTTGACCAATTTGAACTTTGAATCCAATTTGTGGAATGAACTTGATGTATTATGATGAAATGAAGCTTCTGCAAACTATATCTATTAAATTTAAACACAAAACAAGATTTTGATTCTTTGAAAATCCAACAGATAAGCAGTTGAGACAGATTTTATGTGATGTTGACTTTTAGCCTATGCAGGTGCAATTTTAAGACTTGAATGAGTTCATTTGAGCTTATCAAGCCTAAAGCAACAAATCTCAAACACTGAACAACTCTCTAATTCAGTTTAAGCAGTAAATCCAAACACAACTTTAAATACTGATTTGTAAGCAAAACAAAGCTAACCACTGAATAAGCTGTGCAGACAATCAAAATGAATCTAAGTGACCTAAATACAACCTAATCAACAGAAGAAAACTGATTTAAACCACAGATACCAATTATGCAATTACTTTAAAAATGCACTTACAGTTGTCCTAGCCACTATGGCTTGAAATCAATGAACCAATGAACTCTATCCTATAATAACCAACCCAATAGCTCTGAACTAACCCAATTCCAGCATTGCATCATCCATTATCCATTTCCAAGACCAAATGAGCTCAGTTTGACTTTAGTTGACCAAAAACTAAAATTGCTTAAAACTTAAAAGTAAGCTTATAAAAAGCTATAAGCAGCTTTTATAAGCTTATTTGAACATGGAAAGAAACTATTTGAAGCTTGAATGTAGGAAATAGAAACTGAAATATTCAACAGTTGCATAAAAATATGAAACTAGATAAAACTTTGGAATTGATGCTTAAAGATAGATTACACTGATAATTATACTTGAGTTTGATACAATAAAACAAAAGATAACAGATTTGAAACTGAACTAAAACATTTACTCTAAAAACGACATTGATGAAAAAATAAAACTACTAGACTACTCTATCTTGCTTCTTCTTGCTTCTTTTTATACACCAAACTTCTTCTCTCCTCTTTCTGAGCATATCCCACTAATTTCCTTGGCCATTGGATTTCTTGGAGAGATATTGGCCCTTGGATCAGATTTTGGCGCCAAAATGCTTTTATCAACTGGGAGGTTGAGTGAGTTGGAGGAGGGGCATTAAATGATTCTTGGAGGTTTGTTGAGGTGGGGGAACAAGAAAAGTGGGAAGGTGAGGAGGGGGAATGGGAGATGGTGTGTTGCAGGCTGGTTTGGTGAGGAAGAAGAAAAGGGCGCGCTGGGTTTATTTGACTTGGGGTTTGACCGGTGTTAAATATTATAAGGGAAAGGTCAAATTGAAGGGGGGTCCAAAAGGGGTAATGACAGGGGGTCCAAATGCAGTTATGACAAGGGTCCAAAGGGTTTTAATACAAGGGCTTCTTTTGCAATTTCTGAAAAATACAAGGACCAAATCTGTCATTTTGCAAAGTTGCTCCAAGGGACTAAAAGTGACAAGTTTCAATAATACAAGGACCAAACTTGACATTTTCAAATTTCCAAGGACCATTTTTGCCAATTTTTAAACTTGAAGGACCAATTTTGTAATTTCTCAAAACTTTTGATATTTTTCACCAAAGGACTAATTTTGACAACCCTTATGATTTTAAAAGGACCTTTGGTGATTTTTCTTTTGAAATTATGTGCTCAGGGACTATTTCTGACAACTTTTGAAACTTGGGGGACTGAAACTGCCAATTATGCAAACTTAGCTCATTTTTCATCTGATTTTAAACATTTTGCATCTGAAACATATAAAATGCAATTTTGGAATATTTTCAGTATTTTGATGCATTTCTGAGCATTTTTAAACGTTTTGTAGTTCAGATTTGACCAAAAATGATGAGTATTTACACACTCATCATCATGCAGCAGACCAGTTGAATACCCGGTTATAAGGTAATGCCATATTTGCATTTTATATTTTGATTGTTTGAATGTATTATATAAAATTGCTCACCTTGACATTTACCATGCGCTGAATGTTTCCTTCAGGTATCGTCTTGAACTTGGTATCTCTGATGCTACCGAGCAGACTGTGGTGGTCCTTTTTGATGATGCGTCCGTTGGATTGATCGGGTTCCCAGCTTCGGCGTTGGTGTCGGATGAGGATGAGGTACAGTTATAAATCCCCGCTTAATTACACACTATTACATCATTCCCATTACTCACGGCTTACTCTACAGGGTTCAGACGATCATGCAAACTTGCCATCACCTATATCTGACCTCATTGGGACAACACACATGTTTGAAATCAAGTCTCACACGTATTATGAATATGGAACATTCGAGAGTTTTACGTGTTGGGAAGTTGACCCGCATAATACATCAACTGAACCCACAAGCGCAATCACCGTTGATAATGAAACCGCTGTTACATGCTCATCATCCAAGTCACCCGCTCGGTCGCCAACCCTCACTACACCGTCCAAGCCTGTAGAGGATAGGAAACGGAAAAGGTATTCGAAACCAAAAAAAAGAAAACAATACAACATGTATATGTATAAAGTCACTTACTGATAGAATTCCATTGTTTGCAGGGTGGTTGTTGATGATTCAACTACAGAACATGAACTGCTGCCGGTTAATGATGTACAAGGTGATGCGTCTGATATTGCAAGTAATAATACATCTTCAACATCCAGCCCACCGTTCAAACGGCTGATAAAGACCAACCATGCAGATGATAATAAAGATGATAGGTCAGCGATCTTAAAACATTTGGGTGACAACAAAATATCTTTACCCTATCTATCTTACTACTACAGTACATCTAACATAATAATCATGTTCCGTTGTATGCAGTGTTGATATTGATAATTTGGACGCGGTTGTTGAACTGATAACTGTCGACATTGAGCAGGATGGTGATAACAACACCCTGCCCGTCAAGAAGAAACAGAGACGGTTAGCACATATTGACTTACACTTTTTTCCGCTAACCCTTTTACGTTTGCCTGCATAATAACACGTTTCTCCCTATATATTTTGTAAACAAGTTTATGGTTGAAGAATCTGAATGACCCCATCCAATGAGCGCCCCATCAAGCCTTTATAAAACGAATGCTTTTGGCAATAATAATACATTTGATAAAAACTACTCTTGGGATTTTGTTTTACTTTTGTTTTAATTGTTTTTTGGAAGACACAATAATTAGCCGTTCCATTACATTTGGTTTTGTTTTTTTCTGACAACATGTTTTGGTTTGCCATCAAACAAAATATTGTTTGTTTTTGTGATAAACTCCATTTCAGGTACCTCCAAGATGAACATAATGTGGCTTTGGACAATTTCTACATGAGATCAAATAGCTATGTGTGTTAGTAATGCCAGATGACCATGAAAGCAATTGTGGTTCTTTTGTTTTTTCCATCAGACATTGTTACCAAGTGCAATGTTTAATGTACAAGATATTTGTTTAGGTATCTTAAAATTATTAATCTTTTTTCAGTTTCTCCATCAGACATGGTTACCAGGTGTAATGTTTCATGAACAAAATAAATATGTGAATGAACCATATATTTATATTAATGAAAATAATATCTATGTCGTTTACTACTTTTCCTGTTGTATCCCCTTTTTTAATCACTCCTATAACCCTTTCATGTGATGAACATGTAACCAAACATCCAATTAATGAATCCTATTTCTGTATAATTCTCTAACTCTCCTATAGTATCCCCTATTCTCATTCACTCATATAACCCTTTAAATAATTGATCAACTTAAAGTACACAACGGGTCATCTAAATTCATGAATACATATGATTGATTCGTTGTGAATACTTAATAAAAAGTTTTTCAAAACCTCCGGAAATTACCCAAATGTTAGGACGATGTTGTTTTAAATCTCAAATGATACAGATATTGAAGATGGTTATGCTGCTTAATGCAATCACCAAGATTGCCTAAAATCGACTTTATTATATACCTAATGAATTAAATAATGACTGTAACATTATGTTTGGTATGAATTATATGAGTTTGAAACCCTCCTTCTATTTATATGTATTTATACCATCCACTACATATGTTTACTTTACACATACATTATTATTTTATACATGACAAGTGTGATATAAACTTATCTTATAAGGCAAATTTTTAAACATGTTTATTCCTGCATTATTTTATAACAATTAAGAGTTTCTTACTTTCTACATATGTTATATAGATGAACCATCCTGAATTTGTGTGTTATACATAACAAGTTATTATTTTATATTGGAAAAAAATCAGTCTCATTATTAAAGCAATAATAAGAATCATAAAAACCTGTAGATACTTACCATAGATGCCTGTTCATTGTTCATTACACTTATTGCATCAGTTCACCACTAGAATCCCAAGAGATGCTTTAATATACATCTTGCTTCTATATCTTTCCAAACCTGCAAGGTTATGTGTTGCATAATTGATACATATCATCCAAATACTAAATGAATACAGGTACATTTCAATTTAACAAAATACTATACCTCCCAATTATGTATATGATTAAATCCATATTTGTTTTTCCGTTACAGGGTCAGAAAATGATCATGCTCATGTTCCATCCCTGTCAGACATGTTGCATAAATCTTTCGTTATTGATTCGAAAACAATTGTCAGTGAAAGTGGAATAACACAAAGCTATTGTGGTTTGCGGCTAAATGAAACTGTCAAATCATTTACAGGTATACATCAGCGCCAAACATTCACTTGCATTATTATAGTGCAACATTGTTGCAACAATTGATACCTGATTCGCGTGTTCACCGTAATTTGTTAGGACAAACATCACCCTCAGGGGGTGATTTACCAGATATGACAGCGAATCAAATGGCTTATGCTTCAAATCAACCCTTTATGTATAAAAAAAGAAGATCAGCAGGTGTTTAACTAACCAAATTACATTTGGCACACAATTGTTTCCGTAATAATGAATAATACCTTAATGTTATTCATACAGGGACGCTCTCACAGCGTGCAGCTAAAAAAAAAGCACACGGAGCCGCACATGCATCTGCAGGTAATTTCATATTTAATAATTCATGCCTTATGTTATTTGATGGATAAAAATGTTGTTATTCCCAATAAAATTTACCTTTTTTGGCAAGGTGTTTCCGTTGTTTACCATGATATTGGGCATCCATCATTTGAGTGTCAAAATTGCAAAGCGATTATGTGGTATCAGGAGAGAAGCGATAAATCAAAGAGCGCCTCCAACCCAACTTTTTCCATTTGCTGTCAAGAGGGAAAACTTCTTTTTCCAAGATTTAATGAAACGCCTTCACCTCTTAAAGAGTTTATGGACTATAATAATCCTGCAAGTTTAAGATTCAAAGACCAGATCAGGGTATATAATGGCATGTTTTGTTACACATCTTTTGGAGCAAGAATAGACCATTCAATTAACACGGGCAGGGGTCCATATAACTTTAGAGTAAATGGCCAGAGCTATCATCGAATAGGTTCTCTTCTTCCAACACAGGGAATTCAACCTAAATATGCACAACTATACTTTTTTGACACTGGAAATGAAGTGAATAACCGAATGAGAGCTTTTATAGACAAAGATGGGGGATATGTGTTAGATCCAAGTATAGTAGCGAGCTTAACTAAAATGTTTGATCAATCAAATTCAATTGCTAAGGCATTTCGAATGGCTCGGGATTGGTGCGAGAACCACAATGCAGCTACCTTTCAACTACGGCTGATAAGTGGACATACTACATCTCGGCAATACAACGCACCAACCGTGGCCGAAATAGCAGCTCTAATTACTAATGACTTTGGTGATGGTATTCCTACAAGAGATATTATTGTAACTAACAGGGATGAAGGTTTGAAACGTATTTCTGAGTTGCATTCAGAATACATGTCACTTCAATATCCATTGTTATTCCCATATGGGGAAGAAGGATTTCATGAAAAGATACCATATTACAACAACATGTCTGTACGCAAGACCAAAAGGGCTTTTGTCACAATGAAAGAATACTATTCATATATCATACAACAGCGAAATAACCAAGGTACTACACTGCTTAGAGGTGGGCGATTATTCCAACAATACTTGGTGGATTCATATGCGGCTGTTGAAGAACAGAGGCTAAAATGGACCAGAAAAAATCAAGATACGTTACGCGTTGATCTATATCATAATGTTTGTGACGCTGTAACAAGGGGGATACAAGTGCAGCAGGACTGGGAAAACGAATCGTTCTGCCAAAAAGTTTTATAGGCGGTCCAAGGTATATGATGCAAAACTACCAGGATGCAATGGCTATATGCCAGACGTATGGGAATCCAGACCTGTTCATCACGTTCACTGCTAATCCAAAATGGCCCGAGATTGCAGAAATGCTAAAGCACGTCCCGGGCCAAAAAGTACATGACCGTCCAGAAGTGGCAACACGTGTGTTCAAGATTAAACTTACTGAACTGTTAAACGACCTTACAAAAATTCATATTTTTGGCAAGTCACGAGGAGGTAAACAAAAATTAACCCATACTTTTAATCTGTTTACTCTTTTATATATACATTGTGTATTATCTTATGTTTGTTTACGATTATATTTCAGTTGTGTATGTCATAGAATTTCAAAAACGTGGGCTGCCACATGCTCATATCCTACTGTGGCTAGAAGAAGAATTGAAATGCAAAACCCCATCCCAGATAAATGATATAATTACAGCTGAGATACCATGTCGAATCAATGATCCGGATGGGTATAAAGTAGTAACTGAGTTTATGTTACATGGACCTTGCGGTAAAGATGAAAAAAAAGCCCCATGTACAACTGAGGGTAAGTGCTCAAAACATTTTCCTAAACCTTTTGTGGTTGAAACAATTGTTGATAATGATGGTTATGCTATTTATCGCCGGAGGAATAATAACGCTCACCATATAAAAGGGAAATTCAAATACGATAACAGATATGTGGTGCCTCACAACCGTTATCTCCTCATGAAATACCAGGGCCACATTAACGTGGAATGGTGCAACAGATCCAAAGCAATTAAGTACTTATTCAAGTACTTAAATAAAGGTCCCGATAGAGCCACAATTGTTATACAAGAGAATGTAAAAAATGATGGTGATACAGCAAATGTACAAGTTTTGGAGGTTGACGAAATAAAGAACTATTTGAATTGTCGTTTTTTAGCTCCATGTGAGGCGGTGTGGCGTTTGTTTTCATACGACATACATTTCTCATATCCGTCTGTTATGAAGCTGAATTACCACTTGCCAAATCAGCACGCAATCACACTACGTGACTCGGAAAGCTTGCCCGCCCTAATTCAAAGAGAAGGTATCGACATGACCATGTTCACTGATTGGTTTGAATAAAACAAGCGTGATACAGATGCGAATCAGTATACGTATGATGAGATACCTACACATTACGTGTGGCATGAGAAAGAAAAACTGTGGAAAAAACGCAAATTGCAAAAATGCATCGGGCGGATTGTTTACTCGCACCCGGCGTCTGGAGACCGATATTATCTTAGAATGTTGTTGAACATTGCAAGAGGTCCTGATTCTTGGGAGAAACTCATGACTGTTCACGACAAACTATGTTCAACTTTCAAGGAGGCATGTTTTGTGTATGGCCTCTTAAATGATGACACGGAATGGACATACGCTATATCAGAAGCAAGTGTATGGATGTTTGGACCACAGTTACGTGACATATTTGTAACAATTTTAATATTTTGCGATGTTAGCAGACCTTTAAAATTTTGGGAAGAAAATTGGAAGTTTCTATCAGAAGATCTTCTACACAAGAAAAGGAAAATGTTCAATTATCCTGACTTGGAGTTGACGGACGAGCAACTAAAGAACTATTGTTTGATAGAGATCCAAGAGTTATTAAATAGAAATGGTAGATCTTTATCTGAATTCCAAGACCTACCAGTGCCTGACCCAAGGTTACTAACCAACATGGACAATCGTCTCATACGTGAGGTGTTGAATTATGACATGAAACAGAGTAAGATTGAACATCAGCAACTTCATTCATTGTTAAATCCCGAACAACGTTTAATCTATGAAGAGGTGATTGAATATGTCCATGGTAAAAAAGGGAATTTTTACTTCGTATACGGTCCAGGCGGAACTGGAAAGACGTTTTTATACAAGAGTATCATCTCAAGATTAAGATCGGAACGCATGATAGTGCTCGCTGTTGCATCTTCAGGTATAAATTTATACTATGTTTTAAACAGTCAACTATTTTAAAATGAATAAAAATTTGTTACTGATTAACACTTTCAATTTGGGTAGGAATAGCTTCATTGTTACTACCAGGTGGGAGAACCGCGCATAGCCGTTTTGTTATACCGCTTGAATTATTAGAGAACAGTACATGCGGCATAAAACAAAATACACATATGGCTGAACTCATACAGGAAGTTAAACTTATTATATGGGATGAAGCTCCGATGACTCAAAAATATGCTTTTGAAGCATTGGATAAGACGCTCAAGGATATTTTAGGATATCATGATCCTGACAGTAGGAATCGAATATTTGGAGGAGTGACAGTCTTGCTTGGAGGTGACTTTCGACAAGTTTTGCCAGTTATACCAAAAGGAAGCAGGGCAGACATTGTTCAATCGTGCATAAACCAATCTGAACTATGGAAGCATTGCAAAGTATTTAGACTTACACGTAGCATGCGTGTCAACGAGTATACTGAGAATGGGGAGCTTGATACTCGAAAACAAGATTTCAATAGACGGGTTTTGGCTGTGGGGGATGGAAACGTGCCGGCAAAATGCAAAGAAGGAGAGGACGACCCAAGTTGGATTGACATTCCTGAAATGTTCCTAATTAAATCGTGGGATTGTCCAATAAAACAGATTGTCACAGAGACATACCCTGATTTTACAACGAGGCAAACCGACGATGTGTACCTCAAAGAAAGGGCAATACTAACTCCTCTGAATGATGACGCTGATGACATCAATGAGTACATGTTTAAACAGTTATCAGGGGAATCTGTTACATACAACAGCGCGGATGAGATTTGCAAGGCATCTACAGATAGCCTAGAACAGCACGAACACTATCCGATTGAATTTCTTAATTCCTTAAATTTCCCCGGTATGCCCCCACATGCTCTTCACTTAAAAAAGGAATTGCCAATTATGCTATTGCGGAACATCAATCCAACCAAAGGGTTGTGTAATGGAACAAGGTTGCTCATCACAGATCTAGGCCAGTTTGTTATTCACGCTAAAGTGCTTACAGGTTCAAATATAGGGGATAACGTTGTTATACACAGGATTATACTGACATCAACGCAATCCAAGTGGCCATTTATTCTAAAACGGCGACAATTCCCTGTAAGGCCATGTTATGCAATGACAATTAACAAAAGTCAGGGTCAATCACTTAATTACGTTGGCCTCTATATGCCTACTCCCGTATTCAGCCATGGTCAGCTTTATGTGGCGCTATCTAGAGTTACCAGCCCTGACGGCCTTAAGATACTAATGGTTGAAGACAAGGAACCAGAGCTTAAGAATTGCACGCGTAACATTGTTTTCAAAGAAACATTCAGCAACCTAACGTAGGAACTATATGCGATGTTCAAACAACAGTTATTTATTATTACTTGGTTGTTTGCCACGAACACTCATAATGTGCATCAGTGCATGATATTGTTCCAACTCTTAACATGTATTCATACTGCACCACGGTTACTCTTTAATCAAATAACCACAAACTGTAGTAGGCACGACTTAACTATACACCTTAAAAAAAAATTACTATGATACACTTAGACTCAGAAGTTAAAGACACCAAACTGTAGTCAGAAAGCCAACCACCTTCAAACACAAATAACCACCGATAATACAAAACCAACTTCTCGATCCCTCAATCTACTCATCGCCAGAAACTAAGACAAACAGAACGCACACCCAAGATTAACAAGACTCAGCCGAGAGAATTGGGTGTGACCAGAGCAGGTATTCACACCTCTCAAGGAGGCAGATCAAGAAGTTAGTCACACCGTTTGCACCCTCTCGACCAAAGAAAAGTTGATCTTAAAGGAAATAACATAAACTTACCGTGCTATAAAGAAACCAACCACCTTCAAACACAAATAACCGCCAATAATTTAACACCAACTTTTCAATCCCTCAGCCTACTCATTGCCAGAAACTAAGACAATAGCTAAACAACCACAATTAACGGATTAAACAGAACACACACCCAAGATTAACAAGACTCGGTTAAGAGAATTGGGTGTGACCAGAGCAGGTATTCACACCTCTCAAGGAGGCAGATCAAGAAGTTAGTCACACCGTTTGCACCCTCTCGACCAAAGAAAAGTTAATCTTAAAGGAAAGAACGTAAACTTACATTGCTGTAAACATAAATGCGGAAACGAGGCACAACACTCTTAGTTAAGAGATATTGATTAAAGAATGTGCCAAAATGAATAGCCTCCGATCTGAAGAGGGTCTCAACACAAACAACCTTAATCACCAATAACCCATTTAACCTGCACAACGATTACACCAACCACCACCGTGATCACCACAACCCTCCTCATCACCACCATAATCTCCACCGCTTTCGCCGTATTATTATTCCCATCCACCATAACGCGCCACCACACAGCCACCATCATTCACCACGCAACACCACTAACCAAGCTAAAACACCCCACCATCATCCTCATTTCCTCAGATGCTTACCGGTTTTAAGTTTAAGTTTCTTCCTGTATATTACAATTAAAATTGTCACATAAGGAGCTTAAAATCAAGTCAACAAATTTTCTAATAACCAAAACTTAACTATAAACCTTAAAACAACCAAAATTTCGCCTGAGAAAATCATACTCATTCTTAACACATAATTGGACTTTCAAAATATTAATTGTAAATGGTTTTGAACATTATAAGATTCGTTAAAAACAACAATCCAAAGTGATAAAGAAATTAATGTTCTTTGTTTCAAGACACCATCATCATCCTAAACACTATCCATAAAAAACTTCAAACTCTTAGAAATTTCTACCGATAAGTAAAACATATGCTTATTTGTTCAATTTAATCGAAACAAAAATAAACCCATATCATTCTTAAATCAATAAACATCATAAACCAAGTAACACTCAATAAATTCAAACATTTAAATATGCACGCTTTAATTTGATCATAATGAAATCGAATACCTGAAATATTGGAATCAATCGACAGATAATCAGATCCTTTATCATAACCCTCAAAAAAAATATATTGATTACTATTAATCTTGATCAATTTGGCCTTAGATTAAAAACCCTAAATATGTTATTTAGGCGTTATTCGGTATTTTTACCAAGTGTGAGAGATGTGTGAGAGAAAAAGTCAAACGGCTTATACTTTACCCTTTTTAATGTATATTAAAACAAATTAATAATAATAAAAATGAAAATACTTAAACATAATCTGATTATAACATAAACATAACTGATCATAGATCAGTTCTTCCATTAAAAAAGATAAACAACTTACATAACCATCATTCACATAAAACCTACATTAACCCAACCAACTACATACATCAAAAGACAACAGAAACTACCCAGCATGCCCTAATCTTCATCATCAGAACTTTCAGCTTCATCCAGCTTCGCCAAAAGCTCCTCCTTCTCCAACAAGCTTTGACGACACAAAACAAGCAGTTGAGCCAACATATCAAGTTTCCTGCGATCCTTCAGTTGTATTTCAAGGATAGCATCATGACCAGTTGCTGCCACGACATTGAAACGAGAAAAAGTGATAGCCGTCTCATTGATTGTCTGCTCCTGTTTGTCAATCACTGCCCTTAACTGACTGCTCTCCTCCCCAATACGAGCAATAAAACCTTCCTCCTCTGCTTTAGCGTGAGTTATCAGTAGCCTGAAAGCATCAACAAGTTTTCCAGTTTGAGTGAGAGATTTCAATTCATCGAGATTTGGTGTGGCTGACATTTTGATTTTAGAGTTACTGTGGATAGAGTTGTGTGTTAAAATTAGGGTTAGATGTGTTTGATCTTCGATTATATATACACAAAATTGTGTGGTCATTATAATTAAGGTGGGTATACAAGAATTTGCAAATAAAACAACACAAACACAATAATTAAGGTTCGTAAATAAGAAGTTGCAAAAAAAAACAACAACACAAAGACACTGAAGAGGCATTGGATCATTTAATTTGGGTGTTACTGGAGACTTTGAAGTTTCCATGCATAAATGAGAAATGCAGTATTTAGGAAGATGTCCAACATTGCAATATAACACCCTCAATTATACATTTGATATAAAACAAACCCTGCATACACAATGCATTACAATTAACATACTAACCTTAAAATACATGCTTATAATTTATAAATCTTCGTTAATTAAAAATTTCGTAATAAAAAAAACAAGCAAAAACACTAAAAATTTTAATACCATCAAAGATATCTAAATAAAATTTACTAATTAAACTCATTCATTTTTTTAGCATTTGACTCTTCCTCACGAACACCGTCTTTAGTTTCCCAAAACAAAGTAACTAATTTTTCAAGCATTACACGATGCCTCTCTTGCGTCTTTCTCAAAGCATCAATCGAATCTAAAGCTACGCCACGATGACCTAACGCTTCCATGTTCAAAATCATCGTGTTGTTTTTAGCCATTACACGCCTCAAATGATGACAACAATCAAAAAGCAACTTTGATAATGCATCATCTTCACATGCCTGTTGCACAAACCACAAACGCATACAATCATGCAATTTTGATGATCCTGAAATATCCATCAAATTCTCTAACAACTCAAAATTTGCCATTGAAGAGTACAAATAGTTATATAATTCCTAATAACAAAAGACACAAATAAATAAGAAACAAAACACTTATGTAACTTACTCAAATTAAAATACTACATATGAAAAGACTATGTTAATAAAAACTTTTAATGGAAATAAAGTAATGTAAATACAAAAGTAATTATAATATTATTAGGCATCTAATATAAACTAAAATAATGATAACATTATTAACAATCTAAATAATAAATAAAATGCAAATTCTCTAACATGTATCTAAATACCATCATATACAACATTATTGGTAAAAACATGAACCCTCAACCACTATACCTGGCATCGCACGGGTTGAATGAAGCCTCGTATATAAATAAAAGGAAGATACATAATTTTGGGACATGAGAAATTATATAACTACTCTCCTAAAAAGGGTTTATAGACAGATAGGTTACCTAACTTTCTAACTTTATTCGCCTAAGTTACCAAACTTTCATTTTGTTCACTTAGGTTACTGAACTTTAGTTAAGCATCCGACCTCTATTTTTTCAGTGTAATCAAAGTAACCCAAATGCATTTTTTTAGGTAAGTTAAGTAACCTAAATGTAGTGTTTTAAAAATTCAGTAACCTGAATGTCAACCCCGTTTAGTCCAATACCATGTTTGCACAAAAAAAAAATTGATAACTTAAACGAATAAAGTTAAAAAGTTGAGTAACCTATCTGTCTATAAACCCCACCTAAAAATATCCAAACGACTCGTAACATGTTGTATGTTGGAAGTCAAACATATGGAACTAGTTTGGTCGTTAAAGACACGGTCATGTCATCAATCTCATCTCATTTCATTTCAACCCCACTTCACTTCTTGTTCTAGATCCCATTTATTATTTTATTTAATTTAATAGTCCCACTTTACACCCATTACACGTTTCTTCATTTTCAATTTAATTCAACCCAATTTATCCTCCATATTTAACTAACTATTTATGTCTTAATAATTAAATTCCCAGTTGAACTTTTCAACTACATTCCCTTTAATTCATCCCCATTTCCTGATCAACACAAACACATATTTACCTAACCTTCTTCACCTTTGACTTTTGAATACCCTTTGTCTTATTTCTTCTTAATTTTCAGATTTTTGTCTGAAAATTTTTCATATCTATTTTTGGTATTGTTTTTAAGGTTGTTTTTGTTGTTTTTAAGGTTTGAAATTGTTGTTGTTAAGGTTGTTTTTGTTGTTTTTTAAGGTTGGTTATTGTTGTTAAGGTTGTTTTTTTAAAAGGTTGTTTTGGATTGATTAATGGAAACAACAGATGTAAGTATTGATGATTCGACGAATTCTGATGAGTATTTAGCGAGTACCAGTAGTGTTATTAGTACTAGTGATTCGTTTCCTTTTATTCGGTTTCTAAATGCACCTGTAACAACTGTATTGGAATATGCTGGTGTGATTAGGCCCAGGTTGATTAATAATGAGTATCATGAATCAGAATCAGATAGTTTGATCCATGATCATGATCATGATCATGCTCGTAATTTGAATGATTCGGGTGCGGCTGAGGCTCCTAGTAGTAATGGTGAGAATGGGGAGGTTTCGATACGGATAATTGGTGAAGGGGGAGAGGGTGGGGAGGCAGGGGCGAGTGTTGGTGTTGGTGGGGGAGGGGAGAGAGAGGTAGCGGATACGAGTGATGTGGATGGGGGGAATGGTGGGAGTGGAAGTGGGAGCCATGGTGATTCGTCGTATCAGCAGAGGTATGATATGCAGCAGGTTTCGAGATGGGTTGAACAGATTCTTCCTTTTTCGTTGTTGTTGATGATTGTGTTTATTCGGCAGCATTTGCAAGGTAATCAAGGATTTGACATTTTTCTTGTTTGGGGATAGATGGTTCATGGGTAGCGGTGTTTTGAGTCTTTTTGTGTTATTGACATTTGGTTGCTATGTGAACTTTGATTAGCGAGATATTGCATCAAATTTTGAGTTTGGAAAGATGGTTTTAGTGTAAGATTGAAATGTCAAGGATAATTGATGTCTGCGGCCGAATTTGATGGTGACTTCGGTGATATAGATTTGTTGAATACTTGAATCCTATGATACAGATCAGGATACACATAGCATTGTGTGTCAGCTTAGTAGCTCAACCAAACCTTGAGTCTTTATGTTCTAAGTTGAACATATGCCTAGCTCATCTTTTTGTAATGATCATAGTTGTAAAATAGGGAACTTTAACACAAGGAAATTTCAATGTTCATAGGACATCCTGAAAAGGAAAGTGTTACCATCTTCATGTCGCATTCTTCTTAACGGTCCATAGATATATTACACCTTCCATTGTGTAGTTAGCTCGTCTCCTAACCAATGACTGTCCAATGTCTCCAAATTTTTATTGCTTACAATTGTTATTCTGTATGCCTGATCATATCAATCCGAATAATTTTATCTCCCTGTTGAGTTCTCTACACTTTGAAATATATCTGTGGATTAATTACTTTATTTTATCATCATTTGCAGGTTTCTTTGTTACTATTTATGTAAGTGCTTTCATGTACAAGTCTAATGATATCCTTCGTAAGCAGACAGCTTTAAAGGTATATGCCCCTTCTACCATTTATCGTTGTTGTTTATTACATGTCCCACTGCAAACTCCTTTAGTTAGCATCTGTTGAGTTTATTGATGGTAAAATTTTGCAGGGGGAGAGAAAATTTTCTGTTCTTGCGGGTTATTATATAGTTTTTGTGCTTCAAGTGATTGGAGTATATTGGTGGTATCAAAATGAGGATCTTTGTTATCCGTTGTTCATGGTTCCGCCAAGAGCAATTCCACCTTTCTGGCACGCTATATTCGTCATCCTTGTAAATGGTATGAATTTCGTTTGAGTCATTTGTTATTCAGCTCATCAACTTTTTCTTGCTGAAAATTGAGGTGGCGAATGGGTGGGTCGGTTAACTTAAAATCGGGTACTTGTATAGGCCGGGTCGGGTTGGACCTAAATCATCTTTTGTCCAAAAAATATTTGATTTATATAATTAGTGTGTCAAATACGAGTACAGAATTGTTTTTTTACAGTAGAATCCAAATGTTTTACCCATTTAAGATAAAACATAACCTGAATCGACGCATTCATAGGTAAATGGTCAAAGTTTTCCAACTCTAGTTATAACTTTTTATTTATTTATTCATTTATTTATTTTAATTCCCCTAATGTTTGTCAACATTGAACGCTTTTCTGATCAATGAAAGCTTCAGATGCTTCAACCTCTACCATTTTGTGCTCATGTAAATTAATTATATATAACTCACACGGTATCCATTACTGCAACTGCATACTATGTAAATATGCAACCGTATCATTATTTTTAATAAGTTCTATTGTTTGCAGATACAATGGTGCGGCAGTCAGCAATGGCTTTCAAGCTGGTATTGCTCATGTATTATAGGAATGGCAAGGGCCATAATTTCCGTAGGCAGGTAATATGACATAACTTAAAATATTCTTAGCTATCAAAGACAATTATGCAACAAACCATTAGCCAGTTTACCAGTGTATATTAACTCTTTTGAATTTGAAATTTGTCTTGATTATGTAACTTGTGTAAAAGTTTTGGCCCCGAAATGATGTTTTCGATAATAATTGTACATTTGACAAAGTAAGCAGTTCAGCACCCACTTCTGACCTAATTCACGAGACTTTATGTTAGCAGATTGTCTAATATTTAACAGTCATTTTCAAGTACCATATTCAAATACTCTTTCAGTCTTTTTCATCGCATGTATTTGGCAAGTTTAGTATCAGCCATCATTGTTATTTGAATTTAATAGTCTATGATGGCATGCTTATCTTTTGGTAACCAACCCTATTAAAAAATCCCAACCATGTTGTGTAAAGTTTGAGTTTTGAAACATGCTTTTAGCATATTCTGACAAAAACTTTCATTATTGTAGGGTCAGATGCTGACCCTGGTGGAGTATGGGCTGCTGTTATACCGTGCATTCTTACCTGCTCCAGTCTGGTACCGGTTTTTTCTAAACAAAGAATACGGGAGCCTTTTTTCGTCTTTAACAACAGGATTATATTTAACTTTCAAGCTTACATCAGTAGTTGAGAAGGTATCAGTCTTCTTAAATGTAATGTATTTCTGTATCTTTTAAAGTTTTTATATTGGGAGTAAATTAATGTATGTCTTTTTTGCTCACAGGTTGGATCCTTCTGGACTGCGTTGAAGGCGTTATCACGAAAGGAAGTCCATTATGGATCCAATGCAACACCAGAACAGGTATATTGCTTCAAATGATAAAAAAAAACATTCACATCTACTTCTTTTGCCATATTGTGGGCCCACTTAGTTCTTTTTATCGAATTTACATTCACATTTTCTCGAATATGGAAAAAATGAAATGTTGAGATGTTAATTGACCTAAAAACGTTGTCCATATAGATGCTGTGTAAAACAAGCTTATATAATTGTATCCTTTTTGGGACGTCTAAAGATTAGAGGCTACAAAACGGTGGGTTGAGAAAAAGAGTCAAAAGGTTTTCCGTAGGAGGTTGTAAGCATAACATATACTAAGTGGGTGTCTTTTGGGTTTGATTGGTCATCCCACTTGACCCGTTTCTTTTCTAGCTAATTCATTTTTACCCATTTCACCCTTTAGAGATAATTCAAAACTCACATCAACCATTTCATAAAATGTACGAGTCAATTTTTCCACCTCCACTAAAGTCTAAAGATGAATGCAATTTGTTCATTAAAAAGTTTCTTCAGTAGTCTCATATTGTCATTGTTGACAGGGTTATTTTAGATATTTATCTGATAGTCATACATTTTAAACTAAACTACATGCCTAGAGAAACGATACATTAATTAAGGAACACAAGGGATATTAGTTTTTTCGCTTTCTGAGTTTTATTAACTAGTCCTTGTATTTAATCTTGTTTTTATACTAGGTGATTGAAGCAGGAGACATGTGTGCGATTTGCCAAGAAAAGATGCAAGCACCAGTTTTATTGCGTTGTAAGCACATTTTCTGTGAAGACTGTGTTTCAGAATGGTTAGTTTTACTCCTCAATCTTATCGTTCAATTATCTCTTTACTAATATAAGCATGTACTACAACTGCAAGTGTGAGCCATTTAACCAATTTTTGATCTTATAGTTGAAAAAGGATTCCAATGTTTATATAGGTTAGGTAACTTGTTTTATCAAATATCTAAAATCATCTTCTGTGAAGATAAAAGAGATGTATCTTGTAAACTCATATTAATATCACGTACTTGTAACAAAGATAAAGGTCAAATAAGCTATTTTAACTTATGCTATAAAGCTGCTAGAATTGGAAATTTTCACCCAATTTATGGTAATATGGTCTATATGGGTTGGTCTCTAAAGGGTCAAATCGATAAAATTTATAAAGGGCTAAAGTAGAACAAGGTTGAATGCGTCAAACATGTCAAATGGTCGAAAGTCAACTATCCAAAGTGCATTGATCTGTAAAACTCAAAAATTGGAAAAGAAAAGAACTGTTTGCAGGCCAGTCCTACCCATATTGGTCGGCACCGAAAATTACGGTTTGACCCGAACCTGTTTTCGCCTGTTACCCACATCCCAACTGAACCCGCCTGTCATGCCCATTTTGCCACCTCTACTTATGATAGTATGGCACAATATCAGTAACTCGATTAAAGTTTTGACCAATTGGAACTGTTTTACTTTTTCAGGTTTGAAAGAGAAAGAACATGCCCATTGTGCAGAGCTGTGGTGAAACCAGCAGAGTTACGCTCATTTGGGGATGGATCCACGAGCCTCATCTGCCAGTTGTTTTAAAAACGGAGATTTATCAATGGAATGGTGTTTTCTCGACACTATTCTCTGTGGAATTCAGTTTGTTTCGGTTCTAATACCTTGCCTCATTCATCAAATACCCAACATATAACCAGGATTACAGTAAAAGAACAAAGTCCTGAGCACATTCTTGTAGTGTTTTTGAGCTTTAAGTGAGCCTCATATACTGATATATATTATACACATTGTACATGAGAATATGAGATACAAGTATACAATCTCCATGCATTCTTTTGAGATTTGAATGCTGGGAATAACATACCCAAATTATATAACAGATTTCTTGATACAATTTTAATGGATTGAAAGGGCGTTAAGTGTAAAACTGTGCCAAAAGGTTTGGTCAAGAGGCGTTAACTGTATTGTGTAACTAAGAATGTGCTTGGATGTTTGCGTGTTTGGCACTCGTTGCATGTGGTGGTTTCTTATATCCTGTGTTTTCTTTGGTTATTTTTTCGGATCACTTGATGTTTGTTTAGGATGGTTAAAAAGGTGCGGTCCACCAGAATAACCACCCAATCACATTCATGTATTACAGGATCATTTCCAAAATGTATAACATGGTTTCAGAAACACTTGCTAAGAGGGCGTTGCCTGAGACGGACCTTGGTGCCTGGTGTTGCACGGGCTACACCTGATTTTTGATCATGAGATGCAATGTGCAAGCCCTCATAATCTTTTTTGCTACCTTCGGTTTTTTGTTTAACTTTAGTCCAACAATTATTTTGTACAACACCCTCTCAAAAATTCTGAGTCCGTCCCTGGGCGTTGCTGAATTTTGTGTTATTAACATGGATGCTATTACAAAAACAAAAGGAATGTTAATAAGAGTAGAAATGTGTAATCTTTAAAGAGCATAAGATTGATCTGAACTTAATTTAAGCATATTGTTAGTCTTAATTTGACACAAGCCTAAGTGGATAGGTCTTTTAGCCTAAACATGTGGTTACGTGAATTTTATGTTAGTGGTCTCTTTGAAACGAAATAAACGATGAACTTAACAATAGGCTTTAAGGTTTATTTTGAGTCTTATTTGTTGAGTTTGCGTAAAAATGATGACGTCAAGTAGCACTGACGGGACATGTGAAGTTAAACTAGAAGAAGTAACTATGATGATGTGAAGTATTATTGACGGGTCATATGTATTTTCATTTTTTTTTACTATCAGATTTTTTTTTTTTTTAAATTTTGATCAAACTAATTTAGTTTTGATTTTTATTAGTTAATGAGAAGGTTTAATTTTGCAATTTCTATTAATTAATAAAAAAACGAATTGTAACAAAATTATATAAAAGAAGAGTATAGATTTTTGGTTTCGACTATTCTTTAAGGGTCATGCTATCAAAACACCCCTTAGGCTGCATGCAGTAAGGGCGATTGGAAGTCGATCGAGGGCCTAGGCGATCGATTTCCAAATCGATCCCCTTGTTGTGGAGGGACTCGATCGCCACAAAAAATAATGGAATGGGTCGTCTGTCCGATCGATATCACAAAACAAAAACATACCACTTTTACTTGCTAACCGTTGCAAGTCCAAACAAAATAAAAATCAAACCGTTTCAAAAAAAAGTTTTGTGACCGTTTGGTAAAAAAAAATAATAATAATAATAATAAAAATAATTACCAAACTATCATATAAATACACAATATGTTTACACACTAAACTCACAAATCTCACAATCCTCTCTATCAAAAAACTCACAATCCTCTCTATAAAAAATGTCTAAGAAAACACCACCAACCAAAGGCCGAAAATCCCGTTTGGCACAAAACACCCCGCATATTTTAACACCGGATCCGAATTTTCGGTTAATCGGTGTCTCACCAAGAATCAATTTCCAACCCCCTGCTTTCGAATATCAATCCCAACAAGCTCCACAACAACAAACTAACAATCCAATTTTTATGAATCGTCCATTTGTTCCACCGCATCAAAACATCCAACAACAACAACAACAACAACAACAAAGCCACTCCCGTCGAAGCAACCAATCTATGTATGGGTCACCCGAATCTGTGTACCGTCCAACAATGGATTCATCAACGTCTTCATATTCAAATTATCAAGAATATTCTCCTGTTAACCGTATCAATCTTGAGGGTTTTGATTTCGAAGACCAATTATACAACAATCCTGCTTTTTTTGTTGAAACTGGTTCGGGTTATCCGGCTCAAGAGTATCACGGTTCGGGTACTGGTTCGGCTCATGGATCGTATCACAATTCGGTTAACCTTGATGACGTAGAAGAAGAAGAATGTCGAGAAGAGACGTCACCGGTCAAACCGAAGAAACGAGCTACAAAGGCGAAGAAGAAGGCTGTCGAGAAAGAAGCCAAGAATGATTCGTCGCTTTGGTCCAAAGAAGAAGAGATCGCCTTGTGCAACACTTGGTGTGATGTATCCGAGAATAGTATAACCGGAAACAACCAAAATGCTAAAGGATTTTGGCAGAAAGTTATTGCTTATTTTGAGAGGGAGGTTGGTGCAGAAAGAACGTACAACTCTATCATTACAAAGTGGAAAAATAGGATTCGTCCTAGAGTTGGTCAATTTTGTGCCATTTACAACAATGCTCAGAGGAATTACGGAAGTGGTGAGAATGACCTCACTGTTTATACACGAGCGTGTGATGAATACCAACTAGTGTGTGGTCATCCGTTTGTTTTGGAGCATTGTTGGAAGATTTTGAGGGACCATTCTGTTTGGAAGGATAATGAGATGCCGGCTTTTTTAAGCCAAGATGATGGTCGCAAAAAAGCAAGGACTTCAACCGACTCGGATGTGCACTCGGATGTGCCTTCGTCTGTGCTTGGTAGACCAATTGGTCGTGATACCGCAAAGAAGAATAAAAAGAAATCTTCGGAGTTTTCGAAAGCTGTGATTATGGAAGGTGTTGCCGAGAAATGGGGCAAGATCAAGTCCAAGGCTTTCGGACAGAAGAAGGAGCTGGCAGACGAATACTATGATTTGAAGAAGAAAGAGCTAGAACAACGGCAACTGGTGTTGGAGATGGAGCAAAAGAGAGAAGAAAGGGAAGACAAAAAATTGGCACTAGAAGAACGAAAACTTGAATTTGAGCGACAAAAGAAATATGATACAGATCTCATGTTCGATTGCACGCCAATCGACGAATCTTTGCCCGCAATAGAACGACAAACAATGCAGAAACTCAAAGAGGCGATCAAGGTACGCCACAACCTAGATTTTTAATAAGTGTTGTAATGTTTTAATAAGTTTCGTACTGTTTTAATTTTATTTGAATTATTATGTAACGTTTTAATTATTAATGAAATTTTATTTTGTGTTAAAAATGTTTTTTTTTAAATAATAAAAAAAAAAATGAACTTGGTCGCCCTTACTGGGGCACCCAATCGCGTGAAGGTCGCTAGAGAGAGAAAGCTGACGTGGCAGGGAAAATGAGGGGGATTGAATCCCCCTACGCTGCCCCCAGTAAGGGCATTCAATTCTGCTCATTTTACCTTCCACGTCAGCTTTCTCTCTCCAGCGACCTTCACGCGATTGGGTGCCCCAGTAAGGGCGACCATGATCATTTTTTATTTTTTTTTTAAATAAACATTTTCAACACAAACTCAAATTTCATTAATAATTAAAACGTTACATAATAATTCAAATAAAGTTAAAACATTACGATAATAAAACGACTAAACTAGTTTTGATTATTACGATGCCAAATATCTTCCACCAAATCGGCTTTGAGGCTAAGATGAGTTTTTTTGTTGCATATCTCCCTGGTAATTTCCAACGATTCTACATGCATTCTTATGGGATCATAAGAACGGTGCTGCTCCGCTGGAAAGAATACGGGAGATATCGCTCGCTCTTCGTCTTGAATTATCATATTATGTAATATGATGCATGTTTACATTATATGTGATAGACGCTCTTTGTCAAACCCTTTAGCCGGATGTTTAATCATTAGCCACTTCCTCTTTAGTACACCAAAAGCACGTTCCACATCTTTTTCTGCTGCTTCGTGCATCGTCTTATACAATATTCGTTTGTGATCATTCGTCCCTGGATTTTTAATGGACTTCATAATAACCGAGTAATCCGGATATATCCCATCAGCAAGATAATATCCCCGTTTATAAGGCACACCGTTAGCAACGAATTCCACATCCGGTGCTTTCCCCGTTTTGAGATCATTGAAAAGAGGAGATGCACGTAAAACATTTACGTTGTTATTCATCCCGGCGATACCAAAGAACGCATGCCAAATCCATAAATCTTGGGACGCGATCGCTTCCAATAAAATGAAAGGATTTTGCCCGTGATCACCCCTACAAAATTGAGCTTTTAAAGCATGTGGGCAATTCCCCCACGGCCAATCTGTACAATCAATGCTTCCTATCATCCCAGGAAACCCATGACATTCGTAGTGATGAGCATATAGTTTCTCAATGTCAGTAACCGTCGGCTTTCGCAAATACTCTGCACCATATAACTCCATTATGGCCTCACAAAATTTTTGGAGACACTCACGAATTGTTAACGCACCCATTTGCACATATTCGTCTAGAGCATCAGCATCGACTCCGTATGCCAATTGATGAATTGACGAAGTACACTTCATCAATGGAGAAATACCAAGTACGCCTGCACAACTAGGAGTTTGTTGGAAATAAGGTGAATGATCGATTATATCTCGGAAAATTCGTGTAAATAGTTTTCGGCTCATTCGGAAACGATCATGGAATGCTTGATTGCCGTATCTGGGGGTATCGCAGAAGTAAGCAGCCACTAAACGGTTATGAGCACACAAACGATCCCTACTAACTTGGTTTCTTGAGAGTTTAGTTTGTGACGCTTGAAAAGCCTGCCAACACTCTTCCGCAAACATCATAAACTCGCTACTAACTTCATTTTCATCATCCGATGACGAATCGGCAATGAATAGCTCGTAAGAATTAAAACTCATAGTGTGAAAAGAATATAGAGAATGTGTGAAATGAGATTTGTGGATTTAAGTGTGCAAATATGTTGTGTATTCATAGGGTAGTTTTTTTTTTCAAACTTAACTTTTGCAACGGTCCAAAGTCACTTTTAGCAAATTAAATGGGCAAACCAATCGATTGGATAGACGACCAACTTGTTTAAAAAATGGTGGACGATCGAATCTCCACAGAAGGGAGATCGATGTGAGATCGATCATTTGAATCGATCGAGAGCTATTACTGGAGCCAGCCTAAGGGGGTGTTTGTACTTGTTGGTGGTTGAGACTAGCTGGTGGTCTGTGATGGTCTGTGAGAGTTGTTTTCTTGTGTATTTGTTGGTGGTTGAGACTTGTGTGTTTTTTTTTCGATTTCCGTGTCATAATCAGGTTATGTATATGTTTTTTTTTCACTTTTTTTGCTAAACTTTGACATATACAAAGTTTTTTTTTAACTTTTTTTCTTTTTCTTTTTAAAGTTTTTATAACTTTTTTAACTTTTTTTATAACTTTTATTAAATTATTTTCTTTTTAAAGTTTTTCTTTTATAACTTTTTAAAAAAAACGTAGTCTGAAAATTTTGAGGCTCAGATTTGAAAGTTGCAAAGTGAGATTTTATCTCACTTTACCGTCCATTCGGTTTCGGTTATCATCATCGTCTCGTATCAAAAGTTAGGAAATATTCTCAAACTGCAGCAGTTCACAAGCACAACAGAAATATTCCGAAACTGCATCAGTTCAAAATTTTAAACGTTTTCATTGTGCAAATATTGTAAACGTCTTGATTGTGCATAAAAGATTCTCAAACTGCAGAAGTTCACAAGAAAACAAGTCTCAAACTGCAGTAGTTCACAAGAAAGCAAGTCTCACATGTCACTTCATTATAATCCTCATCACATTCACAATCACATTTCACATTCACAAGAAAGCAAGTCTCACACTCTACCAACAAGCAACAAGAAAGCAAGTATCACAGACCACCAACCAGCAACAACACCAGCAAGTCTCACAGACCACCAACAAGCAACAACACCAGCATGTCTAGTTCACCATTTTACACACAAGAGGTAAAAATACGTATTGGGATATTAATAGGCTCATATTATTAGCTTTTTATCATGTTGGCTGCAAATTCGAAGGATGCAAAGTGAGATAGAAACTCACTTTACCGTCTATTTGGTTATGCCACACCAAAAATCTAAGTTTTTTTTTTTATAAAAATCATCATCACCGTATCTTTTTAACAAACTGCTTATTTCACAAAAGATTCTCAAAAAAGCAGTTAACCATCAACTTATTTCACAAAAAGCAGTTAACCATCAACTTATTTCACAAAGAAAACATCACAGACCAGCAAGTCTCACAGACCACCAACAAAGAAAACAACACAAGCAAGTCTCACAGACCACCAACAAGCAACAACACCATCATCAACTCTAAGCTTTTTTTTTTTTTTTTATAGAAATCATCACAAAAAGCAGTTAACCACCAACTTATTTCACAAAGAAAACATCACAGAAACCATCACAACTGCTTAAGCAGTTTCAAGAAACCATCATCAACTGCTTAACCAGTTGTGATGGTTTCTTTGGTTTCAAAACTGCTTAAGCATCATCAACTACTTAAGCAAGTTCCATGGTTTTTATCATAAACCATCCAAGAACACCATCATCACCAATAGTTTTAAACAGCCAACCATCACACCAAACAAGAACCATCACAATTTCAAGATTGATAAGATTTTTTAGATCTATAAGATTTTTTAGATCTAAAAAAAATAACCAACGAGAACCATCACACCAAACAAGTCTTTTTTCAAGATATAAAAATTTTTCAAGATCTAAAAACCATCACACCAAACAAGAACCATCACAGTTTCAAGATCGACAAGACTTTTTAGACCTATAAGATTTTTTAGATCTAAAAAAAATAACCAACGAGAACCATCACACAAAACAAGTCTTTTTTCAAGATCTAAAAATTTTTCAAGATCTAAAATTTTTTCAAGATTTAAATTTTTTTCAAGATCTAAAAACCATCACACCAAACAAGAACCATCACAGTTTCAAGATCGAAAAGATCTTTAGATCTATAAGATTTTTTAGATCTAAAAAAAATAACTAACGAGAACCATCACACCAAACAAGTCTTTTTCAAGATCTACAAAATTTCCAAGATCTAAAATTTTTTCAAGATCTAAAACCCATCACACCAAACAAGAACCATCACAGTTTCAAGATCGATAAGATTTTTTAGATCTAAAAAAAATAACCAACGAGAACCATCACACCAAACTAGTCTTTTTTCAAGATGTAAATTTTATTTCAAGATCTAAAAAGTATCACCACAGAAACCGTTGGTAAAAAAAACCAACCACAGATTCACCATCACCATCAACCATAGATTAACCATCACCAAGAAACCATCACCACAGATCACAAGTGGTTTCTAACCAAGATCTAACAAGTGTTTTTTTACTTGTTAGATTTAAAAAAGAGAGAGAGAGAGTTTCAGTTAGAGAGAGAAGTCAGAGACGAGTGATATGAGAGAGAGAGAGACACGAGTGATATGAGAGAGGGTCAGTCAGGATAGTAATGAGAGAGAGAGAGAAACACGTCTTTAACGCGTTTTTATATATTTTTTATTTTTTGCAAAAGTAAAAGTAAAAGTTTTTTTTTATAAGTTTGTTATTTTTTTTGTAAAAGTTTGTTATTTTTTTGTAAAAAATAATAAAAGTTTGCTATTTTTTTTGTAAAAAAATAAAATTTGTAATTTTGTTGTAATAACATAAAAGTTGTAAGTTTTGTTTTTGTAAAAGTGGCATTTTTTTAAGTATATAATTTGTAAAATTTGTAATTTGTAAAAAACGTATATAATTTGTAAAAAAAAAAAAAAAAAAAAAAAAAAAAAAAAGGCTATACAAAAGTTGTTAAAAATGTATAAAAGTATAAAAAGTGAAAATGTATAAAGAGTTGTAAACAAAAAAAAAAGGGGGGGGGGGCAGTGGTTCTGTATCAGGTTACAAGTGAAAATTATCTGTTATAAATGAAAATTATAAAAGTTGTACATTTTTTTTATTTTTTTAGGTGTTTCCTGATGACGATGTTCTAACTAATTGGGTGCAAAGTATTGCTCAATCGACCGATTTTATTATTGTTAAAGCAAGAACCAAAACATATAGGGGGTATAAGTACTCAATCGAATATAAGTGTTCAAAACATGGGTAGTCTGCACGTGAAGGTTTAGAAGATGAACTTCAACGGCAGACTAGTACCGCTAAAACCAATTGTCCATTCAAATTACTGACGAAATATATAAAAGGTGACAATGGTTGGATCTTGAGGGTGAAGTGTGAGAGACATAATCATGATTTTGTAGATTCGTTCCATGGTTTTCCACAAGCAATGCGATTAAAAGATCATGAGTTTGCATTATACTTTCGTCACTAAAGGAGAACGATCCGGATAACGTGTCTAGCATTAAAACTATATATAATGCACAAAATAAGATACGCGGCGCCATTCGTGGTGATAGAACTCCAATATAAGTCCTTTTAGCACATTTGAGGCGTCAAGTGGGAGAGGTAAACAATAACCTGGAATTTTACAGGGAAATGTGGGGGAGTTGGTTTGAACAGATTTCGCACTCGCTGGGTTGGTTTGGTGATGGATTTGCAACCCAAGATTACTGGATGGTTATGCCAGACACGGGAGCGGCTATTGCTACAATGCTTAACCGGCCAGTTGTATGTATATCCTATTCAGCATGTGACATGTCTTCAGCTTAGGTCCGGTCCAGATACAACACAAGTATTGTCCCCCATTGTGATTCTTCGTGTGGGGGAAGCCCAGACTGCTCACTACGTTCATGCGATTCTAGATGAAAACTCACCACTCCCGCCTACTCACCCACATTGGAGAGCGTTCAGACATGACGGGGCCTTGGGATGGGCAACTCTATATGCTGAACGACAAAACATGTATAGACACACGTAGTAAACGATTGCTGATTTATGTAGTAAACGATTACTGATTTATGTTGTAAATAAGTATTTGTATTCTGACAATGAGTTACTGATTTATATTGTAAATAACCATGTATCAACTATTATTCTTTATTGTAAATAACCATGTTGTAAATTATTATACATATTCTTTGGCCAGATGGAACAAAAAATCCTTTCTTGTGTCGTTGTGAACGAGGACTTATAATTGAAAGAACATCCCAAAAGCCCAAAAGTTATGGTCGGAAGTATTATGCATGTCATTTATCAAAGGTAAATAATTATACGTTTGCTTATTTACGTAAATATATCAATAACTTACATTTCTTATAATTGTTTCACCATGTAACAGCCAGGAACAAAATATTATAGGTGTCGATACTTTATGTGGAAGGATGAATTTCAACAAAAGTACTTTAGTCAAGGCTCTTCTTCAACGCAGTGCTCAAACTGCGAAACTACAGATAACACGATCAACATGCTTGAAACAAGAAACAAGATGTTATTGTCTCAAAACAATATGTTGAAGACAAGAATAAAGACGCCGGAGGCATCACTGAAATTGGCAAGAAATCCCGTTGATCACGCATGTCAGTCGAGTGAATACTCTATGACCTTATAGATGACATTAATAATCTTCATGTGGAGTAGATTTCGTTGTAGTAGTAGTAGTAGCAGCATTTGTTATTGTACTTGTTTAATGTTTTAATGTTTAACGTGTTTATTGTTGTTGTTTAATTAAATGGAAAAAATTAGACGAATAAAAAATAACACAAAAATATAACAAATACACAATAAAAAAAACATAATGTAAAAAACTACATAAATATATTTTATACAAATAAATATACACACATGTAAAAAAACTACATAAACATATACTCTACATATACTTTAAAAAAAATGACAAAAATGGTACAAAAGTACCCTATGGGGTGCAAAATTAGTAGTTTATGGGGTGTGGCATTAGGCCACCCCATTCTTTAATGAAACTTCAAGGTTATAAATAGCGGGAGTCGTAACGTGGCGACATGACCAAGCCTCATGTCTTAGCAGCTAAGGCGAAGGCTTTGCGTTTATAAGACGTGACATAAGACAACACAAAATATGAAAATAATTATATATTTATATTATATTTTATATATATCAAGTTTATAAAAAAACATGACATAAGACGGCATAATACGTGACGTGACGACATGACTAACCCTTACGCTTTTAAGGAGACTTTGTGAAGTTTTACGCATCTTTTAAAGCCACGTAAAACCTGCAGTTGAAAAAAGTATTCTTTTGAGATTCGAACCCCCTTTAGCTTTATCACACGTGTATTTTTTGTGAACCAAGGAATCTTTAAACAAACTATTTAACATTTATTTCTAACTTTACTACAATCTCTATATAAAGGAGAAAATATTTTGTGTTTGAAAAGTTTATAAAAAAATAAGATAAACTATTATAATCTTCTTTACAGAGTCAATTTATTTTGCTTACTCACAAATTTATGTTATATTTTATATATATCAAATTTATAAAAAAAGTGACATAAGACGGCATAATACGTGACGCGACGACATGACTAACCCTTACGCTTTTAAGGAGACTTTGTGAAGCTTTACGCATCTTTTAAAGCCACGTAAAACCTGCAGTTGAAAAAAGTATTCTTTTGAGATTCAAACCCCCTTTAGCTTTATCACACGTGTATTTTTTGTGAACCAAGGAATCTTTAAACAAACTATTTAACATTTATTTCTAACTTTACTACAATCTCTATATAAAGGAGAAAATATTTTGTGTTTGAAAAGTTTAGAAAAAAATAAGATAAACTATTATATTCTTCTTTACAGAGTCAATTTATTTTGCTTACTCACAAATTTATGTTTATCAAGAAACAAATCTTCATTATCTATATAGTTTGATCTAATGGTAAGGATTAACCTAAAATTTAAAAAGTAAACTTAAATCTATATTTGTTTTCCTTTTCCTTTTGTCTTTCTTTTTTATTCACACATTTATTTGTCTTTTTCTTTTTAATTCACTTTTTTTTCTTTGCTTTCATATGTTTTCGTCTGTTCTCATACGTTTTCATCCGTTTTCATACGTTTTCGTCCGTTTCCATACGTTTTCGCCCGTTTTCATATTTTTTTCATTTGGTTTTATATGTTTTCGTCCGTTTTCGTTCGCTTTCATACGTTTTCTTTCATTTTCATAATTTTCCGTCCGTTTTTACGCGTTCATACGTATTTGTTCGTTTTCTTATGTTTTGGTATGTTTTCATCCGTTTTCACGCGTTTCTGACTATCACAACTGATTTTCTCTGATATTTTGTGATATTCAGAATATCACTTTGTGATATTCTGAATATCACTTGAGATTTTCTGAATATGATATTCAGAATATCACTTTGTGATATTCAGAATATCATTTTGTGATTTTTCAGAATATCACTTGTGATTTTCTGAATATCATTTTGTTATATTTTGAATATCACTTGTGAATTTCTGAATATCACTTTGTGATATTATGAGTATCACTTGTGATTTTCTGGATATCACTTTGTGATATTCTGAATATCACTTGTGATTTCATGTTACAAAACATTAGTTGAAAATCACTTGTGATATTCTGAATATCACAGAATATCACTTGTGATCATCTGAATATCACAGAATATCAGAATATCAGTTGTGATATTCAAAATAACACTTGTGATATTCAAAATATCACATAATATCACTTGTGATATTCAGAATATTTGAAACGTATGAAAACGGACAAAAGCATTTAAAATTTGACGAAAACGTATGAAAACGTTAGAAACGGACGAACATGTACGAAAACGTATGAAAGCGTAAAAACACGTATGAAAACGGACGAAAATGTATTAATAATGGACGAAAATGTAAGAAACTAGACGAAAACGTATGAAACCGGACGAAAACGTATGAAAACGAGGTATGAAAACGAACGAAAACAGATGAAAACGGACGAAAACATATGAAAACAGATGAAAAAGTATGAAAGCGAAGAAAAAAACGCAAATTAAAAAAACGAGAATAACGTGAATTTAATATATATATAAAAAAACAACATGAATTAATAAAAATAATAAGAAAAACGTGAATTAAAAAAGAAAAAAAAACGTGAATTAAAAAAAAAAAAACATGATTTTTTTAAAAATAAAAGACAAAAAAAATATATATAAATAAAAAAGAAAGACTAAAAGACAAGAAAAAAGCATAGATTTAAATTTATCTATTAAATCTTAGGTTAATCTTCACCATTAGATCAAAATAGATGGATGGTGGGGATTTGTCATTTGGTAAGCACCAAAATAAGAGTAAGCATTTGAAATTTTCTCCTTGTTTATAAAAGATAATAAAATTTATTATATGTTTAAATTGTTAATTACAATTTAAATAACAAAATTTTCACACTCTCGTTTACTTCGCCAATATTTCCTTTATTTTACGCTATACTCACGGAAGTATCGTTTTACGACCAACACCACACACAAATTGACGCAATCAAGTTATGTTACAAATTATACATCATCGCTGCTATTCGAGAATAATCGTCTAGTTTTATGTAAGTATTTGAACAAGGATACTAAACAACTTTAAGCTAATCAACATAAACTCATTATGAGGTTGCTAAAGATAATTGGTCCATGATTCTTAGATGTTAATACAAATATCGTTTAAAAACGTTATTTACATTATACGGTCTCTCAAAGTTTTGATAATGACAAATATAAAATTATACGACGTAAAAGTGTAAGTAACCAAGTTATTAGTCGTAAGTTTTCATTCTGACGACAATCACTTAAGTGAACAATGTGATTATAAAGCTTATCAAATGATCAAAGAACCCAAGTGCATACATACTTATTAAACATGTCTAAAACAAGTGTTTTCTTAATTAAAACAAGCTTAATAACTAGTCAATACTTAATTATATAAGACAAAATAATTAAGCTAATAGGATAAAAGATTAAGCCAATTTAAGAAAGAAATTTAGTTACTTTCCACACAATCTAACTAACTTTTTAAATTAACTAAGTTTATAGAAGGAAAATCTTTTGGAAATATTTAGTTAATCACTTATTAAAAACACTAAACAAAAGAGTGTCATATGACGCTATGCGGATTCGTATTTTACATGGACAGATATGAAAATACAAATTTGCCAGAAGCTGAAAATGAGACAGAAGCTTCAACTATAAATAGAAGCCCCTTCTTTTATTTTCATCCAACTCTTGAGTAATTTTGTAAATTCTCTCTAGCATACTTTCATTTTAAAATCAATTAAACACTCTTTGATCATAGATTGTCTAATTTGGCCTTGGGAGGAAATTAGATGTCTGTTTTTGGGACAGTAAGAGGTCTAGAATGGATGAATGTACCATAATGAAGGGCTGCTCACCGTGAAGGGTAATGGTCATGGGTGGTCAATGTATGATGAGAGGAATAGAAAGGAGTGAAAGATCATCCTTCTTGGTCCTGTCAATACATTGACAACAGAGGTAATAGATTATGCTATTTAAGGTTGTGTGTTCCCTTCCTAGTGATGCCTTTCCCTATTGACTTCTTATTCATTTTAGTGAGGATATAGCTGCTATATGGATTCTGAAGTCAACGGTTAGAAAATATAGCTAGGGTAGGTATAATCCCTCTTATAGAGTGAATGGGGACTATAACCCACTTGATGTTGCCAGAATGATTTTTCATCTTTATACTGTGGATGTGGGTTGAGTATTCTGAGGTTGAATCAAATATGGAAATGTAGTCAAGAGGTTATGGCCTTTGGTGCATTATGGTGAGATTTCGGAAATCTGCTAGAGTTATGTAGTTAAATGGATATTTGGCATAACTGTCAGAGATATGATGATAGTTATGTCCGAGATACTGTTTCTATGTAGTATCAGATATAGTAGTTCCTTTGTTGTATTGATAGTCAGTTTCGAATTTTTAGAAGGTTCAGGTATGTCTAAACCTTCTCAGCATGTTGTAATTTGTTTGTTCAGTAATATATTTCTCACCATTTGCACAAAAAACACTCTTTGATCATTCCTCTTGCTATATAACACATTCCAAGTAATTCACAAATTACCACTTTGATTTCAAGTGAAGAACAAAGAAGATCTCCAAGCTTCTAAGTGTTGTAGTTGTTAGTATTGTATACATTGTTGTTGAACTTTGTATATCATTATTGTGTTATTATACTCAACCATCATACATCAAAGTTGTTAGTCATCATCACACATCAACGTAGAAAGATCGGTTAGTATTTTAGGTCTTAAAATACATTGTGTAGTAAGGTTGGTCTTGACTTGGGAAAAGACTCGATATCTAGCTTAGTATCGGTAATGAAGTGAAGCGACATTGTAAGGTTTTCTCCGCCAAAAAGGAGCTTGTTGATATAGTGGTTACGAAATTTCGAGTTGGGTACTCGGGGAGTGGAGTAGGGCGAGGAAGAAAGCTTCGTGCCAAACCACTATAAATCACCGTGTATTTAGTTTGCTATTTTCATTTCTATCTTACATTTACTTATTGGTTATTGGTTATTGCTTATATATACTTGTGTGTCGTGTGATTTAATATCAAGCATACAAATCTAATATTTCTTAAAAGGAATAACAAAGAGTTAGAGCCGTATTTGAGGGTGTGCGAGGTGTGCTGTCGCACAGGGCCTCCAAATTCTATGGGCCTCAAAATTTTTACATGATATGTATATATATTCTATAAATGTTACTACAAGTATTTGATTTAAAGTGTTGCATTGAAAAATGCTAGCTGGAGCTTTTTAGAAACAATTATTTCTCATTTTATCTTTTAAGAAAATTATTTACTTTCTATTTTAGGTCATGTGTTTTTTTTAAACTGAATTTTGCACAGGGCCTTCGTAAACTCAAAGACGGCACTGAAAGAGTAAAAATTATTTAATACAATATAAATAACCTTATCATCTCACATTTAAATGGGTAAGAATTGTGTAAAAACAACTTGACTCAAGTTAAAGATTTCTAAACCATTAAATTTGATCTAACGGTTCAAGTCAAAAGAAGTTACTCCATCTGTCTCAATATAATTGTTCATATTTTTATTTTAGGATGTCTCAAAAAAAAAAAAATTGTCCACTTTTCATTTTTAGTAAAAACTAAAGAATATATTAGGGGAATATCGCTTTAAGTGGTTGAGATTTATAATGGCCCTATTTTTATTATATTTTGTGATTTCTCTGACAATAATTTTGAGATAAAGAGAGTATTTTGATTTGAGTCATTAAATAAAATCTAATAGCTCACACTTTCCCAATTTCCAATTTGAGTCAAATTATTCATAGGGGGCGTTTGGTTGGGGCAATTTAGAGGATATTGGGGGCATTTACATTTTAATTCCCTCCGAATGTCCTGTTTGGTAACTTAAATGGGAGCATTTGAAGTAATTTACAATTCATCGAATTGCCAAAATGGAGAGAATCAGAATATCTCCAAAAAGTGAGAAATTCTAATTTACTTGAAAAAAAAATTTATAAATTTTTTTTTCTTATTGTTTTTTTATAAACTTTTAAATAGAATATTTATGAATTTTTTTTATAAACTTTTTTAATAAATTTTTTATAAATTTTTTTTCTAAATTTTTTATAAACTTTTTTTATAAATTTTTATAAACTTTTTTTTTATAAATTTTTTATAAATTTATATAAAATCTTTATAAACTTTTTTAATAAACTTTAACTTTTTTTTATAATTTTTTTTATAAATTTCTTTATTAACCTTTTTCATAAATTTATAAACTTTTTTTATAATTTTTTTTATAAACTTTTAAATAGAATATTTATAAAATTTATATTAAAAAAAATATATATATATTTATAACTTTCTGTCAACCAAACATGCCAAGGTATAATTTTGAAATTTTAAATTCTCAATGATTTAAATTTTCTTGAATTTAAAATTTCAAAATTTCAAATTACCCCAACCAAACGCCCTTACGCTATTTAAAATTTCAAAGTATATTTTGACTACAACTCTACAAAATAAACTTATCACCCCAACATATTTTTACTTTTTTAAATAAACGTAACAAACACCCAGTGAGTAACAAAATTATTAAATAGTATCCGTGTCGTAGTTCTTGTTCCATCATTCCCCAATCACAAATCCCCCGTATCGCATCGCAGAAACCATCAATCAATATAAATACAAAATTACTATAACTTTACGTCATCTCATAATCTCTCCTGCACACACAATCATTCAACCCCAATTTGATCCTAGATCCTGATTATTTTTTCAGCTTCATTAACTTATTAGTATTCCCCAAGGTTATTATTTTTTCTAGGGTTTTTAATTCCAGATTCATTCTATTTGCTTCACTCTCACGTTATTTATTAATTATTAACATAATGTGAAATCATAATAATTGTTTTGTTTTTTTATTTACAGGATTACGCGATCGAGTTATGAATTTGTAAGTTTAGTTTTTTATGTCATTTTTTTATTTATTAATTACGATTATACTCATCTATGCTAAATCAGCTTTTAGTTTCACTGACGACAATTTAGGATTTTTTCTAGGTAAATGCGGCAAAAAAACTAAAATCGGAATGATAAATCGAGTATTGTTACTTAGAGATGAAGGATTAATAAGGTTTTAGAGTGTTGAATGTTGGGTTTTGATGTGTGGGTGGGGGGAAATTTGAGTTTTAAGTGGGGGCATTTTTTTAAATCTCGTCTTGTTGGTCTAGCTATGGAGGGCACCGCTCCCCCATAGTGTAAGCATGCATCCGCCCCTGGTCCCGGGACACCTATAGATTTTCCCGATTTAGTGTTGATTTGTGTAAAAATACTTGATTTTTTTCTAAATGCACCTCGTCCAGTAAAATTGGGTATATAGTCTTGTTTATTTTTTTCTTAAATGCACCGGGTGAATTAGTGTTCTGTCAGTTCCGATATCGGTGACGTTGAAACACTGGATATGGTATTGGTATGATAATGTATCTCGATTGTGTAATAAGTGCTTTGTGAAAATGTTTCTATGCAAGAAAGTTCATTAATTTCATGACGTATGCACTGTTTCAACTAGTTTGAGTTGCTTGGTTAGTAACTGTACCCTAACTACCAGCATATGGCAAGAGACAAATGGAGTTTTTATTATACAACATGTATGCATATGTCCTAAAACTAAGTCTAGGATTTCCAACATGTTATATGGTTGGTTTATCTTTGCCAATGCCTGCTGTTTTATAGTTTCTTGTAATTGTTTAATTCGTGTAATGTGATTGATTAAGAGTTTATAGTTGACTATGATGTTATTTGTGGCAGAATAGGTGATCCATTAAATACATATTTAAAGATGGAACTAGGTGAATGCTATTGTTAGGAAAATTATTGGAATCTCGGAAAGATGTTATGTCATTTTCCTTATGTGGTTGAAGGTCTTAATGGGATGACATATGCAATGTTTTGAAAATGTTGGAGTTAACTGATGTGAAAGTTGTTGTATCTGGGGAACCGTATTTGATTACCTCATCGTAAACCTAACTACCAGAAAGTGTCGTAATCAGCACTATTTTAAAAATTCATCATTTAACACGGCGTGTAGCAGCTCCTAACATAATCATGTATCTTGTATTTGATGCTTGTTGCATGCTATTGCTTTTTTAAGTTTGCTTCCTTGAATCTTGGAAACGATGAGAACTCAAATTTTGTTTTGTGTTGGTTTAGAATAAATAGCAAAGGATCTTTAATCATTATGTTATCCTTTAAGAAAACTGAATTATGTTTATTGATCTTTTTACTGCTTTAGGTGTCTTTGATAACTGTTGCATCTTCGCCTATGAGTTTGGCTGTTTCAACGTCGCAAAGAGGATATCAACAATCGGAGTTTGCAGCATTTGACTCCACAATGGATGCTATTTACGATCCCTTGGGCAATTCAAATTCAGAGATTGACGAGAATGAGATAGATCTATTATCTGTGTCCTGGAACCAGGATTATGGTTGTTTTGCTGCTGGTACAAACCATGGTTTTCGTATATATAACTGTGACCCTTTTAAAGAAACCTTTAGGCGTGATCTCAAAAGTGGGGGTTTTGGGATAATTGAGATGCTTTTTCGAAGCAACATATTAGCCCTTGTTGGTGGAAAAGGTAATACACAGTATCCTCCAAATAAAGTAATAATTTGGGATGATCATCAGAGCCGATGCATTGGTGAATTTTCATTTAGGTCAGATGTTAGGGCAGTAAAACTAAGACGTGACCGTATTGTCGTTGTTCTTGAACACAAGATATATGTTTATAACTTTATGGATCTGAAGCTTCTACATCAGATCGAGACGCTATCAAACCCTAGGGGACTTTGTTGCCTATCGCACCAGGTGAATACATCTGTATTGGCTTGCCCGGGTCTACGAAGAGGACAAGTTAGGGTTGAACATTTTGGACTAAATATGACAAAGTTGATCAATGCTCATGATTCTAGGATTGCATGCTTAACCATGACAATGGATGGACTTCTTCTTGCCACTGCTAGCACAAAGGGCACATTGATTAGAATTTTCAACACAATGGATGGGACTCGATTGCAAGAGGTATTCTATGTTCTGTTATCTTTGTGTTCATGTAGTGTTGGTTAGTAATTAAGGTATTATTTCGTAATTGGGTAACTAAATCTGAACCAATAGGTCTGGTCTTTGTTTTCACTTACAAAAAGGTAACCAAGTGTCGAAACATTTAGTGCAAGGCAATCCTGTCACCAGGTGTTAATCGGCAGGAAAAAAAGTCAACCTGGTCAAATTTACAGGCGCGTATTCTGCCACATAATTATTGTTGTAACTTCTGCACATTACCCTTAATCGAAAATAGGTTTCAGGTTTCATCAAAATTTTTTTTGCAAGTTTTGAGGGGTTTTATCGCTGAAAGGAAAGATGACGAAAAACATAAATTATACTACTAGAGTTGGTTACTTTTATACAAAATAAAACCTATTATTAACTGAAAAGATCATATGTCAGACTCATTCATTTCACTAACTGTATGTCCTGATAGGTTCGCAGAGGAGTCGACAGAGCCGATATTTATGGTATTTCGCTTTCTCCAAATGTCCAATGGTTGGCTGTATCTAGTGACAAAGGTACCGTGCATATATTTAGTCTCAGAGTTAGGGTGGTCAGTGAGGATTCATCAACTCAATCTGCACCTAGCCACACTTCATCACTGACCTACCAGAATTCCTCATCTTCTCTTGATGTCCTCATTTCACCAAGTGCTGCTGGTGCAAATCCTGGATCTTCGCTATCTTTCATGAAAGGTAATATAGGATCTCTTGAATTGTATTTAGTTCTGATTTTGTATGTTTAAAATGACTAGCACAGTTATCTGCCTACCTATTTTGCTTTTGGAGGTTGACTTTAGACCGCAAGGGGCTCCTGTTAAACCGAGTATCAAAAGAACTGCTTGAACATGGTTTATGTAAAGTATGGCCGTTTTAGTAGACACCTAAAATATCCTTCAAAAAAGAGAAAGTAACGAAATCTTGTTAAGCAAATCAGGCAATTAGATATTTAAAGCACCCACAACCCCAAGTAGCCAGTGATTAACTTTTTGAAACTGTAGAAGTGATTAACAGTTAAACTACTTAGTCTTAATATAAGCAAGGATAGATACATTAAAAATTGTTATTACACTTTATACATTTCCTCCTCTATTCGACAATAAAGGCTCTGATTGGCTTGACACATAGCTAAGAAAATCGTTGACTGTTGGTCAAATGTCTCAAACTCTAAATGCCCTTTAGTAAAGAGAAAGTATAGGAGATTGTGTGGGTTCAAGTACTACCTCACTTCAATTGTAATTGATAATAAGGGGCAGATGTCAACATGAGAGCTTTGTAGATAAGAAAAGCTGCAAACTTTCGGGAAAATCTTTGATTTAATTATTTATACAATTTCCATTTAGGTTAGCAAATAACCTTAGAATTGGCTATTTAACTAGCCATAAGATTCGTAATTTAGTTGCAAACTCAGATATATGGATCATTAGGTGTCTTTGAGTTGATTTGCTGTTGTATTTGGGCTATATGTCTGAAACACAAAAATGTGAATCTGTTCTTGACATTTTCATAAATTGCGAACCAGGTCTTCATAAACTGCTAACCATTAAAAAAAAAAAAAAAAAAAAATCAATAATACAGTTTCCAAAATCTGTTCGCAACTGAATTAGGAAGTTTGCAACTGGATTGGGAAGACCGCAACTTGGTTTGCAACTGAATTGTGAATCTTATGGCTAGTTTTGAAAATAACTATTTTTCTTTCTTTCTTTCAAGAGGCATACCGCTTATGGTATTTTGGTGGAACTTTAGACTTTATATTTATAAATCTGTGCTCAAATTCTCATATAATTGGGACCTCTACAGGGGTGTTGCCAAAATATTTTAGCTCTGAATGGTCATTTGCTCGGTTTCACTTACCTGAATGCACCCAGTACATGTCAGCATTTGGATCACAGAACACAGTAATTATTGTCGGCATGGATGGAAGGTATATTACTATCTTTAATAATTTCACATTATGTCAAGGGGCGAACACCAAGTAATTGCAATCTTCTGTTCACTTTTAATGCAAAATTCCTGTCTTAACCGTAAAAAGTACTTGCCCTTTATTACTAAAACATGCAATTTTTAACTATCTAATGCACCGTACTTACCATGTAATGCCAATCACTTTCCACTTTGTACCATATAATGCCAGCATACTTGGGGATGTGTACTATAAGTGAATAGATTGCTAGTTTATGCAGTTTGTCTGTTATTTTACATCACCGTTCGCATATCTAATGATTTGTGAAATGTTCAGTTTCTACAGGTGCATATTTGATCCTGTTAATGGAGGGGAGATGGTACAGCACGAGTATGTGCGTTTTCTGAAATCCGATCTGAAGTCCAGATAACAACCTTCTTCCCATAACATATGAATATCACCTACTTGCCTTATTAAATAAGGATTTGAGCTTCCAACCTTTTATCTGACATAATTTATTCGTCATATATTACATAAATCTTATTTAAAAGCTTTGAAAATAACAATAACAGCTTAACGGCAGTGGGTCAAACATGTCTTTTGGTGTGTGGTGGGGTGGATAACAGAAATGCAGCTAGTTATTATCTGTGAACTGTGAATATCTTGTAATTTGTGTTGCGCGTACTAGTAAATATTTGTTTTGCTGCATATTTGATTTGTGGTGATTGGCGTTTCGTTTTTGCGTCACATTTACATACATGTCAATTGAGAAAAAAATCATTTATATTAATCATTCTGATATAAGCCTTCAAGTTAATGAGTACAAGTTTAAAAAACTGGGTATGAGATCTATACCTTGGGTTCAAAAAATGTAGTATACAGACTTGGTTAACATCCGATATTAATGACTTTGTAACATAACAAATCAAATGTTTGAAATATTTTTCTAAGGATTATCGAGCTTGTAAGTAGATGTGGATTGACTACTATAAAAGAAAACATTCTATTTGAAGTTTAAAAGAGTTATGTAAATTCTCCATTTTTTGTACTTTGGTGATCGCGTAATCATATCCTCACTACCACACTAACTCGAACGGATAATGGTGTTCTTAAAAGGGAAACTTGGTCATCACAAGGAACGATCATGTTAAAAGGATTTAAACATGAGACCTCCCACTCTTTTGAGAATAGTCAAGTCATAAACATGCTTCTTAATCCTTTGATGGTTACACTGTATACGTTTGAAACAACAAAGTAAAGATAACACATTCTTTTACATGAAGAACTTGATGAAAGAAAATATTACACGCAAGATGAGCGATAGTTCAGCTATGAATCAAAGAGAGTGTAATTCCAACCAAATGAATTACTATGATTAAAGCGAAAAGATTCCCAACTCTTGATAGATGATAGTTGTTTCATATGCTTTGATAGCATTAACATACATAGTTATGTATTAAAAGCTTCACAAGAAATATAAATGATCTAACATCTAGATGGATACAGTAATTAACTGGAATTCATATTCATCAAAGATGGGACAATGGGTTGAGAGTTGATACCCCCACACAAGCATATTTTCAAAAGCATATTAGTACATCGATAAGTGATTCAGACTGATTTATAACTTAGAACTTATGCTTTTAGGATCGTCAAAGATAATCATCACCTTCCCAATTGCTTTCCTGTCCTTGATATCAGAAAAAGCACGATGAACCTGCAACAACATTTACAAGGTGAACATCATAATAGTTTCCATCGGTGTTCTCTACAATAACTGAAATGTTTCTCTTTTGACAAAAAAATCATGGTAAAACTATATATTTATCCTACAATTTATCACAAACTCTTGATAGACTTAATATAGATCCACAAGATTCGCCCAGGTTCCGTATATTTTCATTATGATTTTGCCACCGATACCAAATAAGGGGATTGGGAAGGGTGACCTCATAATATGGTTCATTACTTGCAGCCTATAAGAATGAAATTTCGTTACCTCTTGGAGTTTGTATGAATGAGAAATGTTGACTGTAAATAAGCCTCTTGCCAACCAAGATAGCAACTCATTTGTTGACTCTTCAGCTACACCTGGTTTAACTGCATCAAAACCCCCCAAGTAGAATCCATGAATTGTCCAATTCTGCAAATAAGAGAAAATTGATCGGCTTTGACATCCCAAATTCATTGTTTTGTGGGTCCCACTTTGTTCAAGACAAATTATCTTTGGTTCATCAGACACTTGGTCGCTTAACATATTTTATGGGTGCGGGTACAACATGCGACCAACAAAATATACAAAACTCTATATGAATGTATGAAAGTCGAAGTGCTCTATGTACAATAGTATAAATCATTAACACATATTTTGATATATAGATTCTGATATAGCATGGACATTGAATTCATAAAGAAGAAGTGATCAACAACTTAACCTTAACAAGAGCGATGTTAGCAGGAATAAGTGGGACCTCACCACTCGCGAACCCTATAACCAAAATCTGTGCCCCCCAAGCTAACAACTTCATACTTTCTTTCGTAAGCTTGCCTCCAACCGGATCATATAAAACATCAACCCCTTTAAGATTTTTTGTTTTAAAAAACGCCCTTACACTTTCTATAACACCTCCTTTGCTCAAGTCAACAACATAGTCAGCACCCATTGACTTTAAAAACTCCACTTTCTCGGGTCCTCTAAGATTTCAAATATAAAGTCAAAACTCTCTTCTTTTTTTTTTGTTGCTAAATTAGGTAAGTATAGAACTCATGCAGATGAAACACACACCTAGCAACGGCAATGACAGTGGCACCAAGAATCTTTCCGATTTGAACAGCTGAAAGACCAACACCACCAGCTGCACCAAGAACTAGCAACACCTGCCGTTTGGTATGATCCAATAGCTTGCTTGTAAGCATGATAACTAAAATGATACATTAATTTCACATTTAAGTTTAAATCCTATAAGTTGCAGTAAGTTGCAGAATTTAATGTAATTACAACTTTTCTCGTCAGAACTTTTAGAATATAGAAGTTGGTGACTAAAGTTGGTTTGATTAACTTATAGTAGTATATTACCTTTAAAATCTATATCTTAAGCCCAATATTAATCAAATACCTGAATGCCCCCTTAACCACTTAAAAGAAAAAGAAAAACTTGAAGCCACGATCATCGCCACCGACATTTTATAAAGTTGGATATATACTAATGGAAAAATAAGTAGATTTATATCCGAATGTTACTTAAATGGAATGTCGCAATTTCTTTAATCTTAAAATGAAAACTGTTGAGCTGTATTATATACGACGAAGGGGTATCATTTACTTCATCTTCCCTAAAATACAGATCTCCAAATTAACGTGTAAGCTTGGTGGGCTACTCCTATCACCGTTGATTTTAGACTGGTACCCCACTCGTGCTTATAAGTGGGTCGATAACTTGATATCGTATAAACTAGAAGAGTAATCCGAACATATGAATACATAACTTTTATATTTTTGACATCCTACCAAAAACGTTGTGTGTAGTACTTGTACAAATATCAGAAAACTTAGCTACTTCTTCCCCTAAATATTGCCACATCCAAAATGGAAGTACCCCTTTTTGCGGATTGTGCTAAAAAACAAACGATCATTCAGGCTAAAAGAATACTTTAGTTGTCGCAAAAAGTGAACCAAACACTCTAATCATCAACGGTTTATAGCACTGCTAAATTCATGTTCCATTCCACTAATATAATTTTCACCATTCTCATATTTTTGTAGCATAAATGCTAAAATTCTTTTTGTGATACCTGACCAGATTTGAGATTGGCTCTATGAACTAAGGCTTGATGAGATGTTCCGTACCCTAGTGAAATTGCAGCAGCAGCCACCAGATCACATCCATCAGCAACTTTATACCTTTAACGTTTTTCAATAAAAACTCAAATTAGGGGGTGTTTCAGATAAGTTATTTTATACCAAGCCAAACACCCTCTCCTACATTGTGTTTTTGGTGTGCGTTGTGACACAACATAAGCTTATAAAGTGGTAAATGATACCATTTGATAACTATAACTGGCTTTGATAAATTCAGATGGCAAATTCCATTAAATTATAACACATTTTGCAAAATGGTATAATCTGGTAACTGTATACTGTTTTAGGCCTGAATTGCAATCGGGTAGTTTGTCAAATAGGCTTTTCTCTTCTCCTATTTTAAGACATGGACGCAAAGTAACTTACTACTTAAAGACATTTGCGGAAATTTATCACATCTTTTCAACATCAAAACTCAGATCCAATGTTGTAAAAATAGGTGTTTTCTGAATCCATTTAGAGTTAATCAGACAAATTAACCTGATACGATCAAAGTCGGATCTAGTCGGTCAAAATCGGACCTAGATCACTACTAGAAAAAATGCCATTAGCAATAAATATTTTAACAACAATAGAGAAATCGTTGCTAAATTGTGCATTTAACATCTAATTTTAGCCACAAAATTGTTAACAAGGTTGCAAATTTTTTAGCAATAAAAAAAGTTAGTTGATACTTGTACAAAAGATCATAAATATTTGTTGCTAATTTAGCAACCACTAATAAATTTTGTTGCATTCTCAAATTAGCACCGGCCAAATTAGCATCAATTGATGCTAGTTGCTAATTCGACCGGTGCTAATTTTAGAATGCAATGAAATTGCTTAGTCGTTGCTAAATTAGCAACAAATATTTATGGTCATTTGTTAACAATACCAACTAATTTTTTTGTTGCTAAAAAAATAGCAACTTTGTTAACGATTTTGTTGCTAAAATTAGATGTTAAATGCATAATTTAGCAACGATTTCTCTATTGTTGTTAAAATAATTGTTGCTAATACCATTTTTTCTAGTAGTGGATGGTCAAAAAATAAACTTTGTTCTGACTCCCACACATGGTGACATGATAGACAATCAATAACACAATTGATAAATCACAATAACACAACCAATCAATCAACTTTAAATCTCAAGTAATTTAACAAACATATATCACACATGTACTTAAACTTATTATTGCTTAATTTGAAATATTATATTTATGTCATACAAATAAATTCAAAACTTATGCCTAGACCGATTACTAACTAAAAGATAGTCGACCGCCCGACTAGCACCTAGGGACTTTTGCAACATCGCTCGGATCATATGTTAAAAAGCAAAACCTACATATACCACTTACAACCACTCAGTAGTGGCCTAGTGGCAAAAGTCTTGCGACTATTATCACTAAAATGTGAAAGGTCTCAAGTTCAATTCCTGCTAGTTGCAAACAACCTTGAATTCGCCACGTCAATCTGTGCATTAATTAGTCGGCTAAAAGGTCGAAACAAAATATACCACTTACAATTTACTCTCTTCATCAACAATATATTGAGCAAAAGAACCCACACCAGCATACCCACAAACACCATCACCAACTCTAAACTTGCTAACATTCTCACCAACAGATACAACAACACCCGAGTATTCGGACCCAAGAACAAATGGCAAGGGAAACTTTTCTTGATATTGACCAAGGACTTGAAGGTAAGTTGCAAAGTGGACACTGGTAGCTTTGATTCTAACTAAAACTGAAGATGGGGATGTTAGTTTTGGGATTGGGTGAGTTGTTGTGATGGTTAAAGCGGTTGTAGGAGTTGAGTCTGGTGGGATTGTTGGGTCTCCATGGTCACGACATATCAAAGCTTCCATGTTTGATCAAATGATGATGTGTTTCTAGCTAGTCAACAGTTTGTGTGTTTTTTCAAGCAGTTGAAAATAAAATAACTCGTTCAATAAAGCAAATACATTGTGACATGTGACAAAGCATTTATTTATAGGGGATAGTCAAATTGTTTGTGCTTATTTATTTATTTATTATTATTATTATTATTATTATTATTATTATTATTCTCTTTATAATACATGGGACGAGGACCTTTTTCACAAACTTTATTAAAATAAACGTTTCTTGCCTACTCACTGTGAGTGTTCCGTTCTAATAAAAAATGAGTTTTCTTTCTACTCTCTTAGAGACGTTTGGTGGTTACTCAATGTGAGTGTCCTTTTGTAATAAAAAATGAGTTTTCCTTATACTCTGTAAGAGGGGTGGTGCATGGTTATTAAAATAAGAGTGGAGTCCAAAGCGACACATGCATGTATCTACACGTGTTGCTTCATTGTTATATACTCACTCCGTCTCAATTTTATTGTCCATATTTTCATTTTTGGATGTCTCAAAAAGATTGTCCACTTTCTTTTTTTAGTAAAAACTAAAAAATCTAAAAAGAGAATATTCTATTTGTGTGGTTGAAAATTAAAGTGACCCCACTTTTATTAAACTTTGTGATTTCTCTCTCATGACAATTAAATTGAGACGGAGGGAGTATTAGATTTCCTTCTTTGTTATACTTCACATATCACCACGTGTAACTTCGGTCCAATTACCCGCCAAAACAATCGCCTATTCCACCTTCGTTTACTGACACATACACATCTACAACCTCACACGTGTCACCTCCCTCCTTAAAAACCGCTTTAACAAACTCAAATACACATTAAAAGGAAAAAAAAACAACACTGCTAAGGAAAAATAAAAAGGCGACATAATTTGAAAACAAGAACTTTGCTAGATGAAATAAGAAGCTTTCATAGGAAAGGTGGTTAATTTGATTTAGGACATCCTCTTCTAAACCGTATAGCTGAAAGTTTTGATAAGGCTGTTGGCGTATGTTTTTGTATTTATATATATCTTTTGCACCTATATATATAGTCGCATGCGCATGTGAACATGTGATGTTGCATGTTTGAGGTTTAATTTGTTGTGTTTTTGTGAATGTGTACTTAGGTTGGTGCAGTTCAGGCGGTGGGGTGCTGTTGGGCGTGATGATACGGGCTTCGGAGATGAAGGTGTGCAGCTATTTCGGGCGCTGAAGTTGGTGGCCATCACGTTATAACCGACTCCGTTGGCGGTCAGGTATAATATTCGGCTTTCTTTTTAACTTTTCTCCGTGTTAGATATATATGGAATGAGGCATAGACTTTTATCCATATTGTTATCTTAAAATTTGCATGTTTTGTTTGCTCATAATGATCTTGGGATGGGATATATATAGAAACAAAATTGATGTTGCGAAATGTGACAGGTGGTAGGACAGTTTTTTCATCCCGATGCATCTCGAGTTGGTTCCGGTGGGAACCGAACCATGCGAGATGAGGATAAAACAAAGGTCGAAGACGTGTCGGCGGTATGGTTTATTTTCAACCTTTTTACTGGATAAGGCTTCTGAGATTTAAACTCGGATAATCTCAAAATTTATGCAGGATGCGAGTACAATGCTGCTGAAAGACAAAGTGGTGACGAGGCAAGACGCTGAGGGGGTTATAGGGGCTGAAATCAGGAACCGGGCGGAGCTGTCCATGTACCTGGGCGGGGTAGCTGCAACCATGGCTGCAGCCGCTAGGCTTAACCAAAAACAATTATTAATTACCAACCAGAAACAATGAAGGGTGTTGTATGCATGTATGTGGTTGAAAACTTGATATTAATTACCAGGTACCTAGGTTATATATGGTGTAGTTCTTTTGCGTAGCATGCATATGATTGTCGACTACTTAAGTGACTTACAAAAACAGGAAAAATACACCCCGCGGCATCGCGCGGGACCTATCCATCTTGTTATTACTACGTATTATTTTCCTCCAACCCCGACGTGCAAATTTTTGTCTTACATTAGTAGACTAGTCAAATATTTTAAGAAAATTACATTGTTCACTCCAACAACCCGCACTATTACACCTGGATAGTTATTAGAAAGAGCACTACAAATCTTTTTGTCTTAGATGGTGTTTGTTTAAGGTTATACGAGGCCCGTGAGTTTATTTATTTTTTGGTTCATAAACTCTAATTTTTAGGCTTATTTTGAGATTTTTAGGCTTATACAAGTTTATTGTAATATGATAAATTTGTAATAAGCAAGAAAATTAAAACTTAAGAAATATAAGCCAAAATCAATTAAGCTCATAATCTCACAATATAATCTTAAACAAACACCCACTTACGTTAGTAGTCAAATATTTTAATAAAGGGTTTTGGTCGTAAAATAGCAATGTACTTTTTTAAATGTACTGAGTTAACACATGTACTATTTTTTGTTCCACTTAGTGTAACGTACTTTCATGTTTTGTTACAATCTAGTACGTGGTGATGACGTGTCACGTTATAAATGGTGACACGTGTCAGACTTTCAGGTATGACACGTCATCATCACGTACTAGATTGGAACAAAACATGAAAGCACGTTGCATTAAGTGGAACAAAAAAATAATACACGTACTAACTCGGTAAATTTGAAAAACTACGTTACTTTTTTACGAACAAAACCCTTTAAGAAATTACATTGCAAATTTTTTCCGTTAAAGGCAGGGTGCCTACCCGCCCATCTTTCCTATGTCCGCCTCTTTGTTGAATACTACAATACGTATCTATACATATATATGGGACTACATTGACACATCATTAATGCTTACATGACACTATAATGATGACATGGAGCTTCTTTGATGAGGTGGAAATGCTTACATGCAAGCAACACCCGGGTACTTTTTAAAAAAAATTGTAACTTTCAAGATTCGAACTCAGGTCTAAACGTCCACAAACAAGCGACTCAACCGGTGGAGCAAGCCACAAGTAGTGATTCAAAGCCCCTATCCCAAACTAATATTCAGTAAAAATACTTACCATCTTCCCACAAAACAAACTATCAAAACAGATTTCCTACTCAATCGCTCCTAAATCAAATTCCTATTCAATGTTGGTTAAACAATGGTAACTGTAACCGTGTTTTTCAAAGTTCATTCAAACGCCTCACCTAACAGTAAGCCATTTCTTCTCGATCAATAACAAATAATCAATTCATTCCATGTTTATTTTATCTTTTTTGGCCATGTCCTCTTTAATCTATCTCATATTTCTACATCTATTCCCATCAGGTACGCTTGATTCTTAACAAATTAGTCAGATATATCGAGTCGGAGATGATGATGTTACCCGCGTTGGAAATCAGGTAATGAGAGTGCTATATGTACATTTGCATATTATTATTTACTTTAAGTTGCGGTGGCATATGAAAAAGTCGACTGGTTTGGTAATGGGACAAACAGGTGTGGGTCAAACTGTTTCAAATTTGGTACATGTTAAAATTGGGTCAGACCTGAAACATTCACTGATCAGTTTTATTTCTCGATAAATAATGAGTGTCAAATACTCGATTGTAGAAGATTTTTGTTGGATACATGTGCCCATTGCTTACACATCTTTCTTTGTAGCATGTTATTGCATGGTCTTTGCCTCGATTGTACATGATGGTGACCTTGAGGTAATGTGAACCTTTAAAACCTATACAATCTTTTTTTAGAACAACTTTTCACACATTTACTTACAATGGGCTAGGTTATGTCTTTATTCTATTGGGTAAAACTACTCAAAAAATAGTAAGGGTTAGATACAAAATGGGTTAAAGTGGTTGAAATCTGCCCAAAGTTATACATGCGTAAAAACTCTAAAAACATATTAATGTTAAAACGGGAGTTCGTTATTGTGATCAATGTTGACACACACACACACCTAACTCTTTGTATGTTTTATTATAATTTACATGGTAAGGAAATTTTCAAGACAAACTGAAGCAGCAACCATGTGAGTGCAAAAGTGGAGTTGATTTCAACAATTGCAGAAAAATACTTTTTGCTATGATGTTTATAGGAATGACTAAATTAAATTTTGCTTTGTCTTGGTTGTTATAAATTCCTTTTTATATTAAACTTATGATATGCTTAAAATTTGCACTCATAAGTATTGCTTTTGTATGAAATAATTAAATGTGTTGAACATAATTACTACCGGCTCATAACTTTTTATGCATTCATTATTATTATCTTCATAGAATAGATGTATGCCGTTATTCATTATTTATTTACGTCCAATTAAACTCCGTCAAGTAATATTATGAAGCTAGCCCGCCCATCCGGACGGGCTATGAAGCTAGTTTTGAATAAAACAAAGTAGCGAAATCAAATTCAATTTAAATAAGTTCATTTATGGGCAACACAATACAATTAAAACCTCGTAAAAATCAATTATGAGGTCATTGATCACTCATAAAAAAAACTCTGCAATACCAACACCATACTTACCTTGATCACTCATTTACTGTCTATACACATAGACAAAACTATGCAATAACTAAAATGTACTCATTTGTATTAGCGGAACATATTAGATTATTAGTATTAGCCCATTTGGTGTTCTTAATCAGAGCATTATATTTGTCACACATGGCATATTTCCAATTTGGATCTTACAGGGCATGAAGAGGAGACGAAGGAATAAGAGAGGAAGTGGTGACATTAAGATTGTATTTTGAGTTAGGTATTACTGTTCCGACCTTAGATCGTGTGACCATGGGGTGCTGCGAGGTGGGTGGTGGTGGTGTTGGATTTGGAGGTGATGGTAGAGATTGAGATGATGGTGGTATATGTAGCGGTAATGGTGTAGCTGGAGTGTGAGGCATACTTTGAAGTGGTGGTTTTTAGTACTGAGCATGTGTGTTTAGGAGGCGTAGAGAAATGGGGGAAGTGTTGAGATTAGTGTTTAGAAATTGGGATAATATATCGGGAGGCCACCCAACTTTTAAAATCTTCACATATAGGCCACTCATTTTTTGAAAGTAACTTATAGGCCACCAAATTATGTATTTATCTTCGTTTACACCAATTTCGGTCAAATTTAATCCGGATAATGATCAAACGGCGAAAACAAACCTAACAATAACTTAACATAATAAACTAATACTAGTATAAATAAAAAACCAGTCGTGAAATTACAATTTTATCCTTCTAAAGTACTTTTAATAATATAAGTTCACACTTAAATAATAGGTATACTCGATATTCCACATCAAACTTTTCATTCGTCTTACTTGGATAAGTTAGAGGTTGGTTGTTTTTTTATGTTTTATAGTTTTCGGGAATAAATTTGGCCGGAACTGGTGTAAACGAAAGCAAACATATAATTGGGCGGCCTATAAGTTAATTTAAATAAATGGATGGCCTATATGTTAAAAGCTGAAAACTTAGGCGGCCTTCATATACATTATCCCTTAGAAATTCATAGGAAGGATGTTTACTGGGAGTTACAGAACCATAAGGAAACATAGCCTCGTCAAAAGTGACATGACGGGAGATGATGATTTTATAGGTGCTGAGATCGAGGCACCTGTAGCCACGTTGGTTATTAGGATACCCGTTAAAGATAGATGGGGTAGTGCGAGGGGCAAGTCTATGTGGTGGAAAAACATATAAGGATAACAAAGACATTCAACATTGCGAAGATGGGAGATGATAATTTTATTGGTGTTGAGATCGAGGCACTTGTAGCCATGATGGTTATTAGGATAGATAAATGGGCTAACACTAATAATCTAATATGATTTGCTAACAATAAATTTAATGTCCACTAGTCCTAATATGACCCGCTAACAATAAATCTAATGTCCAGTAGTACATTTGTGAGTACATTTGTTTTGTGTTACACATATTAATCTTCGTTGGAGCCGTATTAAGAATGTGTGCAACACTCTCGAGAGCATATCCCAAAAGGACAATGATTGGCTATCTAGATTCATCATAGATTGAGTCATATCCTATAATGTTCGATTTCTCCTTTCAGATACACCATTGTTGCGGTTTATAAGGTGGTATAAATTGGGATATTATTATTCCACAAGATGATCTATAAGACTCTTGACTCATACACGATTATCGTAATGCTTTAATGGTCCTACCAAGTTGATTTTCTACTTCACGTTAATAAGCTTTCTATAATAACCTGAAATATGAATTTACCTTTTTATTTTTGAATACTAATATTTCAGAAGATCTTTGAACATTGATTTATTTAAATGGTTATGTCATAAGTTAATATTCAAAATGAAAATCCTAAACCTAAGCCACGAATAAACGATACAAATCTATGTTATACAAAACATCACACGCGTACACACCAAATGCGTTTCATTCTTCATTGTTAAGTTATGGCCGAATATAATTGAACCTTGTACACAACTATTATCACACATTAAAAAGGTCATGAGAGAGGTCTGAATTATATAAAATTTGGTACACAACCTTGTGAAATGGTAGGACAAATATTTTTGAAATATTGAAGTGAAATAGTCATCCCTATCTTCCCTTGATTTCGGCCGATCAATAAATCAATTCCATCCTATAATTTTGACTTGCTTAGATTAAAGTATTCCCCAATCTCGTTTCTTTTAATAACTGAATTTGACTCACGCACCCATTTGCTTCCCATTCAAATAAAAACACACCAACATCAACAAACTATCCATCATTCTCCATAAACCGGAAGCACGACTAGTGTTTGAAGACAAGTTTGTTCGTGGGTGTCTAACAATGAAGTAATCGAATTCGGGGTATACAAGTGTTGGTCTGATCGTGATGTTCTTGGGATTTTTGTGGTTGATTCGTGGGCTGTTCGGTTGTAGTACTCCTTGGTTCGTGTCTCGATCCTCTAATCTGATCCAAGGTATCGACTCCTTATCATTTTGATATCCTCCTTGTGGAAGTTTATTTTTTTTATAATCTCTTATAAGTCATGTCTACCCACCAAAGATTATTTTTTAAGTAGCTTATTTTTTTATAAAAATAAGCATAATCTCTCTATAATCTCATGTGCCAAATGTAGCTTATAATTGTAAAATGCATTAGATCTTCCGTTATAGTTTTCTCAATGATGGGTTAAAACTGTCAATTTTCAAACTCTTCTACACTAGTTTGAAATACAATTTTAAAAAATTGGTTAAAAGTTTGAAAAGGTGTAACTTCAAGGTGTTAAATGAAAATACCTAAAAGTTATCATCTTCTTCACTTGTTCCAGTTCCCTGCAACTCTATTTTTACGAAATTTTGAAAACTCTTGAACCAATCCGTTTTCAGCTTAAATCTTTTATGAATCCAAATATCTTAAGTTTTAAAACACTTATCTATCAGTTTTATGCTAAAAGTCGACTTAACTAAGCAATTGTGCCTATAATCATGGTGCCCCTATAAAATTGGAGGCCCTGTGCGGTTGACCACCCCGCACTTGCTAAAATCCGGCCCTGCTAGTGAATCAGGGTGATAAGGTCTTGGTTCGTCGGCTCGTGTTAGGGGCTGAGTTGTTATGTTCATCGACTCGTATGAGTGTGGGATGGGGTTTATACTATGGTGTGTGCATGGCTGTGTATATGTGATCAAGTCGAGTGGGAAGTTATGGGAAAAGGGAGGTCTCGTTAAATTGCATGATTTCATATGGGTCATATATACATGAGTTAGAGTGGAGTCATGTGCTTGTGGTCTTGCATGTTAGTGTCCTATGCATAAGTATAAGATCTAAGGTTACGAAATTATAAGCATGTTATATGAAATCAGTAAAGATCGAGGTCTATCAAATGAGATGGGTTATGCATGGTCTTGTGGGTAGATTTTGAAGCTAATCGCGAGATAAATGCATGGTTGGGTCGTTTGGAGTTTTAAAGGTGTGTCGGGAAAGTTGAGTCGGGGGTTAGTCATAAGGCGTTTTTACTAGGTCGTAGTTGTAAGTGTTATGAGCCGCGAACGAGTGTGAAATGGATCGAACATGTATAAGGAACATGTAATGGGTCTTGTGGGGGTAACTTTAAGGGCGACCACGGGAAAAATGGTTGGGTCTTTTGGAGTTTTGAAAGTGTGTCGGGGAAGATGAGTCGGGGGTTAGTAGTAATGCGTGTTTACTTGGTCGTAGATGTTAGTCGTTTGAGCTGCGAGCGAGCATGAAAACGGGTCGAACATGCATATGGAAATAACTTGAGCGTTAAAATTGAACCTGAACTATCATTTGGAAAAGACTAAAAATTGAATAGTATTAAATATTTAAGTTATTTACACTTTAAACCTTAGGATTTTATGAATTAACCCTAAACTATCATGTTAATACAAATATCGTCATTAAACGTTATTTATATTTTTGATCTTTGCCTAAGTTTTGTTAACGACAAAAGTAAATTTAATTTATAAAAGCTTAAAGCTTGTCAAGTTTATTAGATATTAAAACAAGCTTTCTCAAACAATATATTCATCATTCAAGCATTTACATTTATGATTAATAACATCTTGATATGACTCTAATCATTATGTATGATAGTAGTTTGTAGAATGTGTTAGGTTCTTAAAACCAAACACTACTTAAGCTTTTGCATATTTCTATTAATAGTAATACAACATGTTGACATCATGTATTACATCATGGAGATCATTGGAAGATTCCATTAGATATTTTGTGAAGATTTGTACTCTTCATATCTTGCACAATCTTACTTAGATAGAGTTGACTTTAGGCAAGATTTGATATCTTGACTGTCAGACTGGCGGTACCAATTTGGTACACGGGCGGAACCCTTTTTAGGGGTCCGCGGTCCGTGGACGCTCCTGTCCAAATTGGCTATAAATAGCAATGCCAAGCCAAGTAGTTTCTCATCCCTTTCTAACATACTCTCATACATATCTTCTCTCTAACCTTTCTAACTCAGTTTCATATCATATTAGTGATCTCTTTTGTAGCAAAGAAGATCAAGTCATATTCAAGCTTCAACGAGAAGTTGGAAGTCTTGTTTGTTTAGTGTTGTATGATCTAGTGTTGATCCATACTTCATTGTTGTATCAAACCATCATAATCTTGTGAGTGTGAGTGGTTAGTATTTTAGTCCTCAAAATACATTGTGTGTGGGAGTAGTTGTACCCTTGGAAAGAACTCGACATCTAGCTTAGTGTCGGAAATAGTGTAAGCGAAGTGTAAAGGTTTTCTCCGCCGGTGAAAGGAGCTTGTTGACTAGTGAAGTTAAACTCTCGAGTGTGAGACTCGGGGAGTGGAGTAGGGCAAGGAAAAAGAGTCCTTGTAGGCCGAACCACTATAAACAACTTGTTGTGGTTTGATCATTTCTTTCCTTACTTACATATTACATATTGCTTGCATATTTCATTAACATACTTAAGATCAATATCAATTGATCTTTCAATAAGTTTCAAAACAAAGTTTTTAATCGGTAAACTATTCAACCCCCCTTCTAGTTTTCTACAATTGGTACCAGAGCCTCGTTGCTCAAGAATTTCTAAAATAACTTGTATTTTATAAACTTGAAACGATCCATGGATTCTGAAAACTTTAAAGAAGGTCAATCTATGCAAAGACCACCACTCTTTGAAACCAATGGATTTATCTATTGGAAAAACCGTTTTGAAACATATGTAAAATCAAAAGATATAGATCTTTGGTTTATTATTGTTAAAGGAGATTTTAGTTCTACAACAAAAGATATTTCCGTTGATGAACAAAAGAAATTAGTTGCTAAAAATAATGAAGCTAAAATGATGCTTTATAATGCTTTACCTAGAAAAGAATATGAAAGAATTTTTATGTGTGAAACCGCTAAAGATATTTGGAAATCTTTAATTGTTACACATCAAGGTAATTCACAAGTCAAGGATAACAAAATTGATCTTCTTGTTCAACAATATGAACAATTTGTTATCCCTGAAGATGAAACCATTGATTGTGGCTTTGCTCGTTTTAACACTATCATTACATCACTTAAAGCACTTGACGAATCTTTTCGTAGTAAGAACTTTGTCAGGAAATTTCTTAGAGCACTCCATCCCAAATGGAGAGCTAAAGTGACCGCTATTGAAGAATCAAAAGATCTCTCAATAATGTCACTAGACGAGCTAATTGGCAACCTCAAAGTTCACGAAATGGTAATGGAGAAAGATTCTGAGATCATCAAAGGAAGAAAGGAGAAGATCAAATCCGTTGCTCTTAAAGCAAAGGCGGAATCAAGCGATGATGGTGAATCTTGTTCCGATAGTGAAGATGAGGAGTATGCCATGGCCGTTAGAGATTTCAAGAAGTTCTTTAGAAGAAGAGGAAAGTTTGTAAGACAACCTCGAGAAGAAAAGAAGCCATTCCGAAAAGATCGGGATGATAAGAAGATCAAAGGTGAAAGAAAGTGTTTTAGATGTGGTGATGCAAGTCATCTCATAGGAGAATGTCCCAAGCCACCTAAGAGCAAAACTCAACGAGCTTTTGTAAGCGGTGCTTGGAGTGATAGTGAAGACGATGAAGAATCAAGCAAGGAAGAGATCGCTCTAATGGCACATGAGTCAAATGAGGTACTTTCCGATTCTTCTTATTCTTCCATAGATGATGACACCTTGCAAAAACAATATAATCAATTGTGTGAGCTAAGTCTAAAAATCATAACTAAAAATAAATTTCTAAAAACTAAAAAGGAGTTTTTGGAAAATGAGGTATATGAGTTAAAAGAAAAAGCAAAACGACTTGAAAAAGGAAAAGCAAATGACAATGATTGTAAATCATGTCAAGAGCTAAATCTTGAAATAGAAAAACTAAAGCTCACACAAGAAGTTTTAATAGAAAATAATTCTAAGTTTAAAAGGTTTAACAAAAACATCGCTATTGCCGATGAAATAGTTAAAATCCATAAAACACCAGGAGACATGAATGGGCTAGGGTTTAATGAAGTTTTAATACCTAAGAGTCAAAACAAAACGGCCGAAAAGGACGAACATTCTGTCAAATCTGCTGCTGTACAGCACGGACCAGACGGAACCAAAAAAAGGGTTCCGTCCGTTGTGCAAAACGGTACCGCGGGTACTTCAGCAGAACAGAATGTTCGCAATACGGACCGTACTGAATTTGTTAAAATAACAAAGAAAACCAATGATAATGTTAAACTAAAACCAGCCATTATATCAGGAGTAGGACTTATTAAAAATGAATTTAGATCAAAAACTACTCAACAACGACATAAAACTTCTTTTGCCAAACACCCCTTTCCTAAGAGCAACCACAACGTTCAACATAACTACCAACACAACGGTTGGAATCAAAACTTTCCTAGACCATATCAAACTCCAGATTACATGCCATGGAACCCTTATCCATCATTTCCATACATGAATCAAATAAATGGTATGTTTAACCCAAACGGACCCATGAGATATTGGGGACCAAATGTTTGAGTTATTCGCTTCTTAGGTATGTTTGAAAGTTGGATTGGAACCTGATGAATGGATAAAAGATAGTGGATGCTCACGACACATGACGGGCAACAAAAGTCTCTTCTCATCATACCAAGAGTATGACGGAGGTAATGTCACTTTCGGTAGCAATCTCAAAAGCAAAATCATTGGCAAAGGTACGTGTCACACCCCGCTAAGAGCGGAAACACGAGGTGCAACGAAATGTAACATCGCATAAGATAGTAGAACAACACCATATATGATTTAAGAAATGAGTTTACAATGTTACATAAATATTTTTATCAATACAAAATAATGTAAAACATAAGTCTTAATCTTATCAAAGTTACGTCTTTAGAAAAAGGGGCTTGGCTAAGTCACTCGGTCATGATATGAGAACAATGTATGACATCAACATGCATGCCTTCAATAAATACGACTATCGATCACCTGAAAATAATACTCGAAAATGTCAACATAATGTTGGTGAGCTCGCAGGTTTAAGGAAATATAAGTATAAAACAGTTTGCTGTGCATGAAAACTATAAGTAAGACATGTGTATAAATAATAGCGCAGAGCAAGTAGTAAATGAAATGTAATCCACATCATGAAATCCGACCACCAAGTGGTCCTGTGCACAATAGGATTCCAATCAGTTATTATCGCAAACCAGCTGGAGCTAAACTGTAGGATGACTGAAATCAAACTGTAGGATGACTGAAATCATAGGTATCCAAACAGTCACAAAGACTGTAGGGATCATAGTAACCATAGTCATGAACCAAACACCACATTACTCGAATGCACAATTAAATACACATGCATGTCCAAAAGAAATAAATATGACTTTAGCATAGCGAAATAAATAAAGTAACTGAAATAGTAGTTGAGTATTATTTTCCCCCAAGAAAATATCGGAAAATGGGGCCACGAGTACTCACCTTGAAGTGAATAATCTCTAGAAATCTTAAAAGCAAATGAAAGAATGGGAAGAGCACAAGGAGTCACAAGCTACTCCTTCTCCACAAAATCTACATAAATTTATAATCATAAGTTACCGGCACGTTCATTTAATGTCATAACATATTTTACATTTAATAGTTATAGTTATAACTATGTTTATGGTTAAATCAGATGTAGTCAAAACGTAGGTTTTGATGTGTACACTTGAAGTGTTATTATCATGCTTTATACTTAAGGCCAAATATCTTAAACATTTTATGCATGCAAGATCCCATCTTTATAAGTATTATAATATAATTACCACTAAATACCCACATTATTAAGAAGTATATATTTAGTTCTTGCCTTTAGCAACTACTTAGGTTAAATATGCATTTCGAATGCTCGATTAGTCGACACAAATACACACACAAACGTCAAGGACATAATTGATTTCTACATACCATGCGCTCACACAATTACATGCCCAAAACACTACACCCCGATTCTTAATATCATACAATACGCTTATGTATGATTATTCTTAGCAGTTCCCAAGTTTCTTCTTCGTAATAAACATTTTACCATTATATGAGATTAGTTTCTAATGAACCAAATTGTGAGTTTATAAAACATGTGCATCTGATATCTCTAAATGTATTTATATGGTTTAGTGATTATTATAAAATCCCTTTAAATGATTAAGACCATGGTCATTGGTTGAGATATTTACCTTCTACATCAGACAACATGTTTGTAAAAATATAAGTTATGGTACTAGTGATACTTGCTCATGGTTTTAGGGTAATAAATTTAACATATATCAGATTTCTTAAATTATTTCTTATATGTAACATGATCATGTATGTAAACTGTAGTTCGAGATGTACCTCTAGGCGAAGCGATAGATCGCAACCGAAACACGAACACGAGTACAAACACTAATATGAAATACGAGAAATAGCACCAAATCAAACACTATCGAAACTCGAGCCGTGACACTCTAACCCTACACACGAAGCGAAGCGCAACAGCATACACGTAACACTCACACCCTGCCATCTCTATAAACGCCAATGTTTGCTCTGGTGGTGTCTTGATTGGATACATCATAGGCTATTCTTCACGCAAACGCGCCCATCAGCCTATGAGAATGAGGCCTGATCGGTTCATTTCCATCATATCCAGTCAAGGTGGATAGAGGATGGTACTGACTTAGCCAGAGCAGCAATCCACGCATGAAATGTCGAACCAAGTCCAAGCACTAATCACAACATGAACCCGACTCGATAAGAATATACAAGTCCCCCCATACTCTCGTACAGGGTGTAAAAGATCATGCCGATTCGAATATGATGGGAAACTCAAGCAATGTTAGACATAACGTGAGGTATAGGCTGGGTCATCATCTTCCTCGTTAGGTTTTTTTTTTAGAGCTGTATCGTTAATGGTGAGGGGCGATGGGTATAAAAACAAGGTTGGCTAATATCAGGTTTAGGTAGTCATTTACTGGTTACCTATGACTAGCAGATTTACGAGTGAAAATATAGAAAATATGCCCACAAAATGTATGAGACAAAAAAATATATATAGAGTAAGAACTTGTTTAAGAAGAAGACGTGTGAATATATTTGGCAACAAAGAGAGATTTTCGTTAATTGAAATATAATATTTATGAGTAAGTTTGGCAACAAGGAGAGAAAACGTGTGAGTAAGTTTTAGGAAGGTAATAATTCGATTGATATATTGAGCATGAATTGTGGGCGGATATAACGTGTGTAAGTTGAACGAGATGAAAAAAAAGTAAAACGTTTGTAGAAAATTATGGAAAGGAGCGTGCAATATAAATGGCAGTTTTAATTCTATCTTAATTATTTTTTTTATTGTATCGGTTAAGTGATTGAATGATTGATTATAGGACCGACATTTAAGGATTTGATTGGGTGAAATTACAAGATTTGAAAGAAAGAAAAAAAAAAAAAAATATTAGAACGTGTGATGTTAATTATATGCGACAAGAATATAATTAGGTATACTACCTAGGTTAGTTTTATTATTTATAATATATAGTTTGCAAATGTTAATTGGCTTAGGTAAAGTTTTGAATTAATTAGGAATGCGCAATATTGAACGAAAGTCGGGTCAAAGGTCTCCGCTGACTAACCTGATCAGATGGCAGTTCTCACAGTATCACCCCGTTAGAAGAATTTCGTCCCGAAATTCAATTGATTTTACTATTAATGGAATATGAGATCCAATTGCAACTGCCGAGTGATTAGATTTCACAGTAAAAGCATTGTCCATCCTTGGTCAAATTTATCAAAAACCTTGAGCTAGGTAACAATACGACTACAACTTAAACGACAAAGAGGTTTCAAGGGCTTTAATTGGTGAGATTAGGAAAGAAAGTCACGGGTACTCAAAGTAAATGGGTCGCATTTGAGAAAAATTGGAAAAGCGATGTGGAAGAAGTTTTATTTCACGAGGTTACGTAGGCAAGCTTTGAAAAATGATTTTCTAAACTTGGAGTAAGAAGGAATTTAGCTTCAGGAGCATAAAAAGAGATACATGGGTCTGTCTCATTATTCGGATGGTCAAGTAGCTATAGAGGGAAGCAGAATCATTTGCTCTCTATCCGGTACTTATCAAAACTTAAAATGGTTTGTAAGAATTGCAACACTAAAAAGTTTTGTAGAAGCAGTAAAGGTAGGTAGTGTTGGTATGATTGAAAAAAAATGAGTCGCTTGAAATTGGGCTAAATGAATACAAGAATGGAGAGGTATAATAGCCGATCAAGAAAATGAAATATTTGGTAAAACATCGGATAATGATGGATAATATATCTTTTAATCATAGCTGCAAAATATGAATAAAACAGAGTGATGTTGATTTGGCATAAATGCTTGTTACCAGAACAGGAGATCGAATCGCTTTGTCTTAGGTTGCACCATACAATTAACTTGAAATTATTGTGGTTCTTGTGAGCACACTAAAGTCTATGTGTTCGTCAAAAGAAAACGGACGACGATATATGTTGATATTGGGACAGTCAAGGAAGAATGAAGCATTAAAGGCAAAAAGGATGATCTTTTGAAATGACTATCAAGGAAGTGTTTTATTAGGTACATTTTTCACCTGATAACATACTTGCTCGCGTGCGATGTTTTGGTGTCATAAGATATTTGTGTCTTCTGTTTTGTACTACCACATGAATCGTAATTTAAGAAACTTTGATAAAATACTAATTGCAGAATTGAGGAGGTGAACAATTGCTCATATAAAAAAAATTTAGTATAAAATGCCCATTTATAATTTATAAAAATGTAGTTTTTCGTCTTTTTATCTAGAATAATAATATTTGCCTTCCGTTATTTAGTCGGGTTTAAAAGTTTATAAAATGTTTTAGGTTAAAAAAATATTTATTCTTTTAAAAGCTGATACTCTAAGTGTGTATTAAGTTGTTAACATAAACGGTTATCGTTTTAAATTTCCAGTCTTGCCTAGTCGTGTTAGAATGTCTAGTTCTAATAAATTCCAACTGTTATTAATCCGTCGTAATCGGTCTTACAAGTTTACAAGTTATTGATTTTCATATTGGGCCAACTAGCCCGATTATTCAAATTTACCAAAGAGTTTAGACCAAGTTTACTCATACATTAGTTCCAATAATAAACCTTGTAGCAAGTTTTAAATTTAGTTCGTTATCAAGTTATAGGTGAAGCCCATTAGGTTTACATATGTTAGGTGGATTCATTAGTCAAAAATTGAGGCAAGAATAGTATGTGCTGAAAAGTTTTATTACAATTGTATCTATGAAAAAAAAAAGTGATTAGTGTTTATGAAAATTATAAAGGTAGAGATTTACAAATGTTGTACGTTATGAAGGTTACTTAATGGGTGAAGAAATGTTATTTAGCTTATTAGCCTTGCGTGTTAATTGCAGAGAATGAGAAGGAAATAGATTTTGGATGTGCATACAATGAAGGGATGTTCTGCTGTAATCAGTAATGAGTTGATGGGGACAATATGTGATCTAATAGATACCTCACAGATGCAAGAATTGGTGAGGTAATTGTGAAAGTTTGCTAGAAAAAGGTAGTTGATACGTTTCCAATATGTTCCTTAAGTCGTGTAGTAGGCTATAATGAATTTTAAGGTAGATCTGAGAGCACAAAGGGCTTTTCGAATGTTGCAACACATCAGGAGGGTCATGGTTGTGTATTGTTGTGACGAAGGACAGTTAGTGGTTATGCATCAAGTCAAAAAAAGACGATAAGAAGTGATATTCAACTTGTGTCGTAGACTTGCTTTGAAATTATGGATTTACCTCATATGGTATTTGGTGTTATATTTATACTGACCACCAAGGTCTTATGTACATGTTTCATGGGGAAAGATCTCAAACTGGGACGAATGGAGTGAAATGAGCTTAATAACAATTTTGCGAAGGTGATACCTTCCATCATCCAGGCAAAGTAAATGTAGTTACTATTTTCATGAGTCGAAAAGAATGTGAAGTATTAAATTGGGTCCAAACGTTAAGAATTACTATGTGTCTCATAGTTGATATAAGAGGAATTTAAGGGAAGTCCGTTGATGTAAAAAAAATCATCCAGGAAGAAGGTCTGTGACTGCTTGAAATTAACAATCTCTGAAATAAAAGATTCATGAATAGAATCTAGTATTAATGTCAGGTTATGCTTATAATTTATTTTTAGTTGAAGTTAATGAGTTCAAGTGTTCCACTTATCTAGGCAGTACTTAAGGTGTGTAGTGACCTGAAATTGTTTTATTAGTGGTCTGGAAATGAACGAATCAATTGGATACTATGTTGAAAGGTGTTTGACTTTATTACAAGTGAAAGTTTAGACATCATAATCCTTATGGTAATCTTACTGTCTATTGGTATTCCAATGTAAATGTGATATTGTATTGAAAAGTGACTAAGTTGTCTAAAACTCATGAAAAGAGTACAATTCCATAGAGTAATTATTCATAGATTGTTTAATTATCCATAGAGTTAAGAAATGTTTTTCATAGTGGAATGTGTTATATCATGATATCTTATTATTGATAATCAGGCTTGCTTGATAAGTGATGGGTATAGGGAGACGAGGCATATGTCCTAATGGCATAGGGAAATAATTGTTTGATTGTTAAATTAGTGTTCAGAATAGCCAAAATAGCCTAATCTATATAGCATTTTAAAGTGAATTCATTATGACCTTCCAACAACGCATTGTTGGGATGCATCCAAATAGTGTTTAAATAGTACGACTGATATAAATGCATACTAAGAAGTACAATCACATATCAGCTAAGGCATGACATAAATAAGGCTTCCTTAAACTCTATTAGGGTCATGTAGTAACACGGTTAAGACATATATGACGACATATAGAATATATATTAACATAGACATGAATGCAAACAAGCATATAATGCAATGGGCACATGTATACGACTGATGCAATTTTCTGGTGACCTAGCTTTTGGGTCCAACCAAACATGAACCAAGGCAACTACCCCCATCATTCCATCATCCCTCCTGAATTAGGCATAGTTGATCAGGCTATGCATAATTTAGGAATGATGATGTAATGCTCGGGATAGCCGACTCGTACCTTGTTTGGGGTTTTACGAAAACTTTAGTTTTGTTATAGTTTAGGTTTTTATTTATAAAAACCGGCATTCTCTATAACCTTTGGCTCTGATACCATTCTGTCACACCCCGCTAAGAGCGGAAACACGAGGTGCAACGAAATGTAACATCGCATAAGATAGTAGAACAACACCATATATGATTTAAGAAATGAGTTTACAATGTTACATAAATATTTTTATCAATACAAAATAATGTAAAACATAAGTCTTAATCTTATCAAAGTTACGTCTTTAGAAAAAGGGGCTTGGCTAAGTCACTCGGTCATGATATGAGAACAATGTATGACATCAACATGCATGCCTTCAATAAATACGACTATCGATCACCTGAAAATAATACTCGAAAATGTCAACATAATGTTGGTGAGCTCGCAGGTTTAAGGAAATATAAGTATAAAACAGTTTGCTGTGCATGAAAACTATAAGTAAGACATGTGTATAAATAATAGCGCAGAGCAAGTAGTAAATGAAATGTAATCCACATCATGAAATCCGACCACCAAGTGGTCCTGTGCACAATAGGAATCCAATCAGTTATTATCGCAAACCAGCTGGAGCTAAACTGTAGGATGACTGAAATCAAACTGTAGGATGACTGAAATCATAGGTATCCAAACAGTCACAAAGACTGTAGGGATCATAGTAACCATAGTCATGAACCAAACACCACATTACTCGAATGCACAATTAAATACACATGCATGTCCAAAAGAAATAAATATGACTTTAGCATAGCGAAATAAATAAAGTAACTGAAATAGTAGTTGAGTATTATTTTCCCCCAAGAAAATATCGAAAAATGGGGCCACGAGTACTCACCTTGAAGTGAATAATCTCTAGAAATCTTAAAAGCAAATGAAAGAATGGGAAGAGCACAAGGAGTCACAAGCTACTCCTTCTCCACAAAATCTACATAAATTTATAATCATAAGTTACCGGCACGTTCATTTAATGTCATAACATATTTTACATTTAACGAGTGTTGGAAAACCCGCGCGATGCAGCGGGATTGCTTAAAGGACGTGCTTTGCAACGACACTTAAACCTCAGGGGCTGTTTTTGCCAAGTTGCGAAAGATTATTAATGCTAAAGGACTTACTTTGAAACGACACTTGAACCTCAGGGGCTGTTTCTGCCAACTTGGCAAAGTTTGCAATAAATGCATGGTTTGTTACAAAACCATGTACGCTTTTTAGTTATATATATATAATAGTTATAGTTATAACTATGTTTATGGTTAAATCAGATGTAGTCAAAACGTAGGTTTTGATGTGTACACTTGAAGTGTTATTATCATGCTTTATACTTAAGGCCAAATATCTTAAACATTTTATGCATGCAAGATCCCATCTTTATAAGTATTATAATATAATTACCACTAAATACCCACATTATTAAGAAGTATATATTTAGTTCTTGCCTTTAGCAACTACTTAGGTTAAATATGCATTTCGAATGCTCGATTAGTCGACACAAATACACACACAAACGTCAAGGACATAATTGATTTCTACATACCATGCGCTCACACAATTACATGCCCAAAACACTACACCCCGATTCTTAATATCATACAATACGCTTATGTATGATTATTCTTAGCAGTTCCCAAGTTTCTTCTTCGTAATAAACATTTTACCATTATATGAGATTAGTTTCTAATGAACCAAATTGTGAGTTTATAAAACATGTGCATCTGATATCTCTAAATGTATTTATATGGTTTAGTGATTATTATAAAATCCCTTTAAATGATTAAGACCATGGTCATTGGTTGAGATATTTACCTTCTACATCAGACAACATGTTTGTAAAAATATAAGTTATGGTACTAGTGATACTTGCTCATGGTTTTAGGGTAATAAATTTAACATATATCAGATTTCTTAAATTATTTCTTATATGTAACATGATCATGTATGTAAACTGTAGTTCGAGATGTACCTCTAGGCGAAGCGATAGATCGCAACCGAAACACGAACACGAGTACAAACACTAATATGAAATACGAGAAATAGCACCAAATCAAACACTATCGAAACTCGAGCCGTGACACTCTAACCCTACACACGAAGCGAAGCGCAACAGCATACACGTAACACTCACACCCTGCCATCTCTATAAACGCCAATGTTTGCTCTGGTGGTGTCTTGATTGGATACATCATAGGCTATTCTTCACGCAAACGCGCCCATCAGCCTATGAGAATGAGGCCTGATCGGTTCATTTCCATCATATCCAGTCAAGGTGGATAGAGGATGGTACTGACTTAGCCAGAGCAGCAATCCACGCATGAAATGTCGAACCAAGTCCAAGCACTAATCACAACATGAACCCGACTCGATAAGAATATACAAGTCCCCCCATACTCTCGTACAGGGTGTAAAAGATCATGCCGATTCGAATATGATGGGAAACTCAAGCAATGTTAGACATAACGTGAGGTATAGGCTGGGTCATCATCTTCCTCGCTAGGTTTTTTTTTTAGAGCTGTATCGTTAATGGTGAGGGGCGATGGGTATAAAAACAAGGTTGGCTAATATCAGGTTTAGGTAGTCATTTACTGGTTACCTATGACTAGCAGATTTACGAGTGAAAATATAGAAAATATGCCCACAAAATGTATGAGACAAAAAAATATATATAGAGTAAGAACTTGTTTAAGAAGAAGACGTGTGAATATATTTGGCAACAAAGAGAGATTTTCGTTAATTGAAATATAATATTTATGAGTAAGTTTGGCAACAAGGAGAGAAAACGTGTGAGTAAGTTTTAGGAAGGTAATAATTCGATTGATATATTGAGCATGAATTGTGGGCGGATATAACGTGTGTAAGTTGAACGAGATGAAAAAAAAGTAAAACGTTTGTAGAAAATTATGGAAAGGAGCGTGCAATATAAATGGCAGTTTTAATTCTATCTTAATTATTTTTTTATTGGATCGGTTAAGTGATTGAATGATTGATTATAGGACCGACATTTAAGGATTTGATTGGGTGAAATTACAAGATTTGAAAGAAAGAAAAAAAAAAAAAATATTAGAACGTGTGATGTTAATTATATGCGACAAGAATATAATTAGGTATACTACCTAGGTTAGTTTTATTATTTATAATATATAGTTTGCAAATGTTAATTGGCTTAGGTAAAGTTTTGAATTAATTAGGAATGCGCAATATTGAACGAAAGTCGGGTCAAAGGTCTCCGCTGACTAACCTGATCAGATGGCAGTTCTCACAGTACGATTGCTCATAACTCTCTAACTATTGAAAATGTTGCTCATGTGGATAGGTTAGGATTTAATCTACTTAGTATTAGCCAACTATGCGATAAAAAGTATAAAGTACTATTTGATGAAAATGGTAGTAAAATACTAAAAGATGGTATCACCATAGCTAAAGGAGTTAAGAAAAATAACATATACGTCATGAAAATAGATAAAACATATAATGACAAACTTTGCCTAACAACATTAGACGATAGCTCATCTCTTTGGCATAGACGCTTAGGTCACGCTAATATGAGACTTATACAAAACCTATCTTCAAAAGAGTTAGTTAGGAATTTGCCAAAACTAAAATATGACCAACACTTTTGCGACGCTTGCAAAATTGGTAAACAAACACATAGTAGTCACAAATCTAAAAATATGATATCTACATCTAAGTGTCTAGAATTATTACATATGGACTTGTTTGGACCATCCGCTATAAGAAGCTATGGAGGCAACTTATATACTTTGGTCATAGTAGATGATTACTCAAGGTTTACTTGGACGTTATTTTTGAAAACCAAAAATGAAGCTTTTGATAAATTTGAAATACTTAGCAAGAAAATTCAAAATCTTCTAGGTGTCAAAATTGTGTCGATCCGAACGGATCATGGTCGTGAATTTGACAACGAAACTCAATTTGGAAACTTTTGTGATACAAATGGTATAACACATAACTTTTCCGCTCCACGAACACCTCAATCAAATGGAGTAGTAGAACGTAAAAATAGAACAATTCAAGAAATGAGTAGAACAATGCTTAATGAACAAAACATTCCTCAAAAGTTTTGGTGTAACGCCGTTGACACTTCTACATATATTTTAAATAGAGTCCTAATACGTCCTTTCCTAAACAAAACACCATATGAACTTTATAAAGGTAAAAAGCCAACATTAGGATATTTTAAAGTCTTTGGTTGCAAATGTTTTATTCTTAACACTAAGGATTATCTCACCAAGTTTGACCCAAAGTCTTATGAAGGTGTATTTCTTGGTTACTCTCAAACTAGTAAAGCTTACATTGTCCTAAATAAAGAAACAATGATAGTCGAGGAATCGTTGAACATAACATTTGACGAAAGTCCACCTCCCTCTAAGACATCACCTTTGGTAGATGATGACTTAGTTGAAAGTCAAATAATTGAAAGTCAAATTAATAATAATAAGGAAGATGAACCATTAAATAAGGAAATTGTCAACATAAAAGAATCTAAAAGTCATCCATTAGAAAAGGTCATAGGAAAACTTAATCAAAGAACCTTAAGATCACAAGCTCAAAATCAAAGTAATCATTTTTGTTTTGTATCCACCATTGAACCAAAAACCATAAATGAAGCAATAAAAGATGAATCATGGGTAATGGCCATGCAAGAAGAATTAAACCAATTCGTTAGAAATGATGTTTGGAAACTAGTTCCAAAACCCAAAGATCAAACTATAATTGGAACAAAATGGGTCTTTCGAAACAAAATGGATGAAAATGGTATAGTATCTAGAAACAAAGCTAGGCTTGTTGCACAAGGTTATAATCAACAAGAAGGAATTGACTATGATGAAACTTATGCACCGGTAGCTAGACTTGAATCTATTAGAATATTACTTGCTTATGCATGTGCTTATGATTTTAAATTATTTCAAATGGATGTCAAAAGTGCTTTTCTTAATGGGTTTATTAACGAAGAAGTGTATGTTGCTCAACCTCCCGGTTTTACCGACTTTGAGAAACCACATCATGTCTTCAAACTCAAGAAAGCTTTATACGGCCTTAAACAAGCACCTAAAGCTTGGTACGACCGTCTTAAGACTTTTCTTATTGATAACAAATATACTATGGGATTAGTAGATAATACTCTTTTTACTAAGAAAAAGAAATCACAAATTATTATTGTTCAAATATACGTTGATGACATTATATTCGGATCAACTTGTCAAGAACTATGTAATGATTTCTCTAAAATCATGCATGACGAGTTTGAAATGAGTATGATGGGTGAGTTAAACTTCTTTCTAGGACTTCAAATTAAACAACTAGAGGATGGTATTTTCTTTAACCAATCTAAATATATAAAAGATATGCTTAAGAAATTTGGTCTTGAAGATTCCAAACCAACTAAAACACCCATGTCTTCGGACACTAAACTCACCAAGGACGAAGAAGGTGAATCCATAGATAACACCAAATATAGAGGAATGATTGGTAGCCTACTCTATCTTACGGCTAGTAGACCCGACATTATGTTTAGTGTTTGTCTATGTGCTCGCTTTCAAGAAAACCCAAAGGCATCACACTTAGAAGCATTAAAAAGGATTTTTAGATATATTAAGGGAACAACGTGTTTAGGATTATGGTATCCCAAAGGAACGGGCATAGAAACCATAGTGTATGCCGACTCGGATCATGCCGGTGATTATGTCGATAGAAAAAGTACAAGTGGTATTTGTACTTTTGTTGGACATTGTCTCACATCATGGTTTGCAAAGAAGCAAACGGCTTTAGCCATCTCTACTACTGAAGCCGAATACGTCTCAGCCGGAAAAGCATGTCAACAAGCTCTTTGGATGAAGCAAGCTCTCGTAGACTACGGAATTCATCTCAACGACATTGTGATACTTTGCGACAACAAAGGAGCCATCGATCTCAGCAAGAATCCCGTTCAACATGCTCGTACAAAGCACATTGAAATCCGTCATCACTTTCTTCGCGACAATGTTCAAAAAGGAAACATTTCAATCGAGAAAGTATCCTCCGAAGACAACATTGCCGACATCCTTACTAAACCTCTTAAACGAGAACCTTTTAATCTTCTTAGACTTGGTTTAGGGTTAATGGAACCAAGCATGTATGATAAACATAGCCTAAAACATTAGAATAGTCAAACCAAAACAATTTTGTCTTGTTTCTGCTACTGTAGCCACGGCACCAAACGACAACACGGACGGAACCAAAAATTTGGTACCGTCTGGTCCGTGGTGTCTACAGAAGCAAAACAGCTTTATACATAACATCTTCTTTCTCACAACCCACTTTACCAAAACGTGTAAAACTTAAACCAAGCTCATTATTGTCATCTTCCCACTCACTAATCACTGAAGATAACATCATTGTAAGTATCCTAACTACATTTCATCTCTTAATTCTGAGTCTAGGATTCTTATTTATGCACAAAACTATCACAAATCATTACATGGGGTTTTATGTATGCTTTTATACCAAATATGAATTCAATTGGCAAATTGCATAACTAGTCATCCAAATTAGGTGCTACATTATCATATTGCATAAACAAAATCATGTTTCCCACTAATTGATAGATAATAAATATAAGGCCTTATTCAAACAACCAAACACCCCATGTCAAAAGTTTTGAAAAGCTTCTCACTTATAGGAAAACATTTTTCTTTCATTGCTAATACAAATAGAAACGTTAGAATTTTCATCACTTGCATGCTCTTGAATACTAAAGGTATTGCATAACTAATATGCACTCCCGGGTATATTCAAATGTAGCCACATTGAATTAGGAGCATTTGGGTTATCTCATGGTATTTGCCAAACACTCCACTAAAACCATTTTGTGCATAAAATGAGTCGAGATAACCGCAACTCCAAATTGTTTTCATATAGGCACACACTAGAATCAAAAACATTAAAACTTATCTAAATTTTTAACATGTTAATTCTTATCCTTAGGAATAACCATGGTAGCCGCAAGATTCTATGATCACAAAGACACTCTTAACTACATTCCCAAACACCACAAAACCAAATGACTCACCAAGGAACAAGTAGAAATATTTAGGGGTCTAGAATCAAGATATTTCCACGAGGGTAGAACCATTCACTCATCCTTCCTTGAGCATACCAATCTTCGTGAAGAATTAGCCGCCATCCAATTCGATTGTCTTCTTGACATTGATGAACCAATTTGTCCTAGGTTCGTATTAGAATTCTATGCGAGTGTGACCGGTTTTAGTGATGAAGATGATGAGTTTTGTCTTAGCTTTAGAATCAACCAAAATGACTACACCATCACTTTAAGTGACTTTGCTAGAGTACTAGGAATTCCCAACCGTGGAACTTGTGTCTACACGGATAAGTGGTCATTCACCGCCCTTGATGCAATCAATGACCGCTCTCTCCCCTACATAACCCGTTTAGCCGATAAGGATGTCATCCGTGAACACCTTTTTAACCCAAAAACGGATACAACCCGAGTCACCCGAAAGGGAAAAGAGGTAGACCGAGATCCATATGGAATGGAGCTCAATGAACTTAAGCACGAATTTAAGAAATGGGAGGAGTTACTTAGAGCAAACGTCATTAGCACCATAGGGAATAGGGATCACATAAACGCTTGTCTTTGCCACATGCTTTACAACTTGTCCACCCGACAACCATTCAACTTAGCCTACTACATAGCTAGGAGAATGATTGATATTCCAACTCAAGGATCCGTTGCTCTTCCATACGGGATGCTTCTCACCCGTCTCTATAGAAACTTCGCTCCAATTCCACCAACCCCAAAAGGGATGCACCTTCAATATGATCTCATCCCTCACATCTTTGTGCCCTTGAGTGATGCTCGAGTTGCTAAGACTAAAGGCAAGAGAGCTAAACCTCCAACTCCTTCATCATCATCATCAAATAGCTCCGAGGATGGTCTTCCAAGCTCTCGTCTTCCACCTCAAGAGTATTACACATCTCTTCCCGAAATTGAGAATGAATCAGCAGAATTCAAGCAAACTAAGGGAATGTTCAAGTGCCTTGGTAGGATGATGAACAAGATTTATAAGAAGTTGGACAAATAAGGGTACTTTAAGGAGTGTTTGGAACAATGCATTATCGTTAATGTTTGATACTATTTAGTTGTTTTTATTATGTAGGATGATAATATAACTTGAAACAATGGTGTATGCTAACAATCTCATGCAGGGGGATAGCACAAGTATGCTATCAAATTTTACCCATTTTCACTATATTGTGAAAATCAATAAGCCTTGCTCTTAATCTATGCTCCACTATGTTTACATATGTGTTATTTACTTTTCCTACCTAGAAATGTTTAGTATAACAGGTTTTGAGAAAAATTTTCAGATTTCGGAAATTTCAGTTTTTAAGAAACATTCTGTCCAAATTTCAGCACTCCACGGATCAGACGGCACCTTTATTTTGGTACCGTCCTTTATGAATTTTGGTACCGCCATATCTGTACAGGCGGACCAGACGGCACCTTTTTTTGGGTTCCGTCTGTGTATGATTTTGGTGCCGTGGATCCTCCAGGTAATTTTCTGAATTTCGACTCTTTCGTAATTCCAAATTATCTTCCATCACTTATAAATCAATCTTAACTAGTTTATACTGTTATTAGAACTAGTATTATTCACTAAGGGATATAAGAAATCCATTTCCCACCAAAATTCAAAAATTTGAAAAATCCACCCAAGGAGCCCTTTTGCATAAAGGAAGGAACCAAATTTTTGGTACCTTCAAATCCGTGGGTAATCTGAATATTAGGAAATTCCACTCACTAGAACACATTTATTGCATATCTTTTCTTCCTCACTCCATCTTCTTTGTATGGATTGACTTGGGTGATATGACTAGCATTCAACCCACTTCCAAATCATTAGGAACCTCATCTATTCAATGGTTCAACATCAAATCAAACCTTTTCTCAACAATTTCTTACCTCTATAAATTGAAAGGCTTTACCATGATCATCCTCACACCTTCTTCATTCTCACTTACTATCTAGCAAATCAAAACCCAAGATAAAAATGACTAAATCATCACCAAAACCTTGCAAGAAAACCGCTAGAATGAGTGTAAGGCCTTGTTGTTTTGTTCATCTTAGCTCATCATCCGAATCTTCACCACTCACCATTTCATCTCCCATTAGAGATGATACACACCTTACCTTGGCTACACCCACTTCATCACACATTATGATCACCACTCCACCACCATCAAAAGCACCTACTGCACCTCCACCGGCACCCATCCAAACATCCAAAACACCCTCACCACCTTCACCAAGGTCTCCCACTCTCACTCCCATGGAGTTATTTTCTACTCCACCAACATCACCAAATCCTTTCCTAGAGGACTTGGAAGACTTGCCTCCTAGGCCAAGTCATCCACCACCATTGCCATCCTTTGGCACCATTGAGCGAATTGCTCATGAATCACCTCGGTCATCCATTGACCCAAACGCCCCATTAGGGCCAAGACCTCTCCTTTTCCACCCCATTCACAAGGACATTCATGGTCCTTTATACGGGGATCATCCACTTCCATCATCAATGTCCCCTCATATTGAGGACATCCCGGAGAGCATGTGGGATGACAATCCCACTAGAGAGGAGATTCAAGCCGAACTCCACAACCTCCACCAATTCAAAGGCATGGTGGATTCTCACTTAAGTGAGACAATGCAAATGCAAAGTGCTTTGCTTGCATCCATCATGACCACTCCACACATCCCCAACACCACCAACACATCCACCATTCCACCACCACAACCTCCGCAAACTTTCTACCCACCAAGGCATGGTTGCTCAACTTGTGAGCAAACGGGTCAAACCGTGGAACGGACCCGGATTATGGTCCATGACTTCCACGAAGAAATGAGGTTCATCCTCAACCACATTCTTGAGCGTCTCAACGCTCTTTCACATCCACCATCTCTTTAGGATGGTTTTTAGAATAGTCGTTTATTTGTTTTTTTTTCTTTTAGGATAATTTTTATTTTCTTGTAATAGAAACACATCATTGTGTTCTCTTTTCATGATCTTTACTCATGAAAAATTTTAACTAATGAATGTTGTTTATTATGTTGTTGGTGTCATTACATTGTGTTTGGAAATGCTTGTGAATGATCATTATTACTAACATTTTTTTTGTAGCTTTATTTTCATAATCCATGTATCTTCCCATTAAAGCACCCAATTTAGGGGGAGCTTTGAACAAGGGGGAGATAATAGCTCGGGCTCATTACATTCCGCATAGCATCTTCTTTTTGTTGAGACAAAAAGGGGGAGAAAATATAGAACTTGGAAATTATTTATATTTGACTTTTCTGAAAAAGTCAAACTGCATACAATTGACTTTCTAAAAGTCAAACAGGAATCCTCATTGATAATACTTGACTTTTCTTAAAAAAGTCAAACATCATGCATCAACTAGTGAATTCTTTGACTTTCATAAAAAGTCAAAATTCATACACTTATATTATCATTTCCTTTTCAAAGTTCTAAAACTAATATTTTTATAACTCTTGTACAAACTTTGTCTCTTTTATAAAAATAAAATTTATATTTTGTCCTCAACAAAAAGGGGGAGATTGTTAATACAAATATCGTCATTAAACGTTATTTATATTTTTGATCTTTGCCTAAGTTTTGTTAACGACAAAAGTAAATTTAATTTATAAAAGCTTAAAGCTTGTCAAGTTTATTAGATATTAAAACAAGCTTTCTCAAACAATATATTCATCATTCAAGCATTTACATTTATGATTAATAACATCTTGATATGACTCTAATCATTATGTATGATAGTAGTTTGTAGAATGTGTTAGGTTCTTAAAACCAAACACTACTTAAGCTTTTGCATATTTCTATTAATAGTAATACAACATGTTGACATCATGTATTACATCATGGAGATCATTGGAAGATTCCATTAGATATTTTGTGAAGATTTGTACTCTTCATATCTTGCACAATCTTACTTAGATAGAGTTGACTTTAGGCAAGATTTGATATCTTGACTGTCAGACTGGCGGTACCAATTTGGTACACGGGCGGAACCCTTTTTAGGGGTCCGCGGTCCGTGGACGCTCCTGTCCAAATTGGCTATAAATAGCAATGCCAAGCCAAGTAGTTTCTCATCCCTTTCTAACATACTCTCATACATATCTTCTCTCTAACCTTTCTAACTCAGTTTCATATCATATTAGTGATCTCTTTTGTAGCAAAGAAGATCAAGTCATATTCAAGCTTCAACGAGAAGTTGGAAGTCTTGTTTGTTTAGTGTTGTATGATCTAGTGTTGATTCATACTTCATTGTTGTATCAAACCATCATAATCTTGTGAGTGTGAGTGGTTAGTATTTTAGTCCTCAAAATACATTGTGTGTGGGAGTAGTTGTACCCTTGGAAAGAACTCGACATCTAGCTTAGTGTCGGAAATAGTGTAAGCGAAGTGTAAAGGTTTTCTCCGCCGGTGAAAGGAGCTTGTTGACTAGTGAAGTTAAACTCTCGAGTGTGAGACTCGGGGAGTGGAGTAGGGCAAGGAAAAAGAGTCCTTGTAGGCCGAACCACTATAAACAACTTGTTGTGGTTTGATCATTTCTTTCCTTACTTACATATTATATATTGCTTGCATATTTCATTAACATACTTAAGATCAATATCAATTGATCTTTCAATAAGTTTCAAAACAAAGTTTTTAATCGGTAAACTATTCAACCCCCCTTCTAGTTTTCTACATATCATAATTATAATATTGAGCTTTAAAGTTTAATTACTTATCACTATAAACCTTAAACTATGATACTTGTCGTATTAAACCTTTAAAGTTAATTTATTATCATTTAGAAAACCTAAGTTTGATTAAATATCAATTATAACCCTAAAGTATTAAAGTTACCTATTAAATATGAAAAGTTATTTAATTAGGAAAGTTTCTAAAAGTGGAAAAAAACCTTAATTATGAAATATGAATATCGATGAACCCTAAAACTATGAAATAGCTTTCTAAATATTAAGCGATCATTATTCGTGTAGATCCGCGGAGGAAGGAGTAGCCTTTGTTTTCCTTGTGTGTTCTTGGTGAATTGCTTTACGATTTGAGGTACAGATATTCTGACCTTTCTCATAAGGTTTCTCTTGATCGTTCGCATCTTTTGATTATTAGCTATTTCTTATTATGATATTTTTGCTATGAGCCTTCTATTATGACATTCTGATACGATACTTATGATATGTGCCGCTGATATGAGCCTTTGCTATGCACCCTCTGATATGAACCTATGATTATGATATTTGTGATGACCCTGTTTCATTACTATGACATTCTATTTGACCCTTCGGTTTGATAACCGAGCTATCACTAGTCATGAGGGTTCCATGACCATGTCATTGATGCACCAATGGCATGACTGGTGTTGTGTGCAATACACGCCTTTCACAACTCTGGGAGCTAGCTACTCCATTATGTTACTTATGAAGACCATGATTATGATATGATATGCATCTGGGCTCATGGTATATTTCTGACAACCTTTACACTTTTGATACACCTATATTGTACCTTCTGTTATTCCACAATGCACCATATTCTGTATTTCTCATTTTCAGTTTTCCGTTTGATTACTCATTCATTCAGTATCCTTATGTGATTCATCCGACTACCATACTATACTCAGTTCATTTGATTTGCCATACTCTCATTCCATTTTGGTTGACTACCAAGCTTATATTTCAGATTACCACTTCATCCGTTTACCTTGCTATTATATGATTAATATGTGACTACGTGTTTACCATGCTATTATGTGACTAATTGATTCATCCGTTTGCCATGCTAGTATGTAATTATTTGACTTATCCGTTTACCATGTTATACTTTCGTTAAGTTATTTTCGTGGGCTATGATTATCATTTAGTATTCCTATTTGCTATTGTGACTACCATTCATGTACTTTTGGTTGGTATTTTTCCGTTGCTTATGATATTGGTTTGACGTAGTAATTGATGTTGTTACACCCGTATCCCGAAATACAAATAGGCCCTACCCAAGATGAATATGGCCTAAGAATTTGACGGGATTGACTAGTTAACCCGATAATAATTAATAAATGTTATGTTATATCTATATAAATGAGGGGGGACCTAGGTTGCTATATAGTAAACTTAATATAAGTATCTTGTGGCCAAAATAGAAAGAAAGGAGTTTGAGGGACCAAAAGTGTCTAATGGTGAAATAGCTTTAAAGTGAAGAAAGCTTCAAGTATTAAAATGCAGATTTTCTCAAAAGTTCATGATTATGAAGAAAGGTCGGTTTAGAAGAATGGAGGGAAAATATGGGTTAGTCTTGTAGACCCATTGGTGATGAATTAAAGGTGTCTTTCCTAATGGGAAGTTATAGAGATGATCCTTACAAGGTGAGTAATCATTAATTTGTGTAAATAGTTAATTGAAGAGTTAGGGTTCATCTACCCAAGTTAGGGGTTTTGGGTAATTATGTTTTTAAATACTAATTGAAATGTTATAAAGTAATTGGGTGAAACCCCTTAGGATTAAATTGAAGTAAATAGGTAATTTGGGAGATGATCATATTATGATAATTTGATGGTTAAAAATAGTTATAGTAATCTTACAAGAATCTTATTATGGGTAAAAGTTGAATAATTATGGGTTTGATCATCACATAATCAATATATGATTATATGATGATTAGATGATTAGAGGTTACTTATGTAGGCCAAATGGTTGTGTAAACCATAGCCATGGCTAATTGATGATGTTTTAAGTGTATTATGATTTTTTGTTAAGGATGTTAGCTTGGGATGATGTTGATGATGGAGATGATGGAAGATGATGATAATCTCATAATAGCTTAGCTTGGCTAGCTAAGATAAGTAACTTGGTTACTATGTGTTTAATATGGAAATGTTATAGTATGTGATTAATGTTGTGTTAAGTGGTTATAGATATGTCTTGGAATTATTGAATGGCTAAGGTATGTGTTAGATGTATTATGTGCTAATTGAATAGTTGTGAGTTATGATTATATGGTTGTGATGTTATAAAGATGTATATATTGAACATGTATTAGCCAATTACTTACTAAGCGTAATCGCTTACATGTTATAGTTGCTATGTTCTTGTAGGTTCATGTGTATAGGAAGGACTATGGCTTGGATGGGATGTAGGATCATGGTTTAATCAAGGAAGTGTGGCAATATATGATGTTAGGACTTAGGTAGACACCAAGCTCATGTGATAAGTTTGTACCCCCGAGAGTCTTTTATGTTTTTGTAAATGTATCGTTAATCGTCAAGTATTGGTCATAGTGTTATGGTATTTTGGAGTGTTTGGGTTAAAGTATATTTCTTACCCATTTTGAAGTCAAACGGGTCAAGTAACCTTTTTGTATACCAAATGATGTTTGTTATAGCTCATATGATATTTTGTTAGAGTCGTAAGGGTCAAATGATCATTTGTGTCGAAATGAACTATCTTGGTATTGTGCAGTTTTGCTGTCAAATGTGCAGGTCAGTGTACTGGACGGCGTCGCAGATGTATGGTGACGGCGTCCGAACAAGTTGAGACGGCGTCGGGTTTAAAATCCCCTGAGCCGTCGCGTGTTAAATCTGAACATGTTTTGGGTCATGGTCAAAGGGTGACGGCGTCGCACCTTATAAGGCGACGACGTCAGCCCGCTATGTAGTTTATAAATGATGTTTTGTTAAAGTTAAATCTTATCAATCAAAGAAGTTATCGAGTACATGTTATATAAGATTTATAAAGGGTTAAATGTCATAGTTTTGTCAAGATTTATAAAGAGTACATGAAAAAGTTTTAAAAATCGAGTAATCTCCAGTCAAACCGGGAATCGGGGCGTAACAGATGTTTACCTGACTTGTTGATCTGACATGCTTACGCTTCTGTTCATGCTACCGTTAATGATGGAATTTGATTCAACTTATGTTATCTGTTTAGTTGACTTGTTTCGTTGCCATGCTATATTCTTGTTCAGTTAATTCATTCAATTATGATGTTCGTTTGGTATTCCTACCTGATACATGTGACTATCATGCTTATACTGGTGTTAGTATTTTCGCTAGTTATGATACTTGTTCTGTTTATTAACTGTGGATTATCTGACTTGTGTGATTGCCATGCTTACAATCGTTTTAGTTGCTTCCGCCTGCTTATGGAATTCAGCTTAGCTTATATCTATTCTGATTATCTGATTCATTTGTTTTGCCATATATATGTTTAGTTGATCCTCTGACTGATATTCTTGTACACTGTTTGGTTACTTGTTTTGCTTATGATACTGTTTATCAACTTCTAGGGATGAGCATTTCGACCCGAATCCCGAAACCGAACCGGAACCGTACCCGAACCGTACCGATTTCTGATATACGGTACGATATCGGGACTACGAAATAAGGTGAAAAAAATTCGGGACCACTAATTCGGTACGGGACCGGTACCAAATCGGGAAATTCCTGAAAAAAGGGAAAAAATCGGTACCACTAATTCGGTACGAGATCGGTACAGGACCGGTACCGTGCTCATCCCTATCAACTTCTATTCGTTTATGTCCGGTATCTGTATGTTTGGTTATTTTATGTGTGCTTATTTATGTTCGCTGATGCGCTGCTTTGCTTTCGTCTCCTTTGATTTCTGTTTTTTTGGTTATCTGTTAATATTGTGTTCTGCAGGTTCCTCATTGACTCATTGTGATCATTAGTTATGACTTTGTTATCAGTCTCCTTGTTTCGTTTTTGTATTTTTGACTATGTTTAGCTTTTGTTTTCTTATATCTGTTCAATGGGCTTTTTAAGCTCAGCCGCATTTTTTTTCCATGCGGCAGGTACCAAGTAGGATGCTCGGCTTTGATGGGTTGAGAGTAGGAGCATTTGAGTGAACCGACCCTAGTTTCCCTTATCATATTGGACTCTTTTTGAAGATCATTTTTTTGATATTTCACTTCTTTTAGACATGTTGGTTTATGTAATCCCTTTTGAAGTCATCCGTTTATATGACTTGGCATTTTATTATAAGAGACTTCCATTTGTATTTCCATTAGTATGTTCTGATGTGACTCCATACTCTAGCATTTGGACCCTTGTCGGGTTGGGGTGTTACACTTTTAATGTTTCAAAAACTTCATATTTATGCTTTATCAAAGAAACATCACATACATCAATATGTATTGGTCATAGCAGATCATCGGCTCTTTCTCCTTAACCAGATAATAGAGCTTTCGCCAACTTTACACATAAGCATTGCTTGCATGCATCAAAAATCTCAAATCCAGTTGATTCAAGAATTCCATCACTTTCGAGCTTCGACATGCGTTGCTTGTTAATGTAACCAAAATGACAATGCCACAATTAAGTTTTATTTAAGTCATGTTTGACTCATTTAACAATATTAAACACAGGTTTATCAACTGAGGTAACACCATCCATATCTATTTCAAAAATTCCATTGTGAGGAAAGACATTAAAATAAAAAATTATTTTTAGAAACAGAAATTCCAAAAATGTTCAAACGTAAGTTCAAAACTCACATCTCTCAACCGAGAGATGGAAACAACACCTATAGTAATAGAAGGTGCATAATGACATTGTTTCAAAGCAATGATAAGACCACTAGGTACAATAAGCTCGTAAAATCCGATAGCTTCAACAACAACTCGATTTCCATGGAAAAGACACCATATGAATTATGGCATGAGAAGAGTCTCAAGGTGTTATTTAATGGTTTGGGAGATGTGAAGCTCAAGTTTAGCGTGATACTCCCAATAAGCTTGAAACCCAAACCATTAAATGTATTTTTGTGGGATACCCAAAGGAAAACTGCAGGTTATTACTTCTACTATCTATTAGAGAACAAAGTGTTTGTTTCTCGTAATGTTAAATTCTTAGATGTAAAATATTTGCTTCAAGAAGCAGGTGGGAGCGATATAAATCTTAATGAATATTTAGAATCACAAACTGATACACATTCAACTAGCTCTCTAATATTTCGTGATCCTGAACCGATTATAAAGATGGTCCCTATAACTCTAACAGAACATGTTGCACCTGCACCTCATAGATCTGGTAGAACATCCTAGCAATCTGAGAGATATGATTATCTGATAGATTCTAAAGAACCTAAACTAGGAGATTATGTAAACCTCCTAACTACCATGAAGCCATGCGAGATTAAAAAACTAGCAAATGGCTAGAGGATATGAATGCAAAAATGCAATCCATAAATGATAACGAAGCGTGGGACTTGGTTGATCTTCCACCAAACAGAAGAACTGTTGGATGCAAGTGGATCTTCAAGAAAAATACTGGCGTGAATTGTAAAGTAACACATTTAAAGCTAGACTATTGGCTAAAGGATATACCCAAACTCAAGGAATTGACTATGAGAAGACCTTCTCGCTTGTGGCTAGCATTGAAATAATTAGAATACTATTTGCCCATGCTTCTTTCAATGATTATGAAATCTGGAAAATGGACGTGAAAACCTCTTTTTTAAATGGGCACCTAAACGAGGACATTTATATGGTGAAACCAAAAGGGTTTGTGAATAGTAAGTATTTTAAGAAAGTGTGCAAGCCTGAAAAATCTATTTATGGATTGAAACAAGTATCACAAAGCTGAAATATAAGGTTTGATGAAAAAATTAGAGAGTTTGGTTTTGCTCATAGCCAAAAAGGATCATATGTTTATAAATTAATGAAAACAAGATAGTATTCTTGATGTTATATGTGGATGACATCTATAGCTTTTGCCTCTCATGTGATTACACGCTTTATGTAGGTAATAGATTGTGAATTGATAGTAACGAGTTAAAAAAATTTGTTCTCTAGTTGCAGTGTTACATATACTAATCTTTTAGGTTTATCCAAACACATCAAATGTGTCTTTTTTATAGTACTCCTTTTGTCTTAAAATTTAAGTCCGTTTTAACTTTTTAAATCAAACTTTGATCATAAATATTTGTGTTTGTATTATATAATACTTAATAAAAGTTATACAAATGAAAATTATATTTAAAACACAATCCATTCATATATTTTGCATCAAGTATTATATAATACAAACAAAAATATTTAAGGTTAAAGTTGAAGTCAAAAAGTCCAATTTGACTAAAATTTTGAGACGGATGTAGTATGAGTTTAGTCATTAGTTATGCATATCATCGAAAAGAAGACGTGATGTCGCTGCTACCTAAACTAGTTGATTAGGCCACTAGCTCGTACACCACTCACATACCTTTTAGGTACTTGGCTAAAAATGATTAATACACATAATAAACAATTTTCGGAATCCGTTCGCCGTGGCATACATTATTTACATTTCTATCAAAGTTTAGGTACTTAATTTTTTATAAACCATTAATGCATGTATATGGTAACATGAGCATAATATACATAAAATGAACTAAATTTGTTTGGTTTAGATGTAGCCTGTAGGCATTCTTAAGATTTTCCGGAGGATCTGGCACAAATTTTTTCAAAAGAGTTTGCAAAAACGTTTTTAAACATAAGTGCTACAATTGCATTATAAAGATTTTTTTTTAGCTAAACTAAAGTTGCACTGTATATATAAAAAAATAACAAATAAATATTATCGAAGATCAAACGTTATTGGAAACGACATTTTTTAAGAAATTACGCTTGATGACTCAGAATAGCGAAATAGGTTATCTGATAATTAATTAAAGAGAAACATACTCTGATACTCGATCTCCCACTAACTAGTCAATTTTATATTGTATGCAACACAACGTTTGGCTGTTATACCTAGTGCCGTTGCTGGCCTGCAGGAGACTTTTGTGTAAAAATTTATACAATAACTAAAAACGGCGATAAAGATATATTGTAACAATCTCGTATTAATTTTCAGTGAGTTTTTCGTGATTCTCGATGAATTGAAGTAGAGTTTAACAAATTTTAGAATATTATTTCATATATTGTAAACATTTTGATCTTTGAATTGAATTTTGAGGCTGCAAATACATAAAAGGATTTGTATTTTGAAGCTTTTAAATGTTAGAGGTCTTATGTGATTACACACCTCGCACACACTCATGTACAGCTCTGCCAAGACCTATAACACTAGGAGATGTGAATTGAGGACTTAATTCACTCTAATTAAAAGTTAACGAATGACCACCATAGGCTTCAACGGACCTTCTTCGCTCGCCAATAAAACATTTCATTCACCAAAATATTGAATAAGTATCTCGCCGAAAAAGTAATTCATCTTCAACCACCTACAACCGTAACAGCAAAAGTTTTCCACCCCTATAAAGTCATTTGCTGGAAATATTAACGTATGCGCGATTGCGAATGCCTCATTAGGAAAGGAAATGTGACATTTTGTTTTACATACAGTAATTTGGACTATTAGTGACACTCTTTTCTACGCGTCACTAAACAGTAGTAATTTTCTTGTACCATATTGGCTAACATATTGTACCGTAGCATAGTGTCTATATATACACAGATATGGACCCATTAGTGTATAACTATCGTCGTACAAGTGAAACCAAAGTACCAACACACACACACACACACACACACACAAAACACTCGGTGGTCAGTATAATACTTATTTTAATTGTCAATGGCATCTTTTCAGTGCCCCGCTTATTGTCACCAATACTATCTTTACCAACAAACAAATATAAGCCCTAAACTTTTATTTAAAAATAACTTGAACAAAGCGAAGCAAAAGTACATAAATTGTACAAGTAGTAGTAGCAAAAGAAGACGTGGTATAGAAGCAAAACTAAGCGTCGATAGTGAAGGTGAAGAGAAGAAGGATAAAAGGTTTAGAATACTGATCGCAGGTGGTGGGATTGGTGGTTTAGTTATGGCTCTGGCAGCTCAACGACGAGGGTTCGAGGTTATGGTCTTTGAAAAAGATTTGAGTGCGGTGAGAGGGGAAGGGCCGCATCGGGGACCGATTCAGTTGCTAAGCAACGCAATTGGTATTCTTGCTGATATTGATGAAAGTGTGGGAAAACAAGTTCTGGATGCAGGATGTGCCACTGGGAATAGGACCAATGGACTTGTTGATGGCGTTTCTGGCAACTGGTATGTTATCATCTCTGTTATTTATAAATTGTCATATGCTCTTTAAAAAAAGGTTTTCTGTAGTTATATATGTAGAAATTATGTTTCACTTGCTATATTATCATCACCAAAATGGTACCGCGCTCATCTCTATTAACATATATAGCATATTACTTTTTTTTTTGAAAAGCAGAATTTTATTACCACAAAAAGGGAGAAAACTCCTCAACCAAAACATCCCCTAACAGTGACCCAACAAGACACTTGGGACCTGCAATACCTAGTACTAAATATAGCATATATAGCATATTATTATTTGTTTTATATTATAGTTCTAAAAATTTGTATTCAATTTGTACAAATTAAAATAATATTACAAAACTCATTGAATGATAAGCAACGTACGTGTATATATATAGCTAGGACAATGAAAAGATCATGGGTATGATCGGCATAACGGGCTGGAGCTGAGACCGGAGCTGGGCTGGGGCTTACTATTATAAGCCAAAACCTGGAGCTTATATTTTTATAAAATTGTTTGGCGAATTAGTTGGAGCTGTACTTATTAATGTAAAATCGCATAAAAATACATCAAATTAAATTTATATATACTTATTAATTGTTTTGCGTGATAATCCATTATATTCTGAAGTGTATTTAGGTAATTTGACTAGCTTTATAAGCCCCATAAGCCCTCATAAGCCCTCATAAGCCCCTTTCAATGGGCGTGGGCTTATGGAGGCTTATGGCTTATAAAAGCCTTCATAAACCCGTGTGACAAACAAAACTTATTTTATAAGCCAACTTATTTTAAAGTCTAAACTCCCCTAAGCCTCTAAAAGCCGTCTCCCAAACACAACCATGTATACAGTACCATTTTGCTATAATTCATTTCATAATTGTAATGTAATTAAATATTAGGGGTGAATAATACTAAAAAACCCTTATTCAAATTGTAAATTTGGTGTGCCATGATAGATTGAAATTTTGGCTGTTGCTACAGAAAGTCCATGATATGATGTTCTTTCACAAATCTTTGATTACCGACGTTTTCACTCCTCAGGCTTGCCAAATATGATATCATGACCCCTGCAATTAAGAGTGGACTTCCTATGACTCGAGTAATTAGCAGAATGGCATTACAACAAATCCTACTTGATGCTGTTGGAGATCACATTGTTTTTAACAAATCCAAAGTTGTGGATTTCTCCCAAGACCAACATAAGGTTGTTGCCACCTTTTTTAAGTCATGTGCTCCAAAATGTCTTATTTTGTTTGGACTTCATGTTGGTTAGTCTAGAGTTTTCCCATGCGTGTTTATGTCAACGCATAGATTATTTAATTTGATGGTCCAAATGTGCTAGACGCCATAAATTTTTTTAAATGTGTTTGCATATATTGTTCGGATTTAACAAGTTCCAAATGTGTTTTCCAGGATCGAATTTATGCACAAGATTAACAAGAAGATGATTCTGATAAATATCACAACATAATAACGATTATGTTGTATTGTATTGATTGATCATGTTGATTACAACTGATGATGGTTTACAGATTTCTAACCTCTATTTATACAAACTGAATCGGTACCTTTGGAAGAGAGTTATACCGATTCTACAAAAGTAAACGACACAATAGTTTCTAATCATTATAACCTTTCTAAATGGTTATATTTGGAACTTTAAACGACCCAGCCCATATACAATTCAGTTTATACAGAATTTTACATAACATAAATATACTTATCTACCCTTAACTTTGATTCTATAACATTAATGCTCCAACATATATCTTACTCGGAGTAATGAACATGTGTAGGTCATGGTAACCCTTGAGGATGGGAGACAATTTGAAGGAGATATCTTAGTTGGAGCTGATGGAATTCGGTCGGAGGTAAGGCTTAATTTGTGCATGATTAGTATGTACCACGTTCATCAAATTTACTCAGCTTTTTTGTTTGATTAATGTATTTCATAGGTTCGTAAAAAGTTATTTGGAGTACAAGAAGTAACTTATTCAGGCTATACATGCCATACCGGACTAGCAAAATACCCCCCCTCATACAAAAATTCTATTGGGTACCACAAGTATACTTAATTAAGCACGATATAACAAGTTTTGAATTAATCAATTAATTACTTATTGTCACTTTTTTATGTTTTACTCAAAGCTATGTGGTGTATTTGGGACCAAATCGAGACTTTGTTGCTACTGATGTAGGTGGTGGGAAAATGCAATGGTACGCGTTCCATAAAGAGGCACCAAGAGGCATTGATACTCTGGGAGGTGAAAGATAATTCTTTAGCCAAATTCAAATCGATAGACAATTTATTTTTTTTTGTACGGGGGAAACCCACATGAGCCACCCATGGTGACCTCACATGTAAACCTTGGACTCCTCAGACCACACCGCAAGATGCATGGAGCAATGTAAATCACTAGCTCTCAATAGTTATGAATTAGATGGCTAGGGCGGGTGGTCCCAAAGAGTTTGCCCCTAACAAGATTCAAACTTGAGACTTCTATTTGAGACTCTAAAGCCCTTATCATTAATTAGGCTACCCTCTTGGGGTTATAAATATATATTTGTTTGCATCCGGCTGTTTATGCATTTGCAGTCCTAATTTTTCTTTTCTTTTTTGTTTGCATTCGAATTTGTTAATTTGTGTTTAGGCAAGAAAGTAAGGATAATGGAACTGTTCGGAAGTTGGTGTGACGACGTGACCACATTGATAAAAAATACAAGCGAGGAAATGATTTTTCGTAGAGATATCTATGATAGGGACATGATATATTCATGGGGGAAAGGGCGTGTTACCCTTTTAGGAGACTCTGCTCATCCGATGCAGCCCAATCTTGGGCAAGGTGCGTGCATGGCAATTGAGGTACCTTACCTTTTGAGTAAACAAAGAGAAATGTATACAACTAGTCTTATATGTTGACTTAATTGAGAACATTGCATTAACAGGATTGTTACCAACTAATTATTGAACTGGAAAGCATGAAGAAAAGTAAGACTGATGTAATCAAGTTATCTGATATTTCCTCAGCGCTTAAGAGGTACTTCATTTTATTTCATTTTTGCATGTAGCGATGAATAGTTGATGGCATGTAAAGTGACTACTGATTTGTTTAACGATGGCTACAATATTATATATTTATAAAACGGATCTTTATGAACAGGTTTGCACGAAAACGAATTTTAAGGGTAAAGATTGTGCATGGAGTGACCCGTATTGCATCAAAATCGCTTAGTGAATACCAGCCGTTCCCTGTTGGTTTTCCTTACTAACATTTATTCTTATATTTACAGAAATTTGAATTGGATATGTCTAATGACTCCCATTTTACAGCATATATCTTTCCAAGTTACTGGATTTGTTTTGAAATTAGTTTTGCCACGTTTTATGTCCTGGCTGGTCACCGCCCGCTGGTTAGTAAACATTTCTCGATCTCTATTATTTTGTAGATATGTTTAGAAGAGTGACTGATGAAATGTTATATTTGTTTGACTTAACAGAGTGAAGTCTCGAAAACATGAGATACTAAGCTATAGCAACTAGCATCGAGATGAGTGGGCATTCTTCAATTTATAATTAAGCTTCTCTCAAAGATGTTTGACATATATTTTTCGGAAAACCTGAATATCATTTATGTAGTATGTTAGTATGCTACTAGTATTCCAAACAATATATTGATATTGTCAACCTACGGCCCATTATTTCAGGTTGTCAAATATTCACGAATTCAAACATATAAGGTCAATGAAGGTTCTATTGTAAAATCATTTGGTGATGGGAGTAGTTCACTAAACTTATATACTGTATTAACTTTGAGATTGTTTTTAGACTGATGTGGGAATGGGTTTGTACACCCGACAATCCTTCCCTCAAACCTAAACTATCATGGGCCTCCCCTTCAACTATAGTCATGATCCCACATTTTTCTTACCGCCGACCTTTACCATTGAAACACACCGTCTTTTACCAGCCTACTTTCGGTACAAGGTATACCAGGATCCACTAATACCGTCGAACTAGGGTCTAACCGAGGAAACACCATTTACATCACCACTTGGCTTAATCGTAGCTCTGATACCAATTGTTAAGATTCCTACGGCCCAATATCTCACGAAGTCTAACATATAAGCCTAACTTAAGTTCTATTATAAAAATAATCGGTAATAGATGGAGTATCCCACTAATCTTATATGTTAACTTTGAGATTGTCTTTAGACCGATGTGAATTGGGTTTGTAAACCTAAATGATATGTTTAAAAGTTGTTGTTCAATCACAAAATTATAGCACTATGTACACACATGCATTGATCAAAAGCAATTACTTACAACCAAAACACTAGAGGTGATCGAACACAGAAGAATCGCTTATGCACCAACACTACAGTCTGTGAGTTGAATTTGCCAGTTAATTATTTTAAACCAGATGGCCAATTGGATGGAAATGCATTATGCTAATAGTACACGAAACAAATTTTCTTAATGGACACTACTTAATTATTTAGAATCCATGATAGGATAGAAGAAAATGACATATTTCGTTATATTTTGTTAGGAATTGGAAATTCCATATTGAAGTGTCGGTCACCCCAAATATAATCTAGCATAAGTTAGCTCGTAGACATATCGTTATTTACGTTGTTTTGTAGTCAATTAGTTAGTTGTTAGCTTAGTTATTAGTTTAGTGCAACACCGTGGAGGAAAGAAGGGTCTTTACCCACTGTATGCCTGATCCACAGCCCGTCAGGAGGGCGTTTAGTTTGTAACTATAAATACCCTTCCCACTAAGGGAATGGTGGTGCTTTTCATAATCTAACCTTTCCTCTTGATTATTTTTCTCTCTAGAAACACCCTCTCTACTCTCTTCATCTCTCTAACATGGCTATCTTGTTTAATCATCTACCTAGACCACCCGAATCATCTAAACAACATAAATATGCGATCCTACAATTGGCATCAGATCCTAGGTTGTGTTGTTTTTGATGATTCGTATGGTTTTTAAAGTGGTTCATATATGCGGTTTGTGTTGTCTTGTATGCGGTTTGTTATGGTGTTTGATGTTTGGATACGATTTGTTGCTTTGAGTCGTATGATTTTGAAAAGGTGGCGATGTTTGTTATGTGATTCATGTTGTGTTTAATATGTTGTTATGGCTGTTTGATGGGTTTTGTTACTTGGTTGCCGCTGCTACTAAAATGTTTATGATGTTCTTGGAAGAGACTTGTGGTCATGTTCTTCAAAGAGACTTGTCTAACTTTTGTCCAGATTCAATGAACCTATAGAGGTTTGTTGACTTTTTTAAAAGTCAAAGGCGATTTGTGTCATATTGCTTTTGAGCGATTTGTCCACATTTTGTCCAGATTCATTGAACCCTACGTTTTGACGCTAGGAGTAGCGATTTGTCAATTATTGTCATGAAGCGAGTTGTGTTAGAAATGGAAGCGAGTTGTCAAGTTAAAAAAGAGGTGGCGGTTTGTCTGTTTCTTTAAAGCGATTTGTTGTAAGGTCAGAAGCGATTTGGCTAGGGTCATAAGCGATTTGGTTTGGTAATAAGCGATTTTTCCAACAATTATTGAGCTGATTTGAGCATATGATGGTTTTTGACTTTTGAGTCAAAAGCAATTTGTTGACTTGGGAAAACCTGAAGCGGTTTGTGTAGGTATCACATGTTGCGTTTTGATACTACAAGATGACTGCAGTTTGTATTATAGTAGATGAAGATAAGTTGTGGTTTGTTGACCACCTGAACCTAATATCACTTCATCAAACGACCTCAGGTCTATTAACCTTCCTCAGTCCATGAAATAAATCTGATATGCAAATGAAAGATAGAACAGATTCAACATCAAACAAAATCAAACATCAAACAAGCACAAACCATGACAACCACGATTTACAACCAATTCCTACTCCACTATCATTTGAATCCCTCAACAACAAATCAAAAGACTCTAGACAACATCTCACATGAATCAAGTTTCGAATCAAATTTGAATAATCACAAGACTCTGAACAACATCTCACATGAATCAAGTTTCGAATCAAAATTAAAGAAAATGAAATGGTTAAGGATCTCAGAATCATCGTGTGTTTATTTCAAGCCATATCCGTCCTCTAAAGTTCATTTACACGAGTTATCCATCATCGATCTATGTAATTAAGAAACTTTATGAAGACTATGCTTCTTGGTCATGTTTGAACTTCAAAAGAAAAGAAAATAACAACTAACTGTTATCCTCGTTTTCCTCTCGTTCATTGGTACATGGAAAACAAAACAAATGTTAAAGATCTCTAAGCTATGTACGAACCATGATTTGAGTTTAACAACAGATGTTAACCAGTGTTTTTTTACTTGTTCGGATTTATAATATTCATCATAAAGGCTAAATCATTTTAAGAAAAACCTACCATTAACTGGAAAAGGTCCTTGATGCCGGTCGTTTATGCCATCCCTGTGGCAATTCCATGTCACTCTAATCCGAAATCAAAGCCATCCCTGTGGCATCCTCTATCTTAGGATAAATGGTTTGAATCGTGTTCAAGATCACTACGATGAGAAGAATGAGTGTGTGGTGCGCTCTATTTTTTTTGTAATTGATATATGTTTTATTCGTGTAAGGATTAAGGGCGGATGAGTTTTTGGTTAGGGTTAAGAGTAGCAGTTTGTTTTTGGACAAGTGAGAAGAGGGGGCGGCTGATATAAGGTGTAGGGTTTGAATGGTTTTTAGGGTTTGTGTAAAGTGGAGATAATATGTGTTATGATTGACTTTTATATCCTAATTACTAAGGTTGATGGTTTCTGCATCCAACTTGATGGGCGTACACTTACTGGGCCGTGTGATCATGGGCTTCGTTTTCTACTTATGATGATGGGGCGTACACTATTGAGAATGGGTATATGGATTTGAACTTTTGTACTTGGACCTCAATGACTTTTGTGATTAGCTTTGAACGTTTAATCAATACTATATAAATGTCTTAGTGATTAACACTTCTACTTGGGTTACAATGAATTTTATTTGGATCGGGTGTTAATCATTTTGACTATGAGCTTAATCGGATTTATCCGTGTTTCAAGCGAAACTTGATATTGTAATATTACTTGGAAGAGATACGGGTTTGATTTTAAATTTGGATTTAATTCTCATGGACCCTCGAGTATTACATGTAACCAAACTTGGGCCGTACACATGATCGGGTTGGATGAGTGTCTCAAGATTTGGTTAAGAGATTTGTTAATGAGATTTGTCGATGATTTGGGATTATGAGATTTGATGTTGAGATTTGTTGATAGTGAGAGTTGGTGTGCGAGCTGGCACTTTGGTGTATACATTTCCACGAATGATATTTTGTCCCGACTTGAATTATAGTTTGATCTAGGTTGACTACGGGGCTATATGGACGATATTTCTTATTTGTATTTGCAGTAAGATTTTCCGGCCGCGTTTACTTATTTCGTCTTCTTTCTTTCTTCCCTTCCGTGAAGATGACTTGTTTGGGCCTTTATTGGATGTGATAATAACTTGGCTATTTAGTTACTTTTGTGATTCTTTCTCACTTAACCCACAACGTAGCTATCACTTCGGTGTCTCACGCAGTTGAGGATACGTCAAGAGGTTTTGTACATTGGGTACACCATTTCATTTTCACAAGGATTAGTACAAGCTTAAGTAGCAAATCTGGGAATTCTACTTCATGCTCAAATCTGGTATATCGAGTTTACTTCACCAAGTGGTCACAACAATAACCGAAAGAATATGTGGATGATGTGCTTACCAAAGGGCTGAATGGTTGAGATGTGATAAGCAATTCCCATAAGAATATTCGATGCCACTGAATGACAATGATACTTCACAGTCTAAGCAAAATCTTTCAATAATCTTCAGCGTCTGTCATGACTTTTCAAGATGTTTGCTTATGACAAGAACTTTTCGTGCAGATGGTTGTATACGTTAATGATGCTTTCGAAAGTTCGAAACCATCATGGGGGAGAAACGTGTACTTTGATGGTTTACGATCAACCTCAGGGGGAAGTAGTGTATACTACTCGGCTTAGTATGGTTTGTGAAGGTGTCTACATATGGGTAATGAATTGTTGATGATGTTGTTGATGTTGGAGAATGAACCATTGATGAACTGCTGTTTGTTCCCCAAAAACAGATATTCACCAAAACCAAAGTTGTCATAACACATTCAAGCTGACATTGTTTACGGTTTTGTCTTGATTTTGTAAAATCCCGCGAAACAATCTATTTCTCGGTTTAAATCATAGACTTGTAAAATCCCGTGACAATGGAAACATCCTGGTAATTGTAAAGTGCATTTCCGGATCTATCTTACGGTTTATTCTTGGTTTTGTAAAATCCCGCTAAAGAAACTATTTCTCGGTTTAAACCATAGAGTTGTAAAATCCCGTAATGATGGAACCATCCTGGAGAAAGGAAAGTGTATTTCGGGATCTTATTTGATGCTGGTGCTACGGTTTCTATTTTGATGAAGAGATAAAAGGGTGTACTTCATGAATTGGATGTGTGTTTGGATATTCGTCATGGCAGTTTGGTTATTACATGGTTTTATGGGGTTATGTGCTTTTAACCATGGTCGGGATGAAAACCATTATCATAGTTCACTTAAAACGTCAAAGGAGGCTAGATGTGAGCTTTTAACCAGAAGATGTGACAACGAGGTTAATTCGCTATTATTTATTTGAGGTTGAAGTGAAATATCACGGGCGAGTGTACTTAGTATCTGAAGGTATCGGGGATGGTTGGATGAAGATTCTTCAAGATCCTTGTTTGAGCTTATTATCAAAAACGAAGACTTGGAAATCTAGTTATTGTTGGGTGACTTTTTCCTTTTCTTTTACCACTTAGGGGAATTGGGCTCTTACCACCACAAAATAACTATCACTTTAAGGAGTTACGTTATAGTGCTCAGTGTTACATTCAATTGTGGATTTTCCAGAGGTGATGTACATCTTATACTTGATGGTTGGTTGGATGAAGAGTATAGAGTACTTAGAGATTCAATGGTGGATGAATTCTCAGCACCGCTCTTTGTTACATATGTGCAAGTTTAAGTCACGAGTTCGGGTTAGTTTACTTCAGGGTCAAATTCATCATATTGGGTTTTCTCCATCAGCTGTCACTACAAAGAGCCTACTGAATGAAAATGGGGTTGAGTACAAGTTTTTCCAAGAGATGATGGAAAGAGAGAGATTATTACGTTTGAACAAAACAGTTCAAGCCTCGTACTCTAAAGAAAAGAAAAGTGTACGTTTCAGTGCGCTTTATCTTATGAAGAAGAGAAATCTTCTTATGACGTTTGAACACAACAGTTCAAGCCTTGTACTCTAAAGAAAAGAAAAGTGTATGCTTCAGTGCGCTTTATCTTATGAAGAATAGAAATCTTCTCATTAATGATCATTCTCATCAACATGCTTCATGCTTTTTCCAAGCGATTCAGTCATCAAGTGAACCGAACTACTGTTGATTGTCTTCTTATTCCGCTTGCTCAATCATAATGACGATGGCGACATCATATGCTACCTTTGAAGGGGAGAAGTGTGAAGAGACTACATTATGAAGATATTCACTTGTTTAATCAAGAATGGCATCTCCGTATGCAATTCTTGAGGGGGAGAAGAAGTATGATAATTCTACATGTTGAGTTTTATCTGAGAATATATGGTCATACGGCTCCTAACTCATGTAAGAACTGAGCTTCTTCTTATCGGGTCATCTTTACATGGAGTTTCTTCTATGAGCCGTTGGTTGACATCTTCTCACGGGCTGATATGATTAATGTCAAAGTGCTTCCAGTTGCGAGGCGGATTTTCTTGATGAACATCTTTCTGTTCTTGTTTGATTGGGAGGGATTTGAGTTAAGGGGATTTGCTATTTGTATGTTAACGGGAATGCATTTGGTGAGTTGAAGATGTTGACTTTCTATTCCCCAATTGGACAATCTTGAAGAAGGTCGAGTCTACAGTCGGTTCTACATTTTCTGGTACATGTTAGAAGACTAAAGACGAGTTACATTTAACGATCTAAAGACTTCTTCTTAATTCAAGCATTCATCATAAAGATTGTCGTTTTAGGGGAGAGCACTAATTGGGGGAGAGTGAAAAGCCAAAGTTAATCCCCAATTAGACTTGCTCACATTCTTCAGCAAGTTGATTCTCACAGATACATCTGAGCTAATGATGTTCTTCCCAAAAGATTTCAAATATATGGGCTTACAATGTGTTGCTGATTCTGAAGTATCAAAACCAGCAAAGGGGAAGGAGACATGCATCTAAACGTGAGTAAACTTGATGAGCTTAATACTTCTAAGTGATTGAAGAAATCCCGGGAAGACTAATGTCATTACCGCAGAGAAACTCAAGGTTTGACTCATGGCGTTTAGTGTTCTTATTCCAACTATGTGAGGGAAGAGATGGAAGAGTTAGTTTCTGGTGATAAAAGAGGTACACAAGTGTGTGATGATTTCGATGCTATCGCAATCATCAGGGGAGAGAGATTGTGTACATTGGGGACGCTCAGCTGTTTCACTTGAGTGCTTAATCAGTGATTCAGAGATATAATCACTTATTCTGGAGTAGACATCCGCAGAGATTGTCATCCGCAGAGATAATCAGTGATTCGGCCTGCTTCTTAAATGTTATCGGTTATTCTCTCTTTGGGCATTCGGGTACTTCGGGATCTTGAGCTTCATACACTTTCTTCAGGGGGAGAGAAAAGTATACATCGGGGTTATTCTTTGGCTATTGGACTTAATCTGCTACTTTGATGGTATAAGTTTCTCTGTCTTCGGGTATATGTGTATTTGGGTTTGTGAGCTCTAGTCTAAGAGACTGACTGCATCAATTCATCTACTTGGGGGAATTGTTCTCTTAACACCTTTTGGAATGGATCACTTCAGACTTCAGTGGAAAAGGAATTTGAGAAAAGTCATTCAAGCGTGGGATGATACGTTGCTGTTCTTGTTGATGATGTAACCCCGAACGAAGAATCACAAAGATCATTCTTAAAAGGAGCAGCAAGATCGATGATAATGGTGTGCTTCTGTGTGCACTTGGCTAAGGCAAGCTTGAAATAGAGCTTCGAATCTGCTCAACAAAAGGATTTACGGTTTGGGGAGAAGCAACCAAAGTCTCTCTTTCTCAAAGGCTCATGTTCTATCTTCTATTCTGGAGCCTCGGAAGCTTTGATGGTGGAAGTTTAAGAGATGACGAATTCTATCTTCTACGACGTGTTGTTTGATATCCTTATCTCGGTACTCGTATCATCATCTTTTTAAACTACATCATCTATTCTATCTTTGTATATATTTATCAAAAACTAAAATACAAAAATATAAAACCCACAAAAAGAAAATAGAAAATTTTAAAACCAACAAAAATCCATAAAAAATATAAAATTTGAAAAATACCAAAAATATGTTTTATCAAGACATGTCTTCTGGTATCGATAACATCTACGGTCTTATAAATATCATTCAACAATGGCACGGGACCATAGATGAAGTTCGAGCAGGAGGTGTAAATATTTCTTTTCCAAAACATGTCTCAAAATGTGGCTTGCAGTTACTTCAGACTGTAACCCGTGCTTAAACTATGGTTTGCTATTATTTCAGATAACAACCCATTCTTCACGAAAGGAAAGTGCTGCGCTAAACCAATTTTCAAATATTTCGTGCACTTATCCTAAGACAAAATGAGGAAAGTATGTCGAAGGACTGCTGTTCCTACTCAAATATTTTTCCTTCTAAAATTCTTGAGAAAAATATTTGTTTTAACAAAATGGTGGTAAATGAGTTGCTTGAAAATCAATCAGAATCAAGTTTTCGTAAAAACTGAAAACTCAATCAATGACTTCAGCGCTTTTAAACTTTTCAGAAAATGAGTCATTGATTTAGGGGGAGAATGTTTTTCAAATTTATATCATCTATCGGGCTTATCTAATTATCCTATATGCTTAACTGAAAATGATGTTAACCTACGTTGAAGGACTAGGTGCCTAGGATATGATTGTTAGGATTAGATGATTAGAGTTTGATGAACACATTATTCCCATGCCTTTACATGATCTAATTGATATGTTTGATTGACTTTTATTAGTCGATTGCTGTTTGGGTGTTGTCGACCACCATATATCTGTTTGTGTTGACTAACGTATGCAGATAAGATGGTTATAAGAATGTTCCCGATCCGGATCCCACAATTGAAGATGATTGGATGCCGAAAGGAAATGATAACTATATCTTGGGTTATGAAAAAACGGAGCTTAATTTGACCTCTATGGAGAGTTGGCATGAAAAAATGCAACGTAAGAGGTCTCACTGCATCAGCAGATGGTTTTTTTTCCAAACCTCCAGCAACAACAACAAAAGCAGCTCAACCACCTAACATATCTTTGTGCAGGATAATAGTGATAATACCATTTTTCAACAAATTTTTGAATAATATTGTTTTGAAAAATGGAAAAATATTGGTTTTGAAAATAAATTGAACTTAATTTTGGAAATCACCGGGCTTCATTTTATCAAAACTTAAGTCATTCAATCATCGACTACGGTCATCGATTGAGGGGGAGAGATTTTAAATAAAATATTTTCAAACGATATTTCATCTATCAAGTCCGGCTTGTACGAATTAAAGTGGTGATCTAAAGATTTAATGTTATGTCAGGGTATGATTATCTTTAAAACCCAAAGATCTTTTAAAATGAAATTTTTTCTGTTCTTGTTTGATTGTAAAACTGTTTTATTTTATTTAAAGATCTCTTAAAAACTATAATACCTGACACTAACAATCTTTATGTCTATAATTGGTCCTCATCAGTCAGTTTCAAAAATTAAATCAAGCCACGTCTTTCTTCAAAATTTTCCAAATGATTTAAATCAATTGGGATCCAAAATCTCAATTGGTTTGAAATTTTTGATCAGGGGAGAGATCGTGATTTAAATCTCAAATCGGTTTTAAAGGGTGATTGTTTCAAAAGCTCTCCTTCCTTCATGTGCCAAACGATTTTGAAATACATAATGCACATGATTGTGGAGGAGCATTTAATCATAAACCATAAGAGTTTTTAAATCAGGCGCATATTCTCCCATGTTTTCTAAACCTTATTAAATCACTTGGGATCCAAAATCTCAAAGGGTTTGATATTTTTGATCGGGGGAGAATTTGTGATTTAATATGAAATTTGATAAAAGATGATCGTTTTGATTCAAAGTGCAAGTTCTCTCAAATATGTGCCAAAATCTTTCGTTTATCAATGCACATATTGAGGGGGAGCGAATGGTTTCTTAATGGCTTGTGTGATCGTAAAAGTACTTCAAAGAACTCCTTCCTCTATGTGTTAAATGATTTAAAACAACAAACGCACATATTAAGGGGGAGAATTTACCAAAAAATCAAATGGCTTTTCCTAAGGAAATTGTGATCAAGAAAAGATTTCAAAGAACTTTTGCCTCCATGTGCTAAACAATTTCAAATCATGTGCACATGTTGAGGGGGAGCATTTCTAAATGATCAAAACAATTAAGGTACAAAATGCTTTGATTTTATATCACAAGTACCTTGATTGATTTTCCAAATGATTTTTTAATTGGTTTCGAGAAGGAATGAACAATACCAAAAGACCGACCAATTTACTTTATGCATGGTGTTATAAGGATGGTTAGGTTAGGTATTCGTTCCCACGATCCCACCAGAGCCGGAGGGATCTACCTAGGGACAATCCACTAGATAGTGTAGAGTCCTTAGGTATGATGAAAAAAGGAGAAAAATGAGAATATGGGAAGAGTGCAGACTGAGATAGAGCTAGAACTGGAATAAACCCAACAAGGTTCTAGTAATGAAGTCTCGGTAAGCACTGAAGGGGGATGAAAAAGAATTGAATGTGAAAAAGGGTGAAAAGAAATAGCCCTCCATTAATTCAACCTTAGGGCAGAAACCGGGTTCAATACATATGCTACTGGTGGTTACTAAGGTAACACTGGTATTGAAGACAAGACGTCATGAACCCAGTGACGCACTGCACCTAACTTCCTAAGCTACTCAAGTTCCTCTTAAAAGGACTTGTTTCATTCTCATGAGGAACCTACATAATCTATCGACTTTCTCTTAGAGATTGTTGATATTGAAGAAGGAGACCCTCTCCTTAGTCTCCGGCATAGGAAACCAAAAGTGCACAATTGAGTCTAGAGCCAAGAGATCATCCACAAAATCTCATTAGAACACAAAATTAATGAAGACTTGCTGTTTCACATAATGTGGAAAGTAAGTATATATATTGAGAGTCCTACGCATTATCCTTGTGGTATTGCTAGAACATCCGAGTGATATGTAAAAGTACTCATGATGAAGATGGAAATCTCTCTAGAGCCAACATCAAACAAGCTCTTAGTGGGTGACATGTGAGATATTTTCTAAAGATCAAGCTTGAGACAACTGGATAGAAACAATGGGGCGATTCATTCTTGAATCAATCTTGGTCCAGGAAATGAATTGACGAATACTTTTGGAAAAACCGTTCGATGTGCAAATCTTCTTTTCTCTAGCACATCGAATGTGTATTCATATTTCAAACTCAAAAGTATCTCTGATTGAAAAAATATTTTTGGAAACATCGTTCGATGTGCGAATCTCTTCTTTTCTCTAGCACATCGAATGTGTACTCTTTTCAAATACAAAAAGTATTTATGATTGAAAATTGATCTTTCTCATAAAACCTTCGTCGTATTGCAAAACTCTTTCTTCTAAGAAATACGCGATTGTTTTCAAATTAATTTTTCATCAATCAGTGAATCTCAATTCGCTGGTTCACTCACTCCGTGTTGTCCTCTTTGAGACGTTCCGGTTTGAGAACAACTAGAACAGCTGCGAAACCCTGTCAAGGAGATTCTTCGGAATCATACCTGATCACAGGCAGTACTCGTACTGATCAACGGGGAACCGTGGGCCGTGTACCTCAATTCAACGAAAGTGATCAAAGACACTTTCTTGTGCTTTATTGCTAACTGTTGTTTGCAGGTACATTTGGACGATTGCAGCAAATCAGAATTGAGAAGTCAATCCAGAATCGCATGCTCACAGCATCCACACTTGATTAAAGAAATCATGACAAGTGCTTATCTACATAACCTAGCTCTGATATTTTTATACTATGCTTCTGCTACGCTGCTGCAAATATCATGAACCAGTAAAGGCTTCCGCTACTTTGATGAAATGATGTCGTGATCCAGAAAGTGTGAGCATGTCGGTCCGAAAGTCACAACATCACATGAAGGCAACACTACAAAGGGTGATCCAGAGATCTACTGTGGCTGATGATCTCAATCAAAGCTCGAAGATCATCAAAGATGTGGATCATTTTAAAGGCCTCCACTGAAAGTACAAAACTATGCGGACAATGAAGAGTCACCGCTAAAGCACAAAGAATGCGGACATTGAAGAATTGAAGTCTACGAGCTCAAGACTGAAGATTAAATAGAATGCTAGGATTCAAAATGTAAAACATGGGGTGACCTCCCCTAGGGGGAGATTGTTAGGAATTGGAAATTCCATAATGAAGTGTCGGTCACCCCAAATATAATATAGCATAAGTTAGCTCATAGACATATCGTTATTTACGTTGTTTTGTAGTCAATTAGTTAGTTGTTAGCTTAGTTATTAGTTTAGTGCAACACCGTGGAGGAAGAACGGGTCTTTACCCACTGTATGCCTGATCCACAGCCTGTCAGGAGGGCGTTTAGTTTGTAACTATAAATACCCTTCCCACTAAGGGAAGGGTGGTGCTTTTCATAATCTAACCTTTCCTTTTGATTATTTCTTTCTCTAGAAACACCCTCTCTAATCTCTTCATCTCTCTAACATGGCTATCTTGTTTAATCATCTACCTAGACCACCCGAATCATCTAAACAACATAAATATACGATCCTACATATTTTCTTCCTACTTATTCTATTATTCATTAGAGATAAAATAAATGGATTTTACATGTCATCTTTTTATGTGGGTAGAAAATAAGTAGGAATAAAATGTAAAAATAACATAACAATCATATACATGTGCACACGAATATAATATTTATGTGTAACAACTTTATAATGAGTAGTTCTCAGGGTTGGAACAAGGTTGAGTGTTTGGACACTAATAAATTTTTTGAAAATAAAGGTATTCTTGTAAAATAACTTGAGTTTTCTTTGGTGCGTCTATGATGTGCTAACCGTGTGCAAGTTTTAAAAATTTATAAACACGATTTTACCGGACAATTACATTAACACATACGAGCAAGTATACTCGTTCATGATAGCAAAGGTGGGTAAGTTGAGATCGTCCCAAGGGATTTGCGGTAATTTGTTAAATTGTTTAAAACAAGAAAGCTTGTCAAGCCTTCCACGAAATTGATGTTTTTCTAAAAACCAAATTAAAGAAACATATACTTGTGTGTTTGTCATAGTCAATTATCTAGAGTGTTCATGAAAGCTTGGTGTAAACTTGATGCAATGCATAAATCTTAGGCGAATGATTCACAATCCATTATTTATGTTTTGTAAAAATCATTTTAAGAATACAATCACATAGGTAATCCTTTCGGTCCTTAACCAATTGATTATTCTTTTGAAAATCCATTTGTTTGTAAATGATTCTCTTTTAACTTGTTCTTACGAACACTTTCAGCCTTTACGTGATGAAATCGTTAGTCTCGTTTAACAAGAAAATATGATGAGTGTCAATCATCATATCCCCATACTAGTTTGTCACAAACATTTTCCAATAAAACATAAATAGAAATCCTTTCGGCCAATTATCTTACAAATGTTATACCATCAAATTAAACAAGACTAGTCAATATTCCAACAAACTCATTAAACAAGAACACTTTACATGCATAACATATATAAGAACACTCCCAACAATTGCCTACATCTTACACACAAGTATATTCAAGAATTACTCCATTAAAACCTTAACAAGCCACAAGTAGTAACCATCTAATTCATATATTTCGTAAGAATAGAAATTCATGACAAAGTTCATAAGAATACCTATCTTTGGATTACAAGAATTAGAATATGTGGAACTATAGCAACCACGCGCCTCCAATCGCCTTATACTACCCGTACAACTCCAAATGACTACAAAATGGTTGAGAATTGTGCTCAACAAGTTCCTGGACGTTTTACAGATTTAATAGGACTTTTGGGGTGAATAAAATTGTTTGGTAATAGTCTTGGTGTAAGCCTATTACTCCTTGGGGTGTGTCACACTAAACACATAAGTCTAGGTGCAATATATAGCTAAGAACTCTTCACCAACAAGCCAAAAACATTCTCCAGGAGTTATTAACAAGAAATGATCGGACTCCAATGATTAATAGAAGTAATGGCATCAATAAATATGAATTTTGTAACTGCAGCACTTCCCAACCGAATCGGTTGCGACGTAGCCGATCGGTTCCTCCTGTTACACACTGTCCAGCCGAATCGGTTGCGGGCTCCAACCGATCGGCTGGATGCCTTCCGTACGACATTTGTTGACTTTCTTTGACTTTTCTCGACGCATGCCGTTTTCCTTGCTTCCGATGCTGATTTCCAAGATAGAACTTGATAATTATTTGATGTAAATACTTAGAAATCATCGTGCTTCCAATCATCGAGTCCTTGAGCCTTTTCTTCTTTCTTTTCTTTCTTGGGAATTGTCTAAATGTGCATGAATTCGTCATTTCTTCGTCTTTTACGATACCTAGCTACATTTACATACAAATACGCTTCCTTTGCAATTTTGCAACAATTATGTGTAAATATAACCGATTATCATACACAAAACTAACAATAACGCTACTAAAAACATACTCATTCTGAGCGTTATCAAATTCCCCCATACTTAAGTTCTGCTCGCCCTCGAGTAGGTCTAGCATTTATAAAAATCGATTTCAATGGTCTCAACATCGTGGTTCCAAAAATCTAACAATTACTTCAAAAGAAATAATTATCACATTTTATATGTGAAAATTTTGAAAATGAACCAAATTACTCTTGATAACATAACTAAACACCTCACGAATGATTTTAGGAATTCACTCAACACTCATATATTGGTTGGTATATGTAAATCACTCAATGCCTAGTCATGATTCATGTTTCTTACCATAAGCTTGTACAAGTATCAAGACAAATAAAATAGATTCATCAAAGAGGTCTTTTATTCGAGTTATAACGTTAAGGCTTTGGGTTCATAAAAGGTATGGATAAGGCATGGAATTATTTATTAAATTGGTTTAAAAAGAAAAATAAAGTCAAGTCTAAACCCCCATGTTGCTAGCCATCGAAAAAACCACAATCTCAAAAATGATTATAATCACCTCTTCTTCACATATCGATCACCGAACATATATTACATTTTAGCTCATTGGCTAATCAATATCTCACACATACTCCATAATATAGCGCATTGGCTATAATTGTCATCACATAATTTTTTTATTTATTTTTATTATCTCCCCCCACATTTCGTATGAGCATACACCACAAAAAATACAAATGAGAAAGACGTCTCCTTCATATTTGTTGAAAAATGGTACACACGAATGACAAACCATGAGACATTGACATGGGTTGGCTAAGGTTTTAAAGTGTAATATATATATATATATATATATATATATATATATATATATATATATATATATATATATATATATACATACATATATATATATATACATACATATATATATACATACATATATATATATATATATATATATATATATATATATATATATATATATATATATATATATATATATATATATATATATATATATATATATATATATATATATTCTTTTTCATAGTGGATGTAACAAAATGAAAAGATTGGCTCGGAGGGTGTAACTAAAGGTATCTAGCGCTAAAAATGAGCACTACAAATGGGTCCATATTGGTGGTTAACTAACCGATGTGGTTAGCAAAAAACATTAGATGTAAAATGGAAGGCCATTTAGGTTAAGTCCTATGATGGCCTCTTATCATTTGAATATATTTTTATCACTCGAAAGTGATTTTAACCGTAATGCATAACAAGTACAAGTTCTAGAATCGACATAATCACCGGCACACTCATAGCAAAATATAAAACATAAAGATATGCTTGATACAAAAAGAATCCTCACAATTTAGTGGAAAAAGGCTATACTGTATACTAGTAAATGTTATCGAATCCAAAATGAATTACTTCATAATTTGATTAAATTCCAGAAATTTTCAAAAACCTCTTTTTACCATTGAAATAACCAAATTGTTTTTAAATATATATATATAACGTGTGAAAACAACTAGATAATCAAGGGCGAACTTCTACTAGCTACTTGAATCCGAAAATTTACCTAAAAATCAAAAATAACAAAATTTTTTAAAAATCATATCATTTTTCCAATTTTCTTCCCTCCCCCATACTTAAGTTTTGCATTGTCGTCAATGTAATAAAATGAACTTCAAAGTAAAGAAAACGGGAAAAGAAATTAGTCAAAAAGATGCCACTGGAGTAAATACGCAATATGCATATTTGCCCATAGATACGCGTATGAGTTTTCCAACTCCAAATATTGACCAACAATAAGCTTCCTGCATATCAACCCTGCAAACAAAACTGAAAAATATACACTACACACAAAACAAACAAAACAAACTAAAACAATCCATACGCTAATTAAAAATAAACAAACAAACAAAGTAAGATATTAGTCCTAAAGAAATAGTTAGAGAAAGATAGAGAAAATATTGTTCGACACACCATAATCATTGTTTTTCGAATCACCATCCAAATCACAATCAAATCATGATCAACACGATCATTCCTCGTCTTCGCTCATCTCATCATCATCATCATCATCCTCATCATCATTGATGCGCTCCAGAACAGTCAAGCTTTCTCACACAAGCCTGCCACTTGTGAATGGCAGACCGTAAGGAGCTTAAAACTGCTCAGGAACGAACTCAATGAAGATCTGAGGAGTATAGGGTCTCCCCGGGTCGTTATGTCCCAGCGAGCTATGCAATGGATTATCAAACGTAAAGTGATCGAGAAATTTGAACGAAAAAGGGATTTGGAATATGATTATAACTACAGAAAAAGCCAACAAATTACAACGGCTTAAATGCAAATTAAAGGAAATTAAAAAGATAAAAACTATTAAATAAACGCTATCACTATATTTAAAGTGATGAACGATTAAAACCTAAAACGTACGTTTAAATTAAAAACTACGTAACGTACAAAATTAAAAGTGAGATCTAAGAAATAAAAGTCCTAAAAATATGAAAAATACATTTTTACAATCCTAAAGATAAAAGAAAAGTTTTAGAAAAAGAAAATTATTTTTATAACTATTAAATTAATTATTATTAATTAAAAACTATTTTTAACTATTAAATAATTACCTAAACTACAAGAAAATAGGAAATAAAGCTAGAAAAATAAAATTATGAAATGGAAAAGTCTAAAATATCAAAATAGAATTTTCAAAACTATTTTTGTATTTTTCTAGTTATTTTTCTATTTTCTATGAATTTTAAACTATTAAAAACTACTTAAAATATTTAAAAATACAATTTTAACTAAGAAAAATATGGAAAAATACTTTTTTGGCTTTTTATATTTATCTAAACTTAAGAAAATTGAAAAATTATTTTTTTTGAACCTTTTCTTAATTTTTTGTATTTAAAGCTAATTAAAAATGCTTAAAAACTAATTTAAATTAAGAAAAATAGCAAACCAACTTGGAAAAATCTGAAAATTTCAGGAAAACTCTAAAATAATATAAGGAAGCTAGGAAAAATGGAAAAACATGGGGTTGTGTGCAAGATATTGAAACTGATGAGGAAGTGCTTATTGAAATAAGCACTTGATTAAGCAAATGGAATCCAAAGGCTACCAAACTGAAACACAGGCTACAATATGCAAGAAGAACCAAAATACAATAAATAACAACAAGCTTGAACCACTGATTTGCAATCTACAACAGATTTGATGTTATTAGCTTTTGGCTAAAATCAGGTTCTGGGGGCAACTTTGAGCTTAAAAATAAGCCACACAATAAGCTAAAACTGCAAACCACAAATTGGAACTAGTAGTAGACCTGGCTAAGAACCTCTAAACCAAAATGGAGACCTAGGGGAGCTATGATGAGCTCTATGCAAGAGCTACAAAATCTGAACAAGCCCTGTGCAGGCAACAGTGCCCTGCACAGGGCACTTAAGCTCTCATTCTCAAGCTCTTTTGAGCTTATAGAAAAAATTGCAAAAATATACTAAAATGGGCATGAGAAAATAGACCAGGGGAATATTTTAAAACAACAAGAATCACTGAATTTGGCCCAAAGATGAGCTCGTTAAAATTCCTACTAGAATGGCTCAAAACAGATTTTGCATTTTGACTTTTTGAGACAGAAATGGAATGTTGACTACTTTGAACTTTGAAGCTAATCTTTGGACTGATTATGATATGAATACATGAAATAAGCCTGCTGCAATATATATCTATGTGATTCAAACATAAATTAAGATTTTGAGTTGCAAAATCTTCAACAGTGAACAGATTAGGACAAATGTAAAGCAATTTTGACTTTGATGGTTTTTATGCACAAGTGAAAGACTTAAATGAGTTCATATGAGTCCTACAAACTTACAACACCAAGTCCTAACTACTGCACTATCCTCTAATACAGTTTATATGCATAATCCAAACACCCCTTTCAAAACTGAAATACAAACTCAACAAAACTACCTACTGATCTGGCTATAGCAGATACTCAAAATCATTCTAACTGACTTAAATATAACTAATTGAACATGTTTAAACCTTTAATGAGCACAGATACATACACAAGACTGATATGCAAATTTGCTTGAAAATGAAAAGTGAAATATAACTAACCACTGTTTCCAGCTTAAGCAGGCCAAAACCAGAACCCAAATCCTACTCTAACCTAACTGAATCTAACCCAAGTAAACTTCTGCATCAACCAAATTCATCATCATTTCCAATTTGAGTCCCAGTTGACTTTCGTTGACCATCATTCAAAATTACTTGGAATTGATTTTTGAGCTTATAAAAAGGTTTGAATAGCTTAAATAAACCAGATTGAGTTTAAGATTAAGCTTCTAGGAGCTTATAAATGAGAGTTGCAAAATGAGATTTTCAACAGTAAACACAAAATATAAATTTTAGCTAAACTTGAGAATTGATTCTTAAAATTGATTACAAAGATAAAGTAGCTTAATTGTGATACATAAAAGCTGAGATTACAATATTCGGACTTAAAACTAAAACACTAATTTAAAAACGACATTAAGAGAAAATTGTAAAAACTAACTACTCCCTCAAACTTGCTTCTTTCTTCTCTTTTATAGCTCCAAGTTGCCTCTCTCCTCTCTCTAAGTGAATCCCACCATAAATCCTGACCTTTGGATCAATTGGGTGAATCTAAGCCCTCCATTGTGTTTTGGCGAGAAAAGAGTTTTAAGCAGGTGAGAGGGTTGAGTGTGTAGAGAGGTGGTAATCAAAGTCTTTTGGAAGATTGTGTTTGGAGGGAGCAAGTTGAGTGGAAAATGAGCTGGAGGAGGGGGGAGATAGTGTGTTGCAGGGTTTGTTGCAGAAGCAGTTGGGAGGGACAGTGGTTTGGCGCGTAGGTGAAAGTCAAACCACATTTGACCGGGGTTTAATAATCAAAGGGGTCAAAAGGGTTAAGTGATAGGGGGTCCAGAATTGGTAAATGACATGGGTCCAAATGGGTTTTAGGCTTAATAATTATCAAGGGCCATTTATGCAATTTCTGAAAATACAAGGGCCTAATCTGCCAAATCATCAAAGATGTTTCAAGGGACCAAAATTGACAATCTCACAAAGTACAAGGACCAAACTTGCCATTTTCACATTTTCCAGGGACTAATTCTGCCAATTTTGAAACTTGAAGGACCATTCTTGTAATTTTCTCAAACTTTTGACATTTTTCACCAAAGGACTAAATTTGACAAGTTATGATTTTAAAAGGACCTTTGGTGACTTTTCTTTTTGAAATTTTGACTCAGGGACTGTTTTTGACAATTTTAAAAACTTGGGGGACTGAAACTGCCAATTATGCAAACTTTGCTCATTTTTCATCTGATTTTAAACATTTTGCATCTGAAACATATAAAATGCAATTTTGGAATATTTTCAGTATTTTGATGCATTTCTGAGCAATTTTAAACGTTTTGCAGTTCAGATTGACCCAAAAATGATGAGTATTTACACACTCATCAATCCCCCACACTAAACTATTGCTAGTCCCTAGCAATCTTTTGAGAAAAACATAATGGAGTTGAAACTCTTTACCAAAAGCCATCACTTCTGGAGTAGCCAAATGTTTTAGTTCAAGTAAGAACCATGGTACACCGATAACCATGTGATTTTGAGCAAACCACCAGCTTTCAACGGATTTGATTTTGTCTTTACCAGAAGCCGTCTGCTCTGGACTAGCCAACTCTTAGATAAATTATCAATATTATCTTTGGTGAGTCGATTACCAATTATGGATTTTCCACTGCCTTTACCACAAGCCATAAACTTGCGGGCTAGCCAACTCTTCACTTTTTAGGATATGGTGAGTTGAGAACCATACAATTTTGGGCAAATTGCAAGCCATATAAACGGATTTGAGAAATCTTTACCAAGAGCCGTTTGCTCCTGGATTAGCCAATCCTTTTGTTTATTAGACAAGGCGGACTGATAACCAAATGAGTAAGTGTAAAACACTTACTCCAAAAAAAAAATTTTGGCCAAAAACGGGGGAATTGGGTAGATAATATATGAAATTCGTGAGAATTCCCCCCACACTTAGAAATGAATATTGCCCTCAATATTCAAAGTACCGGCGGTTATGCCGAAACAAAGAACGTAAAAGGGAAATACTACGGCCATTATTTAGAAAGAAGATTTTTTTTTTTTTTTTTTTTTTTTTTTTTTTTTTTTTTTTTTTTTTTGAAATACTTATATATATAACATGTGGGGCAACTCCCCCACACTAGGGTGGAACACATGGGTGAAAACCCATGTTTAGCTACTGTTTTTGATTACCGAGTCGCTAGCTTGACTCGACCCCGAATTAATTGGTTCATGGGGAAGTAAGTGGAAGAGACAATCTCCATCGGACTTTCATTCAAGATGTTTGGACAAATATTTGAAGCACGTGAAAGTTCCACACCGATGAGATATACATAGAACCGGCTCAAAAATGATAAGTGAAAATGCCGGGATCAAAGATAGTGTCTTCATTCCCGAAGGAGTGAAGATGAAGAGAAATCACAAGATATTTGAGGAAAGGAAGAAAGATTTTGATAACAATCACGATCCATTCTTCATCCTCAAATGTAGACATATCGGGAGGAAGGGTGAGGGTAGTATCATTAATAGGCAAACTCGTATGATAGAGTACACCTTCCTCCAAGCTAATATCATCCTAAAGATCAAAATAGAAATGATCATGTTCCGGAGGAGATATGTCATGAGAGAGTTCACCGGAGAACTCTTCATGAAGAGAATCATTCACATGAGGTGAAGTTGTGAACTCTTGTTCCATTATAGACTCATCACTATCCTCAATCTGAGTATCAAAGAGTGGATTCTCAGAAATTAAAGTGAATTCAGAGTCGAATTCAAATAGAGGATTAGTGAGAGTAGCTTTGAATGTTTCGGGAACAAAGTGATCAACATTCTCGATTGGACTGTTAGGATAAGAAGTGAGTGAACGATCATTATCAATGAGACTTTCAGTCTCTCCCAGATCGGCTTCGAAATCAAAGAGTGGATTGATGTGAGTGAGTTCACCGGAGAACTCCTCAAGAAAGGGATCAGCATCAGATTTTGGAAGTGATGCCTCAACATACTCGATGTTTCCAAAGGAAGCACAATCGTCGCTAAAATCGGAGAAAGTTTCCAAATGATCATTTGAACACTCAAGATAGGAAAGAGAATCACACATCTGGTCAGAAGTTCCCTGTGACTCTCTCGGGATTGGGACAAGGTTCTCAACACTAGACTTTATGAATTCGTCCGATCCCTTTTCAGGAACAGTGTCAAGATGCTCGTCCCCCATGTTCAGAGAGTGAGTGGGAGCTTTGGGTGTGATAGCAGTTGTTTGAGATGGAATCTCAACTGCTGGGATATCAACTGACTGAGGGAGTTGAGAAATATTATCTTTAAAAGGATAAAAACTCTCCTCGTCATCGTCATAAAGAGCTGCCTTAAGAAATTGGGAACGTCTTAGAGCTGCATGCTCTAGGACTAATAATTCCTCCTTAGATTGGCGGGCCTCTCTTTCTTCGGCAAGCAATTCTCCCATGGTCTTTTCACCACTCACTTGATTCTTAAAGTTACTAATCATATCATCAAGTGTTTTCATTGCGGTTTCAAAATCGTGGGAGATTTCTTGAGACAACGGCTCAGGTGGAGTTTGAACCGTATGGTACTGTGGAGGTTGGAAATTATCAAACATGTGAGAGTCATGATTGTTACAAGGAAATGGATTCCCTATTTGACAATCAGAGCTGAAATGGGGACCTCCACAGTACTCACAACAGTAAAACTGTTGAGTCTGGATAGGTGAATCATATGGATTTTGGTTATAACCAAGGTTCTGAGCATCACTGGAAAACTGTTCATAGACAAACGCGTTTCCGGATTGACACTCAAATCCTTGGTGAGGACCTCCACAAAATTCACAACAGTAGTGTTGATTATATGAAGATAAGTCGGGCTGTGGTGGGTAATTGGAAAAGTTTGAGGGGTCGTTAAATGAGTTCGGATTAGGATCATAATCAAATGAATTCCTCGAACCACAAAACAAACAACTCCCGTTATGGATATCATTACCACATTGTACACAGGTACACCAACGACAGGGTGAACCAAAGAGAGGCTCACCACAACCGACACAAGGAATAAACGATTGCATTTGAGAGTTATGAAGAGGAATCAGTTTATTCAAAGGATCAACAAAACCAACATGGTGATCTGAATGACTATTAAGACTCGAAGAACATTTTGAAAAATCCGGAGGTGGGACAAGTGGTGTGCTCTGAGAGCTAGCAATTTCCACCACTTCCGTTATGGTCTCTGGTTCTGGTTCTTGAGAAACGTGAAGATTAAGCAAGTCATTCTTGCTAGTCACCGGTCTGAATTCTGCATGTTTGCTTTTAACCGTAAATCGTGAAAGTTTAGAATCAATTCTAGACGGCTTAGGAGCAATTGAGGGTTTAGGTCTTTGGATAACCGTAGGTTGGACGTATTTGGCACTTCCATTATCAAAAGGAAGTACCTGGTCCTTTGTCACCCCGGTTTCTCGTTCCATTTCCCTACGCAGAATGAATGGATCATCACGAACAACACGAATTCTTGACATTTGTGTAAAAGTCTGAAGTTTTTCAACTTCGTCCCAGAATTCGTCCTCGAGAGATTCCATGAGAATAGAAGAAGTGAGAATCAAAAGGATAGAGGGTAAAGGGATAAAGAATCAAAATGAGTAAGAGGGTAAAGATGAATATTTTTGGTATTTTTGAAAAACATTTTGTAAAAACAAAGACTGAAAATCTTTTTGGATTTTTGATTTTTTAAAAGAGAATATAAACACATACAAATGGTATAAACAAGGAGTGAATATCCAAATCACTAATCTGCTAGACGTAAGATTATCAGCACAGCTCCCCGGCAGCGGCGCCAAAAATTTGATGCGCTCCAGAACAGTCAAGCTTTCTCACACAAGCCTGCCACTTGTGAATGGCAGACCGTAAGGAGCTTAAAACTGCTCAGGAACGAACTCAATGAAGATCTGAGGAGTATAGGGTCTCCCCGGGTCGTTATGTCCCAGCGAGCTATGCAATGGATTATCAAACGTAAAGTGATCGAGAAATTTGAACGAAAAAGGGATTTGGAATATGATTATAACTACAGAAAAAGCCAACAAATTACAACGGCTTAAATGCAAATTAAAGGAAATTAAAAAGATACAAACTATTAAATAAACGCTATCACTATATTTAAAGTGATGAACGATTAAAACCTAAAACGTACGTTTAAATTAAAAACTACGTAACGTACAAAATTAAAAGTGAGATCTAAGAAATAAAAGTCCTAAAAATATGAAAAATACATTTTTACAATCCTAAAGATAAAAGAAAAGTTTTAGAAAAAGAAAATTATTTTTATAACTATTAAATTAATTATTATTAATTAAAAACTATTTTTAACTATTAAATAATTACCTAAACTACAAGAAAATAGGAAATAAAGCTAGAAAAATAAAATTATGAAATGGAAAAGTCTAAAATATCAAAATAGAATTTTCAAAACTATTTTTGTATTTTTCTGATTATTTTTCTATTTTCTATGAATTTTAAACTATTAAAAACTACTTAAATTATTTAAAAATACAATTTTAACTAAGAAAAATATGGAAAAATACTTTTTTGGCTTTTTATATTTATCTAAACTTAAGAAAATTGAAAAATTATTTTTTTGAACCTTTTCTTAATTTTTTGTATTTAAAGCTAATTAAAAATGCTTAAAAACTAATTTAAATTAAGAAAAATAGCAAACCAACTTGGAAAAATCTGAAAATTTCAGGAAAACTCTAAAATAATATAAGGAAGCTAGGAAAAATGGAAAAACATGGGGTTGTGTGCAAGATATTGAAACTGATGAGGAAGTGCTTATTGAAATAAGCACTTGATTAAGCAAATGGAATCCAAAGGCTACCAAACTGAAACACAGGCTACAATATGCAAGAAGAACCAAAATACAATAAATAACAACAAGCTTGAACCACTGATTTGCAATCTACAACAGATTTGATGTTATTAGCTTTTGGCTAAAATCAGGTTCTGGGGGCAACTTTGAGCTTAAAAATAAGCCACACAATAAGCTAAAACTGCAAACCACAAATTGGAACTAGTAGTAGACCTGGCTAAGAACCTCTAAACCAAAATGGAGACCTAGGGGAGCTATGATGAGCTCTATGCAAGAGCTACAAAATCTGAACAAGCCCTGTGCAGGCAACAGTGCCCTGCACAGGGCACTTAAGCTCTCATTCTCAAGCTCTTTTGAGCTTATAGAAAAAATTGCAAAAATATACTAAAATGGGCATGAGAAAATAAACCAGGGGAATATTTTAAAACAACAAGAATCACTGAATTTGGCCCAAAGATGAGCTCGTTAAAATTCCTACTAGAATGGCTCAAAACAGATTTTGCATTTTGACTTTTTGAGACAGAAATGGAATGTTGACTACTTTGAACTTTGAAGCTAATCTTTGGACTGATTATGATATGAATACATGAAATAAGCCTGCTGCAATATATATCTATGTGATTCAAACATAAATTAAGATTTTGAGTTGCAAAATCTTCAACAGTGAACAGATTAGGACAAATGTAAAGCAATTTTGACTTTGATGGTTTTTATGCACAAGTGAAAGACTTAAATGAGTTCATATGAGTCCTACAAACTTACAACACCAAGTCCTAACTACTGCACTATCCTCTAATACAGTTTATATGCATAATCCAAACACCCCTTTCAAAACTGAAATACAAACTCAACAAAACTACCTACTGATCTGGCTATAGCAGATACTCAAAATCATTCTAACTGACTTAAATATAACTAATTGAACATGTTTAAACCTTTAATGAGCACAGATACATACACAAGACTGATATGCAAATTTGCTTGAAAATGAAAAGTGAAATATAACTAACCACTGTTTCCAGCTTAAGCAGGCCAAAACCAGAACCCAAATCCTACTCTAACCTAACTGAATCTAACCCAAGTAAACTTCTGCATCAACCAAATTCATCATCATTTCCAATTTGAGTCCCAGTTGACTTTCGTTGACCATCATTCAAAATTACTTGGAATTGATTTTTGAGCTTATAAAAAGGTTTGAATAGCTTAAATAAACCAGATTGAGTTTAAGATTAAGCTTCTAGGAGCTTATAAATGAGAGTTGCAAAATGAGATTTTCAACAGTAAACACAAAATATAAATTTTAGCTAAACTTGAGAATTGATTCTTAAAATTGATTACAAAGATAAAGTAGCTTAATTGTGATACATAAAAGCTGAGATTACAATATTCGGACTTAAAACTAAAACACTAATTTAAAAACGACATTAAGAGAAAATTGTAAAAACTAACTACTCCCTCAAACTTGCTTCTTTCTTCTCTTTTATAGCTCCAAGTTGCCTCTCTCCTCTCTCTAAGTGAATCCCACCATAAATCCTGACCTTTGGATCAATTGGGTGAATCTAAGCCCTCCATTGTGTTTTGGCGGGAAAAGAGTTTTAAGCAGGTGAGAGGGTTGAGTGTGTAGAGAGGTGGTAATCAAAGTCTTTTGGAAGATTGTGTTTGGAGGGAGCAAGTTGAGTGGAAAATGAGCTGGAGGAGGGGGGAGATAGTGTGTTGCAGGGTTTGTTGCAGAAGCAGTTGGGAGGGACAGTGGTTTGGCGCGTAGGTGAAAGTCAAACCACATTTGACCGGGGTTTAATAATCAAAGGGGTCAAAAGGGTTAAGTGACAGGGGGTCCAGAATTGGTAAATGACAGGGGTCCAAATGGGTTTTAGGCTTAATAATTATCAAGGGCCATTTATGCAATTTCTGAAAATACAAGGGCCTAATCTGCCAAATCATCAAAGATGTTTCAAGGGACCAAAATTGACAATCTCACAAAGTACAAGGACCAAACTTGCCATTTTCACATTTTCCAGGGACTAATTCTGCCAATTTTGAAACTTGAAGGACCATTCTTGTAATTTACTCAAACTTTTGACATTTTTCACCAAAGGACTAAATTTGACAAGTTATGATTTTAAAAGGACCTTTGGTGACTTTTCTTTTTGAAATTTTGACTCAGTTACTGTTTTTGACAATTTTAAAAACTTGGGGGACTGAAACTGCCAATTATGCAAACTTTGCTCATTTTTCATCTGATTTTAAACATTTTGCATCTGAAACATATAAAATGCAATTTTGGAATATTTTCAGTATTTTGATGCATTTCTGAGCAATTTTAAACGTTTTGCAGTTTAGATTGACCTAAAAATGATGAGTATTTACACACTCATCAATCATCCTCAGTCTCATAATTCTCGTCTACAAACTTCGTATGTACTCTCCTCTTCTTCTTCTCGGCAGCTCTAGATGAAGAACCGCCCACATTGTAACTAGATCCTCCGAACTTGGGCACTCTACCATACATCAGCACAGGGTTGGGAAATGGTGCATAACCAGGATATGGGTACGGGTAAGGTCCAGGGTATGAAGTATACGGGAAAGGATATGGTGGAACATAGGGTGGGTTGTAGGGAGGCAAATCATAGTTGGCTTCTTGTGCCATATGTTGAAAAAACGTCATCGAGTAATCATTCACGTAATTGTTCCTCAACATCATCGAATCTCTCCACACTTCCCTACGCTCAATATTATTCAATTCCCAGTTCCAATCACCCCATCCCGAGTCAAAACTACTCATTGTACCCCTAGGCACATTATTCGTTGGTTGTTGTGGTGGTGGGTTATTCCATGCTCCCAACACCCTTGTTGATCTATCTAAAGCCTTTCCAAAACCTTTGGCATCCCATGTCTCGCTCACTTTTGGGTCACCACACTTGTCCAAATCATTATCATCAAAGTACCCAAGATTCTTCGCCAATCTTGTCACATAATATCCTCCACAGATGTCACTCTTGTCCTTTATACCCATAGCTCTCCTAGATAAATATTCGGCTATGATCCAAGCTGCGTTCCCATCCTTTGTCTCCTCCAACAATTCTATTACGCATAGATCCGGATTTTTGCATTTATCCCTACTCCCTTTCCTATGGAAGGTCCCCCATACTAACAATTTGTGTAGGATTCTCAACAATGGGTTCTTTAAAGTTGATGAATTCCTATGAGCACAAGAAGGATCTCCCACACGATTCCAATACGCTGGGACACTAGGGTAGTCTTTTCCAAACCTCTTAAGCCTAAAAAAATGAATTTCAAACAATCTATGACTAACCTCATGTGGCTCGTACAAACCAAGAGCAACTACAAAACCTGGAAAAGTGTATGCATGATCCTGTCCATATAGCCTAAACCAAATAAAAATCTCGTCCATGATATTACGCTGATTTACCTTTCTTTCAAAGTACATAGTCAAGAAAAACTCTAAACACCATTCCCAGTAAACATCTTCGTGAATACTAAAAGCTCTTTCCCAAGAAAGATCCTCGAACATGTCTCCATCATCCGGGTAAACATAAGACATCCACATCATACTTTTCAACTCTTCCTCACACTCATACTCATTGAAAAAATCCCAATCTATCAACCTCAGAACTGAAATTTTCCTAGTTTGCAACTTCGAAAGGCGTTCCCTAAAGGCTTGCTTTTCCTCCTTGGTGAGATCATTAAACTTCAGGTTCTCATTCCCTTCAGCTCGCATACTATATGTGACTTTCTTCCTCGCGTTCCGTTGGCAATATTTGTTCACAAGCGGGTTCATCGGAATCCGCGTTGAGCTTGAACAACCTACAACATTTCTATATAGAAATCATAAATATAAGTTAATATAAGAGTGTTAGAACCAATGATACAATTTATAGAAGCCCTGAAAGTCAAGTTCAAAAATTGCAATTTTCTTCACAGAACAGAGGAGCCGAATCGGTTGTGGAGGCAACCGATCGGCTCCTCCCTTGACCGTGCTCTAACCGATCGGTCGGCCTTCGCAGCCGAATCGGTTGTGAGTTCTGCAGAAGGCAAAAGCCTTCCAATTGACTTCCTACTAGATTTTATCAATTCTAATTCACTCCTACACTTCATTTGAACCTTAATGACGATTTCTACAACCTCAATTCGCTTCCAAAATATCTTCCTATGATTTGTTCATCATTCGTAGAACACAATATAATAACTCAACTTAAATTCCTCAATTACGTGTTCTAAACAACAATGTGGCATCTAAAAATCAATGAGAATGCATCATCTAACAACTAGGAATCAACAATTGCAACTTAATTTGATTCAAGACTTCAACCTAATTGAATCCGAAAATTCAATCAACTAATTCTCATCCAATGTTGAATCAATCACTATAATTCTTTTTGCAATGCATTCCTACATCAATTACCCACTTAATTCCAAAAGATTTCACCTTAATTCGAATTCTATCAAAAACCCCTAATTCGTGACCTAATTTGCAATGTCGAATTAAAACTCAAATTAAACCCTAATTAAGCTAACTGATTAAAGATGCTTACTTGTTTAGGTGCCATGATGAACTTTCAAAGCCCCCTAAAACCTTCAATTTACCTCTTGGTGGTCGAATTTTGGAACCCAAATGGAGGATTAGTATGTGTGTGTGTGTTTCTGGAAAAATTGAATTTTTGGTACTTGTACTTGCTCCCAACCGATCAGTCATGAACACAACCGATTTGGTTTGCATTTTTTGTAGAAAATTTAACTTTTTAACTTCACTTGGTCATTTCACCTCCCAAGTAAAAATTATTTTTACTCAAAAAATCGATTAAAGATTCACACAACAATTATCCAGCCAATTGTAAATTCCAAACTAACAATATCTAACTACTAACTCAAAACTAAATCATAAAACCTCATCATCATTAACCTTAAACTTAATAGTGATTGTCTTACCATAAACTTCAATTATAATCATCATAATAAAAATATAAAAACTCCTAAATGCAAAAGTAAATTCAAATCAAAAGATTAAGCACAAGCAAGTGGTTTTTGTTTTTGTGGTGTTCCATTCTTCTTCACCCCTCGAAGTATTCGTGTTTCAAAATGTCTTCAATTTGAAACTTCCCCGTTAGTTCATGGTTAGTTGCATGTGTCTTGAATTTCCTAGCAAAGTTTCTCCCACTTGGGCACAATATGTCAAACTTCACATGCCACTCTCCGTCTCCTTCCTCTTTCTTGTACACACTTGCTCCATCGGGTCCCCATTCTAAGTTCTTTAGTTGCACGGGCAAGGATCCAATAAAATATTTAAGCTTTTTAAACACAAGAATATTTTTAAAAGGATTGTAAAAAGATTCTATTGCGAGGGCTCTCTCCATTTCGTCTTCCATATCGAAATAAGGTGGAACAATTGGTCCATACATCGCCATTCCTTGGTCATCACGACCAACTTCAAAACATGTCAACACATCATCATCCATAAATTCCAAATCTTCCATGAATTCCAAAACTTCACCTCTTGGTTTGGGATAATATGTTTGTTTAGCGATTCCGTCATCTATGGTCATGGTTCCTCTTCCCATATCAATTATAGCCCCGCATGTTCTAAGAAAAGGTCTACAAAGCAAAAGAGGTAAACTCTTATCTACCGGAATATCCAAAACAAGAAAATCGGCTAGGTAAGCTTGATAACCGATTTGCACTCTTGCGTTCTTAACCTCTCCTATGGCCTTGGCTTGAGAATTTCTGGCCATTGTTAACTTTTCTTGGTTCGGTTAAGGGTTACTAAGCCCCAAGTTTTTATAGAGTGGGTATGGCATGACATTAACACTCTCCTTTCTTGGCAACCCCCTAATCAAAATCCGATCCCTTTCTTCCTCTGTTAAGTTCTTATCCTCCAAACGAGCTATTGCTAACATCACCGCATCAAGTTTCTTGCGGTACATCACATAATCTTGCAAAACTTCAATGACGGGTTTCTTTTCATTAAACTCATTGAATTTTTTCTCTAAGTTCTCAAGAATAACCTCCTTTTGTTCTTGGGTGAATGGTTTAAAGGTTGGTGGTGAATGTGGCAGTGATGGTGAAAAATCTTGGCTTTTGGTGGTGGTAGTTGGGGTGAGTTTGTTTGATGAAGTTTTCTTCCTATTAGCTTTGCCCATCTTAACAACCTCCACGTTTTCATTCTTACCATGCTCCATATTTCCACATAACTCCGTTAGCATTTTATTCACATCCTTTTCCTCCTCTAAATCCGTGATATTGATCCTCATTTCGCCAAGCGCGAAATCTAATTGGCACTTGGTAGTAACTAGAAAATCACGCCCAAAACAAACATCGGGCTCATCCGCGTTACCTCCATCTAACACAACAAAATCAGCTTAAAAAATATGGCCATGAATATTGATGCGTAGGTTCTTGACTATCTTTCTCCCGTACCCTTCATAGTCTAGCCTAACATGGCCAAGCTTGTCAAGCACGGTGTCAAAAATGTACTTATCCCCATAAGCCATATTGAGTTGGGCATCCCAAGCACTCACGCCCACGATACTACAAGGCGTACCAAACCTCATGAAAGGAGAATCATACCCCGTGAGAGGGGCTTGAGTGAATACCACTACTTTGTTCTTCTTAGGGACACGAACTTTGTTCTCCCCGACTCCTTCTAAACACTCCATTTCACCGGTCAATTCCTTCTTGCTCTTCTCCAAAATCTTGGTTTAAAGTTGCGTTTTGCGATCCGATGCGCTCAAGGTCCCAAAGGCCGATGCGTAATGCGTGATGCGAATGCGAGCACAATTTAGACGCGATGCGTTTAGTATTAAAAAAGTAAAAAAATATTTATATATATTATATTTTTACCAAGTACCAAGTAAATGCAATAAACTGATAAATAAATCACTAACATATTCAAAAGTAGATGATTACATGATCTTAAAATATATCAAAAGTATACTTACAAGATACAAGTTATATCAGTAACAAAGAATCATAATTTACTCCCTATTAAATCAATAGCAAAAGTTAATATTAGAAAGTTTACTCAAAGTTGAACAAAATATAAGTTCCAGCATTGAATCAAATAAAATAACTCACTTTGTACATAATAAAATAACATATGTGATTATAATCAAAGAAGAACATATGAGTTTTACAACTTGAATCACATAACAAAAAAAAATATTCGATTATGCATTAAAGTAAATTAAAGAGTTTACACACTTTGTAGAATCAGTCGCACCACCAGGAGCTTAAATAAAATAAAAATGGGGTAATTTGGATGTAGGGCACTATCGTTGTCAATGTGTATTTTTATGGACGTCATTTACTAAGGTCCTTATTAAAATAGTTGGGCTTCGTAAAATTTTTTTTTGTGTGGAGAAATTAGCCTAGATTTCAAATTGCACTAATTGCGACTATTGCTAGCATTACAAAAATGCGATAAATTGCGGTCAATTGCGAATGCAATTTGGAATGGCCTCGCATTAGGTGTCATGATGCGAAATTTCAAATGCAATGCAATGATGCGTGCAATTTGCGCAATGATGCGCGCATTTTTAAGCCAAGTCCAAAATATTTCCTATTTTCTCCAAAGAACTCCCCGTGTCTTTGAACATTTCATCCAAATTCCTAAGGTACTCCAAAATTTCGCTCAAACTATCCATACTATAACTTATCTATCAAAACAAAACAAACAAAAACATAAACAACCAAATCATTAGTGTTAAGGGTTAGTTACAATAAAAACAAATTACAAAAAACATTATAAACAAGTAAACACACTTATTAAAACTAAACACAAAAGCTAAAACCTAAAAATAAGAAAAACAAAAAATATTTAACGAGAGCTCCAACCGAATCGGTTGGTGGTATGTCTCAGACCCTGTTTCACCCAGCCGAATCGGTTGCGGGACGCAGCCGATCGGCTTCGGTGAAAATTTCTAATTTTTTTATATAATTTACTATTAATTATTAAAAGACAATTAATTTAAAATGTTAATTTTAAAAAATGTAACTATTCATTTACCCTTATTTAAAACATTAACCAAACTTAATTAAACCATTAATAAAAAAATTAACTAAACATAAATTCATTAACTACTAATCAGTACAACTAAAACTTAACTACTAAAACTAAAAATTAAACTAGAACATTAAAACTAATTAATACACAATTTAATAAATACTTAATAAACTAAAAATAAAGAAAATAAAGAAAATCATAAAAACAATCCAAACAAGCACTTATAATTAACTAAGAAATTTAAAATACAGGATAATAAGCTAAACATATAAACACATAACACTAGATTAACAAAAAGCTAGAAAAAGAAAAATACAAAATTTTTACGAGAGGTACAACCGAATCGGTTGCTCGCGCAGCCGATCGGTTGGCCTAAAACCAACTTTTAAATTTCTCCTTTAAAAAAAACCCTTATACTAGACTCAAACAATACCATAAATAAATAAAATAACAAATCAAATCAACTCAAATCCCCGGCAGTGACGCCAAAAACTTGATGTGCTAACCGTGTGCAAGTTTTAAAAATTAATAAACAAGATTTTACCGGACAATTACATTAACACATACGTGCAAGTATACTCGATCGTGATAGCAAAGGTGGGTAAGTCGAAATCGTCCCAAGGGATTTGCGGTAATTTGTTAAATTGTTTGAAACAAGAAAGCTTGTCAAGCCTCCCATGAAATTGATGTTTTTCTAAAAACCAGATTAAAGAAACATATACTTGTGTGTTTGTCATAGTCAATTATCTAGAGTGTTCATGAAAGCTTGGTGTAAATTTGATGCAATGCATAAATCTTAGGCGAATGATTCACAATCCATGGTTTATGTTTTGTAAAAATCATTTTAAGAATACAATAACATAGGTAATCCTTTCGGTCCTTAACCAATTGATTATTCTTTTGAAAATCCATTTGTTTGTAAATGATTCTCATTTAACTTGTTCTTACGAACACTTTCGGCCTTTACGTGATGAAATCATTTCTAGTCTCGTTTAACAAGCAAATATGATGAGTGTCAATCATCATATCCCCATACTAGTTTGTCACCAACGTTTTGGAATAAAACATAAAGAGAAATCTTTTCGGCCATTTATCTTACAAATGTTATACCATCAAATTAAACAAGACTAGTCAATATTCCAACAAACTCATTAAACAAGAACACTTTACATGCAGAACATATATAAGAACACTCCCAACAATTGCCTACATCTTACACACAAGTATATTCAAGAATTACTCCATTAAAACCTTAACAAGCCACAAGTAGTAAGCATCTAATTCATATATTTCATAAGAATAGAAATTCATGACAAAGTTCATAAGAATACCTATCTTCGGATTACAATAATTAGAATATGTGGAACTATAGCAACCACACGCCTCCAATCGCCTTATACTACCCGTGCAACTCCAAATGACTACCAAATGGTTGAAAATTGTGCTCAACAAGTTCCTGGACGTTTTACAGATTTAATAGCACTTTTGGGGTGAAAAAAGTGTTTGGTAATAGTCTTGATGTAAGCCTATTACTCCTTGGGGTGTGTCACACGAAACACATAAGTCTAGGTGCAATATATAGCTAAGAACTCTTCACCAACAAGCCAAAAACGTTCCCAGGAGTTATTAATAAGAAATGATCGGACTCCAATGATTAATGGAAGTAATGGCATAAATAAATGAGAATTTTGTAACTGCAACACTTCCCAACCGAATCGGTTGTGACGCAGCCGATCGGTTCCTCCTGTTACACATTGTCCAGCCGAATCGGTTGTGGGCTCCAACCGATCGGCTGGATGCCTTCCGTACGACATTTATTGACTTTCTTTGACTTTTCTTGACTCATGCCTTTTTCCTTGCTTCCGATGATGATTTCCAAGATAGAACTTGATAAATATTTGATGTAGATACTTAGAAATCATCGTGCTTCCAATCATCGAGTCCTTTAGCCTTTTCTTCCTTCTTTTCTTTCTCGGAATTGTCCAAATGTGCATGAATTCGTCATTTCTTCGTCTTTTACGATACCTAGCTACATTTACATACAAATACGCTTCCTTTGCAATTTTGCAACAATTATGTGTAAATATAACCGATTATCATACGCAAAACTAACAATAACGCTACTAAAAACATACTCATTCTGAGCGTTATCAGTCTATCTCTTCAAAATGTTTTGTTTTCTAGACTTGTTTAGTTTAAAGATAAATGAAAACTAAACATAAATTATTTTTGTAGCTCAATGTCAATCACATTTCTTATCCTTTATACCAGGTTATTTTCAGTTATACTATCATTCATGATGTTTCTAGCTATTTCTATCTTAGTCATTGTTTGTAGTTATGCATATATATCCATTTTGATAAAACAAATACACAATTTGTTCTTTACAAGCATAGTAAAAGCCGCGCATTGGTACAGTTACATATAAAATAATACTCTATCGCATGGAATATAAACTTTGCATTTTGTGTGTACACATAGTTTTCAAGGCATGTCTATGACTTAAATGTGTCATTAGGTTCGAATTTAAAGTTTTTATTTATCGATATCATCTAATAATTTAACAAAGCATTACAAATTTTAAAATAACTTTAATATATATCAATAATTAATCAAATTCATTTAGTTGAACAATGATTTGGTCCAACTCTTCTTTTAAATCACTATATTATATATATATATATATATATATATATATATATATATATATAGAGTTAGGATTAAATAAGAAGAAAAATTAAAATGAGAAGGATAAGAAGGAACCACAACCACACACTTCAGATGCACCTACAAATATAGATGCATCTCCCCTTAAAAATCTCACTCTAATTTGAAATGTGTGGCTAGAAATTCTTCTTATTCTTTTCATTTTAATTGTTCTTCTTACTGGATCCCTTCCCTACATATATATATATATATATATATATATATATATATATATATATATATATATATATATATATATATATATATATATACATACACACACATATATATATACACATACATACACCCGTGCCATCCTCCTCCCTGGAGCCGACCTCCCACCCGACGGCTTCGGAACAATACTGGCTCTAAGTTTCACTTCAATGAATGTTATATAGTATAATGTGTCATAACACTTTATTGTGTAAAGCTAAGTAAATTGTCTTGTAATCAACATGAAATTAAACGTATTAAAGACATATAGAATGGAGATGATATGTTAAAACTTATATTATATTAATTTCAATTTTGACAAGTTGGATACATGTAACATTACACAATAATTGAAAAAGTTTTATTCACGCATTCCAAAGATGAGAGAACATGAATTAGTAATCTAAGGCTGCCCTCAATAGTCTCAATCGTGTCTTGATCGAGGGACAAGAGGCGATCGATTTCAATCGATCGTCCTACTGCAAGCAATCGATCGAGTGAGTTTTGGAAACCAACTTGGTGGTCAACACGATCGACTCTCATTTGCTTTCTTTCTTTTTCTTTTCTTTTTCTTTTTTTTTTTAAACTTTGGCTGTGCTAGATGATGATCTCCTTGGGATTTTTGGAAACAAAATGGAGATGAGAGATTTTTGGAGATGATGATCTCCTTGGGAAGGATAACTTATATATAGAAAATTTTCACTTCAGCCCCTGAAGTTCTTGCAACTTATCAAACACAACCAAACATTCAAAGTTATGTGTTAAAAATGTTTAAAAAAAATGAAATTTTAAAAAAAATGTGTTAAAATTATTACTAATGAAATTTTAGTTTGTGTTAAAAAAAAAATAAATAAATAAAAAAAATTGATCATGGTCGCCCTTACTGGGGCATCCAATCGCCTGAAGGTCGCTGGAGAGAGAAAGCTGATGTGGCAGGGAAAAGTAAGTGGATTCAATCCCTTATTGGAGGCAGCCTAGGTTATACTAAGATCAATTTTAAACTATTTTCACACAAACATTAAAGTTTTAATATGTAACATATATTATCGTACTAACATATCAAAGTATACAAAGATAAAATCTCATACCAACGTAAATTTTCACTAATATAAAATATAATATTTAACAATTTGGTACGACAATTGCATACAATACATATAATATAAACAATGTTTGATTTTATTTTAAAACAAAAACATTAGATATTTAAATATAATCTTAATGTTTATCTAGTTATTTAAGAATACATATATTATTTCTTATGTTGAGTAATTTATTTTAATCACATTATGAATATATTTGTATTAAGCACGAGTGCAAATTAAAAGTTAAAAACTTATTAAAATTATTACACCTTTGATTTTACATAAATAATGAATGTTTTAATTATGTAAAACAATATGTATGTATATTCGTATTAATCGTGAAGGAAAGACGAATATAATGAATATAATTTTGCAAATTAAAAATACGAATTAGTATATGTTTTATACATGTTTGTGTCAATTAAAGGGTATGAATTCAAAAACTTTTGAGCTATTTTATGAAGGTAAATAAACATTTTTATCAAATTATGTCCACATTAAACGTATCCATGATTTCCAGTTTCGCTTGCCGCGTCATTTATTTTTGACACAACATATTTGACGTCATCCATCATAAACTTCTATTATATAAATTTGTATTAGATTCAATACCATTTTGATGTAGAACAATCTCAAAAAAGGTTATTAGGTGTTCATTGGTATTTGATAATTAAAAGGTATTGAAGGAAAAAAGTACAAAACTCAAATTATTAAAAGCTAGAGAATATATTATGATACATCTAAAAGACTAAGTATTAAACTAATTCAAGTTGATACGTATCTAATTTATGGTTATAATTATTTCTCATTATTTTTGTTTTAAGATGTATTCTTATTCGATCGTAACTCTGTTTAAATAAGCAGAAAGGCATAACAAAAATAATTAAAGGAATGTTATGAATAAATATGGAATGATTGCCCATATCTTTTAATATTAGTAATTACCTTGTTAAAAAGTTTGTATTAGTGAAATTCTCCCCTTTTTAACTATACATAAATGCCACCATTGTGAGATGAATCTAATAAAATTTCAGACTGGGTAGCTTCAACTTCAAGATTTTTCAAAACCCTAGAATCCCTTGCTGTGACAATTGGCAAATTAGGGAGCCATTTTAGGTAACCGCATTACGATAGCTAGACCGAGTAGATTGCCTTTAGGAGCTATTTCGGTTAATCGTGACTTGTCTTGGTATCGTTTATTAGCTTTTATGAATTATTTTGGTATCGAATGAGTTATGATATAACTTATGGCCCGTAATATTAGGCACTACTTGAGTCGGCATAGTAAAATCCTGAAACGAGAGAAAAAGTAACTTTTAACTTGTTACGCGAGAATATGACATGTTAATAATCAAAACTCGTGGAAAAAGATAAATAAAAACAATAAAGTTACAAATAAAAATAGTCGGACACAAATAGTAAAATATACGAGCTCGAGAGAGGTGTATCGAGAAAGTTTACAAAAAACACGGTTTTGGTCCCTCTTGTTTGTGTGACCGGCGCCCCCTCCATACCAAAATATTTATTATTTAGTCCTCCCTCCTTAATATAAAAACCACAAATCACACATACACACACACACACACACCTTTCTCTCTCTCACTACAAACCCCAATTCATTTCTCTCTCTCTCTCTAGAAAACCGTAGCCGTCGCCCTTTTGGCCGGCCACCACCGTCCCACCGCCGCGCGTCAGCATACAACACCACCACCATTAGAACCATCTTCTTCTCCTCTTTCATTTGGTATAGGCCACGCGCCACTACTCCTATTTTTCGTCACCCAAAACGTGTAAAAACGAATCGGTTGTTCGTGTTTTTTTGTTACAATTGTAGATCGGGAAAGTTAAAGGTAAATGGGACAACATATGTACTCGTTTGAGCTTCTTTGTGACCACGTACGAGACTTTATGTCTCAGATCCGTGGGTTCTTGGTTGGGTTTTGATGAACACGAACGTAAAACAAGCTTTAAAACTAATGAAAACATAATAAAGTGTGTTGGTATCGAGTGTGTCAAGTCAGGTCCGTGTTTATGCATTTTTATTTATTGTATTAGGGTTGTGATTGTAGTTGGATGATGTTATTGGGGGTTTTGATGGTGTTGATGATGGTTTGGTTATGTTGGGAGGGTGAACGAGCCACAAGGACCATTAGGGTCCGAGTGGTGTTGCGTTGGTGGAAGTGAACGAGCCACAAGGACCATTAGGGTCCGAGTGGTGTTGCGTTGGTAAAGGTGAACGAGCCAAGAGGACTCAAGGGTCCGTTTGGTTGTTTCGTTGTAAGTAGCCGAGACCCACAAGGACCAAAGGGTCCGGATCTAGTCGTTGTGGTATTATATTGGCTGTTGTTGTTGGCGTTAGGAGAGACCGGGACCAAGACGGTCCGGTCTTGTGGCTTTTGGATGAGACACGAGTAGCCAAAAAGCCTCTAGGGTTCGTTTGGTTCGCGTGGTCTTAACCTTTACCATGTCAAGACCATTAGGGTCACGACATTGGTTTTGGGTGTGTTTGGTACTTGATTTGGATGTCGGGATTCATATGAGATTGTTGATACGTTATTGAGCCATAGGTTTAGAGCCGATAACGAGTGGAGTTGTTTATTGGACTTGATACTATATATGTTAACTTTGTGCAACGTCGGTGTTACCGTGACTTTTAAATCTCGGTTGACCCCGACAACGCCGTAACATGGACTTTTATTATTTATTGGACAATATGACGTATAAAAGCCAAGAGTCATGACTCAGAATTGTGAACTCGAAACGGATAATAAATCGAAACATATATTGAAACTTGATGTAATATATGTATAAACATGAAAATAAAACTAGAAATATAGAAAATAGTAAGTTCTTATATTAAATATTTAATAACAAGACTCGCCTTGTTATTCGATATTTAAAAGGGAACTAACAACTTAAAATGGAAAGGTTTTATAATAAACGAGTTATTAAATGTTTCGAGGGCACGTTTACCGAAATATGTTATTTATGAGTATTTAATAACCATTGTGCATTATGCATGGGTTATGGATGACTTGACATTAATAGGTTTAACCCACGTAGATAGCAGACTTATTGGGTTGACGAATCCAATAAGAGCCCGTTATGTGCGTATGATAAAGGTATTAATGGACGAATTATCCTTATAACTTGCTAGGATGTGACTGATTTTTGGGATAATAAGTGAAATAAATAAATAGTTGAGTTTATCGAGTTGATGAATTCGATAAGATCTAACGATTTATTTCAAAACTTATTAAACTATAAACCTTATCGCTTAGAAGTTGCATTATGTCGTTGTGAGTCGTATTGTTAGAAATATAGTGCATTCATGGAGTCTTGTCTAGTCAATACCACACACGATGATACCAAAAGCTTGTAACTAAATAGAGAGACGAGACGTTTTTGGAGATAAGAATTGGAATATATTCAGGGTAGATAATATTGGAATTGGAAAATGTATTAAGAATGTGTTTATATTAATAGGTTGTGCTGAGTCAGTAGTTGCCGAGCCGAGTTAGCTGTTTATCTGCATTTCTAGTGATTATTTGTGCTTTGCTTGATCGAGGTAAGTTTTATAGCCCCATTTTTATCTATGTTTTAACTAAAGTGGGGTGATAAAGCATGCTACTCTTTTCTTGGACCTGCTTTAACTCTTTTTGATTTGCTTATGTGTTGACTAGTAAGGATAGATATGTGGTAGATATTACCTTAGTCTAGGGTAGCAATACTTTGCTATAACTTTGTGACCTAGCTAAGAATAGATGTCTACTTCGACCTAGTCAAGGGTAGCATTGAGGTCATCTTTCCTATAACTGTGGTACCTGGCTAGAGTCGCTTGGGGCCCTGCTGAGATCTCGATTGTTGATGGAATATGATCGGAATGTTTATTGTATATCTGTATTAGTCTCGCATAGCAAATAAACTCTTTCAAGTCCACTATTGAATTTGTATTTAAACCTATGAACTCACCAGTGTTAGCTGACCTTTTAGCATGTTTTCTCAGGTAATTAAGCCGATGTTTGGATTGCTTTTTCTATGGAGGCTTGGCAGAGCGGCATGGATGAAGGATCATATTAAACTCTGATAATATTATGTGGACCTACTTTATAATCTCTTTTGAGCCTTACATTTGAATATTTTTGGAATAAATGTAATCAGATAATTAACTATGGGATTGGTTATGACCTATTTATGATTATCTTGTTTTCCTATACTTGTGTTGTGTACCAATCAGTAACGCCCTGAATGCTTGTTTAAGTCTTCTGTTGTACCGAGATTTGGAGGTGTTACAGATTGGTATAAAAGCTAAGGTTATAGAGAACTAGGTACTTATTAAAACCTAAACTATAACCACTTTTTAGAAAACTTGATCCTCAACCGACGCATGCCAGTCTGCCAAGCCGAAGCCTCTTGAATTGAGTATGGAATGAACTGCAACTTGATTATTGAGATGATATGAATTGCGATATGTTTATTGATTTTGGTATATTATGAGCTTGCTATATGATTGGTATGTCTTGGAAGTATATGATGCATGAATGATATGATAAAATAGAACTTATGCAGTTTTGTTTAATGCATGTTTTGAGTAATGCGGTACCTTCTATTTTAAAAGTTTGCCACTATGTGATGTATGTTTTGATATGGTGATGCGCTATTAGAATTAGTCATTTTCATACACTTATACCTACCCTAACGCCATTGTCACAGACCATGCCTTCACTAGCTTATGATGTGTCAGATGAGATCCTTGCTGCTGCTTCTTCCCCAGCACGGACTCTGATGACTCCTGCGCAAGATGATCCTTATGTGATCGTCCGATATCCTACTCTTGCTTCATCATCATCAGTCATTCCAAAGCCACATACTTCATTTACTTCTCAATTACTACCACCATCTGAACGCCCTAGTTCTTCGAGACAGCTTACATTACATCAGGCTTTAGCACGAGCCCAGACTCCCAGACTTACTCATTGTACTACTGATCGTTTGTCTGTACGACCTCCATCATCACCTGTGCACTTATCAGCTCACTCTCTCTTATCATCACCAATTTCATCGCCATCCCACTGAAGACCTAGATCCCCTAATTTACCACCATAGGACTCACCTTCACAGAGACTTCAACTCATGGACTCCTGCTCTGTTGATGAGGATGAGGAGGAGTATCACGACGAGGAGGAGTATGTGGATTAGGATGTGGACCCTCCAGAGGAGGAGGAGGAGGACATCCCAGATGAGGGTACTCCACCGCTGTAAAGTCCTGCGCATTCAGCGCATTCTCTAGGACCAGGCTATCATTTACCCTTGCCTGAGCCTGATTCACCAGAGTAGCCATTTGACTTTGTCTCGCCTCCTCACTCACCTGAGCTAGACAGCCCACCAGGTTCTGATATCCCATTAGAGATAGATTTAGAGCCCGCGGAGTATGGAGAGACGGGTCTGATTTAGGAGCGGATTATCTCCCAGGGAGTTAGGCTTAGTCAGTTAGCAGACCGACTAGTTGGAGTATCGATGTCTAGTATAGAGGAGTTGAGGGGAGATATGGGGGCAGCTGTTAGGAGGACTATAGCCTTGAGAGATGGTATGTCAGAGCTTTATGAGCAGGTAAGAGACCTGCAGAGAGGGTTCATGACAGCCCGAGAGGCAGACCGAGCGCTCTGGCGCAAGGTCGACGGGCTGGAAAGAGAGGTTGCGGATCTGAGGAGAGATCACAACACCCAGCGTCTTGAGATCTCATCACTGTGGAGAGTGATTGAGGATGTTTGGAGGACAGCGAGAGTCACCCGTGATCGTGGCTAGATTTTCTTAGGTTTATAGTGTTGTACCATCTTGAAACTGAGGAGTCCCCAGTTCGAGATGTAGACTTATCTTAGTTATCCTGTTAGTTTCATTAGTAGGATTGTTTGCGACTACTCCCTATCTTTTCATGTTATTGTACTTCGAAAACTATGTGTTATGGCTAATAGAAGTGCATCCTTTGATTTCTCGTTTCGAGCTTTCGTTATTTCGATATCATGTGGCATTATCCTTGTTATCCTGATTCTATATTCGTGCGGTATCCGATATCCTTGAAATCAAACCCCATCTAATGAGATATGATTTTTGGAACTTATGGAACTCTTGTGTTAACCTTCAGATCAATGGCACCAAGACGAAACCCGCCTAAGACCATTCGAGCATCGCCTGCTGCTGTGGTCACTCCCGTTTGTCGAGGTAGACGCCGCACCCCAACCACTCTACTTGTTGAGAATCAGAATACTGATAACCTCGCGTTTGAGAACCCGAACGTCAATGACCAAGGTTAGAATGGTCTTGTCCAACCGATCCCTCCGCCTATAAATCAACCCCACATCGACCAGCTCGTGACGCAGTGTGTCGCCGAGCTACTAGCTGAGTCAAATCACTCAAACACCTCTGCTGGAACCCCACCGCTTAATCAAAATCGAGGTTGTACCTACAAGGAGTTCCGGTTCTATGGTCCCTGATGTGTCTCGTGACTACTAGTTTTAAATTTATAACAAGGATTACCGAATTAAGCTAAGAACACACGGGCAAGTATGACCCTTTCGTATGTAGTTAGTTTTGGTTGGTAAGCCGAGGTCGTTCACTAGGATTTGGGTGTTTTCAATTGTGAAGAATCTATGTAATAACAAGTAACACGAAAGTGGTAAATAGTTGTCACGTCCCAAAATACCATATAAGCAGCAAGTAATGCTAAGATGATGATTATTAAGAAAATTAAACAAGAATGCAATCAATATAATTAAAACTACTGGTTTGGAACTAGTATCAATATCAATGGAGTGAGTGGAAGTATCGGGTAGATATTAAAGCAATAGCAAACAAAATCAAAGTTCATACAATTCCAATCCAATGTGTAATATCATGAAATTGTATACATCATGGTTTAAAACATCCTTTCGGCTAATGAATATAAACCGCATCATTATAAACCATTTGTTAGAAATATCATTTTACCAATTTGTTCATAAGAGCCTTTTCTACCTTACTCTTGATTAAACCTTTATGAATCCATTTAACTTGTTTATTCATAGTTGTCAATTATGAAATACCAAACATATACGCGCGCTAACATTTGGAATAAATCATAACAAGAAATCCTTTCGGTCCTTAGATCTAATTATGATTCACCAAAAATATATTTAGACACATATCGATTCAAACAAACTCATAAGCAAAATCATATAACTATATTGCAAAATACCAAAACACTCCATATCAACATCTACATTATTCCAAACAAGTATAACCAAACTACTCCATAACAATATCCATGATCAAACACAAAGGCATAAACTCAGAAACTTGAATGTAAGAAAACATGATTAAAGGTTTTACAATGATTGAAACAAGATTACAAATGATGTAGTGATGATGCCTCAAGTATTGGTGATGACTTCTTGATGTTTTGACCTCCAAATGATGATTTCTTGGACCTCCAAAGTTTCCTGGAACTTTATGGACAATTTTTAGGCTTTGAGAGAGAGTAGTGGTGGTAGGAGAGGTGTGAGAGAAGTTCTCTCAAGCTGGGATTTAGTTGGATGATGAAAACATACACAAATGAGTCCTATTTATACTACTCTCAAGCCCTAGGGTGTTTAATGCTCAACTTGGCCTCCAAGGAGCTTGGAAGGACCTAGAATACATGTAGGAAGGACCTAGAATCGTTTGGGACAAGTTTGGAGTCTTAGTGATGAAGAAATGGCTTTCCAGGGCCTTCCAACCGAATCGGTTGGGCTCCAACCGTTTCGGTTGGTCTACTTGACTCCTCTCCAACCATTTCCGGTTGCGGGGCACTACCGAACGGTTGGAGCAAGTTGACAGAAAATCATAAGCACCAAAGTTGTAGATCTTTCTCTTAGCTTTCCGTGGCCGTGAACCGGGGGTCAAACGGAGTCCGTATGCAAAAGTTATGGCCAAAATGGTGAAGGTGTGCCAGGAACAACGAGTCTTCCAATATGTCTTCGTTTTAGCTTCTTTTCTTCATTTCTTTCTCGTTTTCCTTCTTGAACTTTATTTTTGAGTCTTTAGACCACTAACTTGATGACTTTATCTTCTCAAATATACTCCACAAGTCTTGCTTTTGTCGGGAGTTCTTTGTATCTGGAGAAATCTTCGTATTTTACTTTTTTTTCTGTCTTTTTCTCCATTTTCCTGTACTTGGCTACAAATGAACTAGCAAACACACTTTTATACCATTAAGCATCAAAAGCATACGATTATAGCCAAATAACATACATAAAGGCACAGATAACGCTACTAAAAACATGTACAATTTGAGCGTTATCAAATTCCCCCACACTTAAACTTTGCTTGCCCTCAAGCAAATCTAAGAAAAGAAAAATTAAACTACATACCTAAATGACAAAAAGAAAAAGAAAAAATTTAAAATCAAAATATTTTTGGCTTTTTTTTAAAGATATAAAAATAAGCGAAAAATGAGCGCAAACTCCCCACACTTAAGGGTTTGATTGCCTTCAAGCAAATCTAGAAATTAAGAAAAATAAATAACCCACATGGTGCATGAAATTTGATTAGAAAAATGTGATGCAAATCTACCTAGTACAAGTACAAGATAAGATTCATCGTTTTAAGCTTTTTATAGTGAAAAATCGAGATGTTTGACAATACCCCATGGATTCTCTCGCTTGATAACATGGCTAAGCACCTCACGAAAAGGGAATGAAGTATAATTCACTCAACACTCAATTTATTTAGTGATGGATAGTATTACGGAATAGTACACTCATATTGCTCAGTCATGATCTAAATATTACCATAGGCTTGTACAAGAAACAAAACTCCACCGACGTGGCGTAAGCACCAAGTGTAAACATCTAAAGAGGGCTTTTATTCTGGTTAGGCTAAAAGGGTTTATCGGGCTTATGTTAAAACATTACATACAAGAATATAATAGATCGCTAGCGCGAATTCTTGATTAAGTCAAACAACGGATGGTCACTAGATTATACTTTGGATCGCTGGCGCGTTATTCGCATAACGGATGGTCACCAAAAATATGCACTAGATCGCTGGCGCGTCATTCGATCCTTCAAGAACAGGATGGTCACTAACAATATTCATGCACTTCATATTTTCTCAAAGCCAAAAGGGAAGGGATAAGGCATGAGAATATTTATGAAATTGGTGTTAAATAAAATAAATAAGGATAAAGTCAAGTCTAATACCCATGTTGCTAGTCACGAACAATCCGCGAACTCGAAAATGATTATAGTTACTAACTTCTCTTCTTCAAATATCGATCACCAAATACATATATCACGTCTTAGCGCATTGGCTAATCGATATCTCAAACATACTTCCTCTTCCTTCATCTACATAATAATATATCACATTGTCATCACATATATTTTTTTTTCTTCATTTTTTTTCTGATGAGTTATCCTTTTTTTTATACATCACATCTCCCCCACACTTCGTATAAGCATACACCACAAAAATACAAATATGAAGTTGCGCACCTTCATCTTCGTCGGAATGGCACACACGAATGGCAAAGTGCGGCTAACTCATAATCATAAAAAACAATCCAATCATACCAAGCAACTAGCAACCAACCGTTTAGACATTGACAGGGAAGGCTAAGGTTTAAAGTGTAAAATATTTTTGTTTTTTTCTAGATGAAACAAAAACGAAAAGGATGGCTCGGAGGGTGTACTAAGGGTATCTAGCGCTAAAGATGAGCGCTAACAAATGGGTCCATGTAAAGGTGGTTAACTAACCGATTTGGTTAGCTAATATATCATTAGATGTAAATGGAAGGCCATTTGGTTTTATTCCTAAGGTTGCCTCTTTATCACACATACACTTATATCACACGAATGTGATCTTACTGCGGTCTGGTAATGATTTGCAAGTACAAGTTCTAGAATAAATAAAATCACCGGCACACTCATAGCAAAAGATTCAAGCATAAAAGATGTATGCTATATATGAAACAGGCTCAAATCCTCACAATTTAGTGGAAAAGGGCTATAATATGCGCAAGCAAATGTCATCGATCCCAGAATGGATTGCAATATTAATCAGGACACATCTCAAGTTTTTCAAAATTTACTGTATTTCACCAGTGCGTTGATCCAATTATTCTAATATATTAACCTATACGCGTGAAAACAACTAGATCACAAGGGCAAACAAGTTCACAAAATTTAAAAATTGGCCCAAAAATTGGAATTTTAAAAACTAGTTTCGTTTTTCACAATAATATTTTCCCCCACACTTAAGTTAAGCACACAAAAGAAAAATAATTTAATGACTAAAAAAAACTGCTATTATTAATACTACTATAAAAAAAATTTAGATATGACTTTTTTTTTTCTTTTTTTTTTATTCTTTTTTTACTTTTTTTTTAAATTTTTTTTTATTATTTTATTTTTAAAAAAAACAAACATGACTTATTCTTTTCCCACGAGTTCTCGGTAGCTCCATTGAAACACACAAAGAAGCGGAGAAGCAGGTCAGTGCGAAGCATATTAAAAACCCGACTTCTTTAGGGAATTAGGGAGACCCGCCTTATACCTCTCACACAGTTTGTTAATGGTGAATCCCATGGTTTCTTTAAAGCTAAAAGAGGGCTGAGGCAAGGTGATCCTATTTCACCTTACCTGTTTACAATTGTTATGGAAGTATTCACTTTGACGATCAAGAGACATGTTAGAAAGGAGAGTAAGTTTAAATATCACTGGGGGTGTAAGAAGTTGGGAATTGTTAGTCTATGTTTTGCTGATGATTTGATGTTGTTTTGCCATGGTGATAAGTTTTCGGCTGCTGTTCTTAGAAGAGCTTTGGATGAATTCTGTCTTTCCTCTGGTCTTAGGCCTAACATGAACAAAAGCACTGTTTATTTTGGTAATGTTAAAGAGGATGTTAAGCATGAAATCAGATTGGTGATGCCTTTCAATGAAGGTACATTGCCTGTAGATACCTTGGAATCCCACTTGATTCTAATAGAATTAATAGGAGTGATTGTACTGTACTTTTAGAGAGTGTTAAAAGGAGGATTGATGGATGGCAAAACAAGCACTTGTCTTTTGTTGGGAGACTTCAATTGATTGCCTCTGTTCTCAATTCTCTAAATGTGTACTGGGCTTCTATTTTCATTCTTCCTCAGGGTATTTGTGATGATATTGACAAAATGATGAAGAGGTTCTTGTGGCAGGCTGATGGGGGAAGGAGTAGTAAATATAGTGTTTCTTGGAAGGAGGTGTGTATGCAGAAAAATGAAAGGGGTTTGGGTCTGAAATCTCTTCATGTTTGGAATGAGGCTTTAATGGCTAAACATCTATGGAATGTTGTTTCAGATAAGAAGTCTATTTGGGTTGATTGGGTAAAATCTCAATGGCTTAAAGAGGATAGTATTTGGGTTTCTAAGCCTAATCAAGATAATTCTTGGAGCTGGAGGCAAATCCTTTCTCTAAGAGATAAAGTTAGGAATTTTATTCACTATAAAATTGGGAATGGGAGGAAGTGTTTCTTCTGGTTTGATAAATGGCATGAGAGAGGTCCTTTGTGTAACTTAATTAACTACTCTTTACTTCTTCACAGTAAGTTTGATATGAAAGCTAAAGTTGCTGATTTTGTTAATCAAGGGACTTGGAACTGACCTAATAACTGGAATACTAAATTTGAGGAAGTTATGGACATTCATGCTCCTAATCTGGTTAATGAATTGGATGATAAAGCTGTCTGGATTAACAAGAAAGGAAAGGAGAAAGCTTTTTGTGTCAAGGAGGCTTGGAAAGTAATGAAGAATACTCATACTAAAGTTATTTGGTATGATCGTGTCTGGTTTACTCAATGTGTCCCTAGACATTCTTTTATCCTTTGGATGGCTGTTAAAGGAAGGCTTAAGACTCAAGACAGGATTTCCAGACGGTTAAACATTCAAGACATGAGCTGTCCTTTTTGTTTTAACTATAAAGATTCCCATAGTCATCTTTTCTTCAGTTGCAGTTTTGCTAGAAGACTTTGGGAAAGATTAAAAGGGATGGCTAAATTGGATAATGTCTCTCATTCATGGGCTCAAATTATTTCTAGCATTGTTAATAGACCTGCTAGAAATACCATTTGGAGTGTGATTCAAAGATTAACATTGGGTGCAACTGTATATTTTGTTTGGCAAGAAAGGAATATGAGACTGTTTGGGGGTTCTAGTAGAACTATGGATGAAGTCTTTAAAGTTATTGTGGAAACTATTAGACTAAGAATCATGGGATTGAAACTCAAGACTACCCCTGATGTCATCAATGCTGCTCAGGTATGAAACTTCCCCATTGATAGAATTTATTTGTATAAAGGTATTCTTGATAGACTTATGGCTTATTTTAATGATTTAAATGATGAAGACTAAGTATAGATTTAGGACTTCTAGTTATAGGGCTTTATGTGCTTATTACTGGAAGTGGGCTCACTATAGGAATGGTTATTGTTTGGATAATGGGTCCTGTAAAGGGTATGGGGTTGTTAATTCTGTTTGGGGTTGGTTTAATGGTAGTTGGTGGGTTATTAACTATGGTGGTAAGGCCAATATTTGGTGGTATATGGGAGTGGGTAGTATTAGAAGAGCTCTGGATAATTGGTTTTATAATTCTGTTGTTGGTGTAGTTTTGATCAGGGCTAGTTCTGTTTTGTTAGACTTGGGTTATGCCTTTAAGTATTGATATGTGCTTAAACACATATCTTTTCATTAGTAAATCTGACCCAAAATAACCAAGAAAGAGCCGTTTATTGCTAATATATGTGGTTTTCTTGAGTTTGTGCTTGTGCAGGTACGGATATGTAAAAACACACAAAAAGGAACCAAATCAGACGTAAATCCGAGCACGAGAGATCAAGAGAGTTTGAGCTGAGCCGGAAGGTCGGGATTGTGCATTTTGGAAGATTTTATTCTCTGAGGATGATTTTTGGAAGTTACAGTCAAGTTTGAAGAAATGTCAAGATTAGTCCCTGAACTTTGAGCTTTTGACAGAAATGACCCTTCAAGTTTCAGAATTTACAAGTTCAATCCTTGGATTATTTGAGAGTGACAAGAAGGGCCCTTGAAAGATAATTTCAGATTTACATGTTTGGTCCCTTGGAAATCAGAATTTACAAGTTTAGTTCCTTAATATACCTTGGATCATTTTAATATCTTATGTCCAAAGTCCTTATCCAATATACACGGCCCAAATTAACAAAACCCGGGTCCAATCCAAACCTTACCCAATTTATCTTAACCCGTTTACCCAATACCCGTTTTATTAACCCGAGTCAAAGCCAACTTACCCGGTCAAAGAAAATCAAAGAATTATATTATAAACACTCGCGCCTATTTTTCCCCAATTCTGCAAAACGCAAGAACCCTAAACTACCCTTATCCCAATTCAAACAATTAGCCACAATTGGAGGGCAATTCAGTCCTTTCCCTGACACATTATGACACACACTGACACATGAGGTTGCCAGGTCATCAATCCGTGTGATATACCCTCCTCTCATTGGTCGATTAGACACATGCACATGATCCAATGGTGGGAAATGATTGGAAAGAGCTAGAAACGTATCCAAGGGTTGTCAGATGATGAGAGAAAGCACACTTGCATCCTTCCAGATCCTTCCCAAGCTCAAACGGATGCTATATATACCCCCTTTGTATCACTACTTGTAGTGTGTAATTTCTGAGTAGTTTTTAGTATAATTAAGCTTGTTTTAATTCAGTATTTTGTATTTCTTTAAATTTCCTTGTAACTTGTTTCCATTAATAAAATTCAGTTGTTGATTTCATTTCTTAATCTCAAACTCTAATTCTGTTATTGAGTCACTTATCAGCTTATTCAGTTATAATATACTTGTTTCAGCTCATCCTTATTATGCTTTCAATTTTAATTTCAGGTTAACAAAAATACAAAAAAATAACAAAAAAATCTCTTGAAAAATAAAAAAATATGTTAAATCTTAGTTTCAATTGATTTCAGTTATCAAATTGTTTTTCACAAGCTTTTATAAGCTTCTCAATAGCTTATTAGGTGTTTGTTAAGTATTCTACTCAGATCTTACTCTCAAATAAATCTCAGTCAATAAAAGTCAACTGCAAGATAAAATGGGAATAAAATTGGATATTGGTTGATGCAGAAGCTGGATTGGGATTGGATATGATTAGTTTAGTGGTAATTTGGGTCTGAGATAATCTGCAAATTGCTGGATGATTGTAAGTTTCAGTAACTGTTCCATTTATATCTGTTGATCTGCATAATTAATTTAGCCTTATTCTGTTAGCTAAGGTTGTTTTGATTACTTTTAGTAGCTTAGTTATAATTGTTAGAATATAGTTTTTAGCTGCTAGTAAGTTTGATTCATGATTTGGTAGTTTAAACTTGCATTCACTGTCATATAATAGTGTTTGGATTAGATCAGTTTGCTGTGCTTAAGGTTGATCCAGTAGTTTAGTTTTATTGCTATATGCTTAATAAGGTCTAATTCATACTTATCAGTCTTGTTATTGCATCAACACACTCAAAAAGTCATAATCATAGTGAAACTGCTTTTTAAGTTCATTACTGTTAAGAATCAGTAGATAAATATTTGCTTATTGGCTTTAAAATAAGTAGATCTAGCTTGTTATCATCATCATTAGTCCTTTAACATCATAATCATTTCATGATTTAGCTTTTAAACTCACAAAAGTCAAAGTACCAAATCTGTTCTTAAAAGTCAAACTGTGTCAAGAGCTAGTTTGTGCAGATCTTGCAGCTCTTGCATTTAGTTCAATTCAGTGAATTAGAGCCTGAAATATTGGTTAGTTGTAGCCTTCTTGGTGGTCTTGAGAACCACTTATCTGGTTTTAGCATTTGCTTACTGAATAAGCTGGTGCAACAGTTCAAACATAAGGGGTATAAGCTGTTTGGCTTAAGTAGATCAGATAGCTATAATCCTTGGTAATCTGCTTATTAGGTGTTAGGAGTAGCTATAATTAGCTGATTTAGAGTAGTTATAGGATATTTTAGCTTCTGTTATCAGTTGGAGCAATTTAGAGCTTATTTGCTTATTCTCTAGTGCTTATTCCACAAGCAGTTACATTGCAGCTCTCTATTCTCACACATAAGCCTCATATTTTATATTTTTCATAGATTTAGAATAGCATTTTAGAATTTTCCTGAGTTTTTCATAATTTTTGGTCACTATTTACTATTTTTCTCAATTTAAAACAGTTTTTAATCATTTTAAAATAGCTTTTATTACAAATAATTAAGAAAAAGTTCAAAAAAATAATTTTTCAATTTTCTCAGTTTAAGAAAAATATAAAAAGCATAAAAAATATTTTTCCCTATTTTTCCTCTTTTATTTGGTATTTTTCACAATTTAAATTAGGTTTAAATAGTTTAAAATTCATAAAAAATAGAAAATTAATCTGAAAAATACAAAAATAGTTTTAAAAAGTCTTTTGAGTTATTTTAGATTTTTAGAAAATAGTTTCATATTTTTCTCTTTGATTTTTATAATTTTTAGTATTTTAATTTAGTTTTAATAGTTAAAATTAGTTTTTAATTCTAAAAAAATCAAGAAAAATCCTAAAAAATAGTTTTAATTCATAAATAGTTTTCTAATATCATTTTTAGTATAAAAGTAATTTTAGGAATTTTTAGGGTATAATTTAGACGTAGTTGCATTTTAATTACGTTTTATTAATTACTTTTTAGTAATTCGCACTTAGGATTTTCCCGTAAAATAGATTCCCTTAATTACTTTCCCCATTCCCGTAGTTTAATAAATCAAATCAAACATATCAAAACATCGAGCATTAAATTCCAAACCAAGAACGACGTTGGCAATTCACGCCTCGTTGGGAAACGATTCGGGTTGACTAATCCGTATACACGATCACACACGGGATTTGATTTATTATTCTTTTTCCTAAAGGAATTTGAATCTATCTTCGTGATTATTTTTGATATCGATATTGAGGTTTTATCCACACACATAACCCCTAAGCCTTCATTATCAACAAATCAGTGTCTTAACCGTTTTAAGTTTCTTACGGTTAGTCATTCACAAGTGGCTAGCTTGTGTGAGTAAGCTTGACGTGTTTTGGCATTGAATCAAATTTTGGCGCCGCTGCCGGGGAGGTTGTGTCACGACAATTTCGTTTGAGGTTTGACGATTAGTGACTCGAGATCCTTCATTCGTGAAGTTACCGTCATTTTTTTTCTAAATATATATTTTTGAAAAACCAAAAAAATCTAAAAAATACCAAAACATTCTTCCTAGAGTGTTTACAAAACCATAAAAAGTAAAAAACCAACAAAACAAACCCGAACGTCAACTGTTATGTCGGCTCACCTTGAAGGTACAACCTATACACGGGGTATAAGGAAAGTCTTGACATTAAATTGCAGACTGAAGAACGATCCACTCTTCGTTCCCGCTCCGCTGCGCGTACTTTTGAGAGCTACCGAGCACCGGTTGACGTGAAGGTTACAAAAATATTGTGTTTTCTAAATATAAAAACCCAAAAAGATTTTCCTTTTCAAAATTTGTTTTAAAAACCCAAAAATATTCTTCTTGTATCCTCTTAACCCGATAATTCTTTTCTTTTACCCTCTATATGTTTAATTCTCATAGATACGATCAATTATCATCATTGTTTTCATTGCAAAGGCCGTATGGAAGAAAATCAATTTCGGTGTTTGAAATGTATATGTGATTGGTGCGGAAATAATTGTCGGAATGGATTTTGTGATGTATGCAATAATTTTATTAATCCAAATCCAGATCTCGCCCGTCTTTATGCACGGCTAGAACAAAAGAGTGCTCTTTATAATGACATAATTGTAGAACCCTCGATTCCTACTCCTTCTCCGGTGAGGGAAATGGAATATGTTTCTGAGCCCGAAGTAACTCCCGAGCCTATCACGGAAATGGTGGAAATCGCTAACTCTTATCCGGATAATTCTTCAATTTATCAGCTCTTGTGTATATGGTGCAGAGGACCCGAATATGGTGGGAATTGTCCCGGTTGTAGCAATGGAAAATCAGGAACCGGGTTTCACCACAATCCTTACAACGAAACAACCGATTTTCCTAACCAACCTCTGTACCATGAGCCGGAATCATACTCTTGTGAGTATTGTGGTGGTCCTCACCAAGGTTTTCAATGTCAAGTTCAATTTAACAACTCAACCTTTGGTTATGAACCTTACCCGTATTCGTCACAACAATCATACTGTTGTGAGTATTGTGGAGGTCCACACGTTAATTCCGATTGTCAGATGCAAAACCCTATTGTTTACAAGCAAGTTCCTTGTAACAATTACGATTATCCTTATAACCCACCTCCACAATACCAAGAAGTTCAACCACATGTCTAATCCAAAATTTCTGGAAGCAATGATTGATCTTAAGAATCTTCTTGATAAAATTACCCACGGAAAAGAAGATCCTCCTCAGAAAACTTATGGTGAATTACTCGCTGAAGAGCAAGCCGCTAAAATTAGTTACCGGAGACCTTTCGTTTATAATTCTGATTCTGATGACGATTATACTCCTCCGAGTGGCAATCCCACTCCCGTTTCTGAACCTTTCATTTCCGACTCTTCCCTTTCACTCACGCCGGTTGAGAGAAGTGACGACGTTTTGGAAGAGGTCGATGATCATAATTCTACAGATATAGTTACACCCGTTGATTCTCTCATAATGGGGGATGAGCATCTTAGTACTATTCCGGAAAGGGAATCATCTAATGCTGAGGTCCTTATCCCAATCCCAAGAGAGTCCGAGGTTGTAGATGATATTTGTGATGAGCCTTCTCTTGATATTTCGAATGATCATGATGAGATGTTCTCCGATTCCGAGGATGTATCTGACAGTGATTGTGATTCGCTTTTATGTGATTCTCTTGACATCTCCGAGGTTACTTCCGGGATTTTCTCAAATCCAGTTTTCAAGTTCAGTGATGACTACACCTTTTGTGAAGTTAATCCTCTTTTCGACAAAGATTTTGAGTCTGATTCAGAGACCACAACGGAAGTGGTGGATATTGCTAGCTCTCAGAGCACACCACTTGTCCCATCTCTGTATTCCAACTTTTCTCTCCCGTCATGTGATGTTGAAGAAAGTATTGAATCCGACACTGAGGATATTATGGAGATTGATTTCGAAATGGTTGAAGAAGATATCCTTGATAAGCCGCCAAGTGAATCTGATATGGAAGAAATCGACTTACCCATTGATGACTTAATACCACCGGGTATTGAGGATGCTGATGATAATAACCCTGAGGGGGATGTATTGTTATGTGATGGCTTTCTTGACTCCCCTTCTTCTAATGAGTCCACCATCACTTATCCCGTTGAGCCTTTATGTGAAGACAAGATTTTCAACCCCGGGATATGCATTGATGAGTTCTTTGTTAGAAACGTTGTTCGAGATAAGGATCCTCCGATGGATACCTTCAGTATTGAGCTTTCACCTCTTATCCTCTACCATGTACTCCCGACTTCTTTGGAGTATTCTCATTTTGATCCATCATCTCTTCGTCCACCTGCAAAACCGCCGGATGATGGATCATTCTTTCTTGATACACCTTATGTGAGTTTGGGAGGAGTTATTCCTTATGTGCTTAAGCCCAAAATTTTCTTCCCCTCCCAACCCACCCAGTCTCATTCCTTCGGGAATGAGGACACCGTTTTTGACCCTGGTATCTCTACCATTTTCTTCCCCAAGAACAAATGAATTCGGGGACGAGTCAGGCTAGCGACTCGGTGATCAAAAACAGTAGCGCTTCGTGGGAGGCACCCCATGCTTATCCATCTATCTTCTTTCTATTTTCTAATAAGTGACGCGAAGGGGTCTGCCTCTTCGATTTCTCGTGTTTGGTTGTTTGTGATGTTGTGTTTAGGATGTTCCCGATATGAAGACTCTCGTGCTCGAAGTTTGTCATTTCTCCACTCGAGTTTCATGATCGATGCTGATGGAAATCCGATATCCTAATCTTATCGACTAACGTTTATCTTCTAGCATACTTAATAAACGGCTTTTAGATTTTCGTGATACCCTTGCTTTAAACATTGAGGACAATGTTTCGTTCTAGTCTGGGGTAGGGTAATCTTCGATTTGATTTGACCGCACTTGCTTATTTTCTGTTGTGTACTCTCGTAACCCCGTTTTTCTTTAGAAAATGAAAAATTGTGCAAAAATGAGAAAATTTAAAAATTTTTGTAAGCTTTTGTTAAGTCTATTTGATTGAAAAGTTTTGCTAGTCTCTTAGATAAGAAGCTATAAAATGCGAATTCTAGCTCACAAGGCCAAGATTTTGCAAGTTTCCCTGAGTGACTTTAAATATGCATGACTTGATTTCATTAGACGAAGCATTAGCTAAGTAATATATGTTTTGACACCTTGTTGACTTTCCGCTGGTGAGAGTAGGAATATAATTCTGACTTGACCGGGCGTGTTGAGCCCTAGCTTGTTCCCTTAACCATAGATAATCTAAAAATTATCGGCTAAGCATCTGCGGATCTCATTATTTGGGATTTTAAATTTGCAGAGATCGAGAAATGATAGAGTTACTTATGAGTTTAGATGCTAAGCGTGGAGTAGTTGGTTCTCTTTAGAGCCCATCGAAGGTACTTATGGCTTTTTGTTCCCACAAAATTGTTTCACCCCATATCTGTCTAATGAATAATTAGAGATGTTGAGTTTTTGGCGATAGTTAGTTCTTTATCTTCTTAAAAGAATATTTGTTTTAAAAATTGGGTACACATCAAGGATCCGTAATGAATAAGAAATCAGTGATATGTGATAAAGTAATAAGTAAAGTTGTGAGCTGCGGTGTCGAGATCGGACCCTTGGATCTTTAGCCGGGATTGAGTGAGGTCTTAGCCTAGCCAGCCGGGATCCTCATTTCATGAAGCCTATAGTCTTGGAATTACCCCGTGAAGCTCCGTGGTTCATAGCTCATATAAATAAAAGTATAAGTAAAAAAAAAAAAAAAATTATTGTTGAAAAATGTTGAAAAAATCATAAGTATAAGTGAATAAAAATTCCTTGATGTGGACCTCATTTTTACGACAATGGTTCTTGAGAGAAGATGGACAACTAATTATCGACTTAGCTTTGTATCTTTATCGGAATAAAAGTTATCGAAACGAGAAATTTGAAGAAATTCATTTCTCACAAAAATAAAAAAATCTAGAGGAAAATAGGAAAATGGGAACAAAAGGTAATTACATAAGTAACTTCCATGGGTAGTGTTAGCATCTAGAGTCGTATGTAACAATGATTTCGGTTTTACGCTTAGTTTGGGACTTGTGAAAAATCAGGGACGATGTATTCTATCCGTATGGTCACTTCACGCTGTGTTGTGTTTTCTACTCCGTGATCCTAACGTGTCGTTTGAAAAATGTTTGAGTTATTGATCGACATGAAAGTTCAACAAACCGTCATTCATAACCGGAATGTGCTTAATCGTAATATCTACAAGTGAATTAAAAGGTAAACGGGGCGTTTTTAGAATTAAGGCTTTCTTAATCTCTTTTGAGGAATCTTTGCTACTTCTTCATAAGTTTAGTAGAAAGAGATTGAAATCCTTGGTTTTAGAAGCGTGAGTTGATTGCATTGCGTGAGGACACGACAATGGTATCGTCTGGGGTATTTTGATATGTGCTTAAACACATATCTTTTCATTAGTAAATCTGACCCAAAATAACCAAGAAAGAGCCGTTTATTGCTAATATTTGTGGTTTTCTTGAGTTTGTGCTTGTGCAGGTACGGATATGTAAAAACACACAAAAAGGAACCAAATCAGACGTAAATCCGAGCACGAGAGATCAAGAGAGTTTGAGCTGAGCCGGAAGGTCGGGATTGTGCATTTTGGAAGATTTTATTCTCTGAGGATGATTTTTGGAAGTTACAGTCAAGTTTGAAGAAATGTCAAGATTAGTCCCTGAACTTTGAGCTTTTGACAGAAATGACCCTTCAAGTTTCAGAATTTACAAGTTCAATCCTTGGATTATTTGAGAGTGACAAGAAGGGCCCTTGAAAGATAATTTCAGATTTACATGTTTGGTCCCTTGGAAATCAGAATTTACAAGTTTAGTTCCTTAATATACCTTGGATCATTTTAATATCTTATGTCCAAAGTCCTTATCCAATATACACGGCCCAAATTAACAAAACCCGGGTCCAATCCAAACCTTACCCAATTTATCTTAACCCGTTTACCCAATACCCGTTTTATTAACCCGAGTCAAAGCCAACTTACCCGGTCAAAGAAAATCAAAGAATTATATTATAAACACTCGCGCCTATTTTTCCCCAATTCTGCAAAACGCAAGAACCCTAAACTACCCTTATCCAAATTCAAACAATTAGCCACAATTGGAGGGCAATTCAGTCCTTTCCCTGACACATTATGACACACACTGACACATGAGGTTGCCAGGTCATCAATCCGTGTGATATACCCTCCTCTCATTGGTCGATTAGACACATGCACATGATCCAATGGTGGGAAATGATTGGAAAGAGCTAGAAACGTATCCAAGGGTTGTCAGATGATGAGAGAAAGCACACTTGCATCCTTCCAGATCCTTCCCAAGCTCAAACGGATGCTATATATACCCCCTTTGTATCACTACTTGTAGTGTGTAATTTCTGAGTAGTTTTTAGTATAATTAAGCTTGTTTTAATTCAGTATTTTGTATTTCTTTAAATTTCCTTGTAACTTGTTTCCATTAATAAAATTCAGTTGTTGATTTCATTTCTTAATCTCAAACTCTAATTCTGTTATTGAGTCACTTATCAGCTTATTCAGTTATAATATACTTGTTTCAGCTCATCCTTATTATGCTTTCAATTTTAATTTCAGGTTAACAAAAATACAAAAAAATAACAAAAAAATCTCTTGAAAAATAAAAAAATATGTTAAATCTTAGTTTCAATTGATTTCAGTTATCAAATTGTTTTTCACAAGCTTTTATAAGCTTCTCAATAGCTTATTAGGTGTTTGTTAAGTATTCTACTCAGATCTTACTCTCAAATAAATCTCAGTCAATAAAAGTCAACTGCAAGATAAAATGGGAATAAACTTGGATATTGGTTGATGCAGAAGCTGGATTGGGATTGGATATGATTAGTTTAGTGGTAATTTGGGTCTGAGATAATCTGCAAATTGCTGGATGATTGTAAGTTTCAGTAACTGTTCCATTTATATCTGTTGATCTGCATAATTAATTTAGCCTTATTCTGTTAGCTAAGGTTGTTTTGATTACTTTTAGTAGCTTAGTTATAATTGTTAGAATATAGTTTTTAGCTGCTAGTAAGTTTGATTCATGATTTGGTAGTTTAAACTTGCATTCACTGTCATATAATAGTGTTTGGATTAGATCAGTTTGCTGTGCTTAAGGTTGATCCAGTAGTTTAGTTTTATTGCTATATGCTTAATAAGGTCTAATTCATACTTATCAGTCTTGTTATTGCATCAACACACTCAAAAAGTCATAATCATAGTGAAACTGCTTTTTAAGTTCATTACTATTAAGAATCAGTAGATAAATATTTGCTTATTGGCTTTAAAATAAGTAGATCTAGCTTGTTATCATCATCATTAGTCCTTTAACATCATAATCATTTCATGATTTAGCTTTTAAACTCACAAAAGTCAAAGTACCAAATCTGTTCTTAAAAGTCAAACTGTGTCAAGAGCTAGTTTGTGCAGATCTTGCAGCTCTTGCATTTAGTTCAATTCAGTGAATTAGAGCCTGAAATATTGGTTAGTTGTAGCCTTCTTGGTGGTCTTGAGAACCACTTATCTGGTTTTAGCATTTGCTTACTGAATAAGCTGGTGCAACAGTTCAAACATAAGGGGTATAAGCTGTTTGGCTTAAGTAGATCAGATAGCTATAATCCTTGGTAATCTGCTTATTAGGTGTTAGGAGTAGCTATAATTAGCTGATTTAGAGTAGTTATAGGATATTTTAGCTTCTGTTATCAGTTGGAGCAATTTAGAGCTTATTTGCTTATTCTCTAGTGCTTATTCCACAAGCAGTTACATTACAGCTCTCTATTCTCACACATAAGCCTCATATTTTATATTTTTCATAGATTTAGAATAGCATTTTAGAATTTTCCTGAGTTTTTCATAATTTTTGGTCACTATTTACTATTTTTCTCAATTTAAAACAGTTTTTAATCATTTTAAAATAGCTTTTATTACAAATAATTAAGAAAAAGTTCAAAAAAATAAATTTTCAATTTTCTCAGTTTAAGAAAAATATAAAAAGCATAAAAAATATTTTTCCCTATTTTTCCTCTTTTATTTGGTATTTTTCACAATTTAAATTAGGTTTAAATAGTTTAAAATTCATAAAAAATAGAAAATTAATCTGAAAAATACAAAAATAGTTTTAAAAAGTCTTTTGAGTTATTTTAGATTTTTAGAAAATAGTTTCATATTTTTCTCTTTGATTTTTATAATTTTTAGTATTTTAATTTAGTTTTAATAGTTAAAATTAGTTTTTAATTCTAAAAAAATCAAGAAAAATCCTAAAAAATAGTTTTAATTCATAAATAGTTTTCTAATATCATTTTTAGTATAAAAGTAATTTTAGGCATTTTTAGGGTATAATTTAGACGTAGTTGCATTTTAATTACGTTTTATTAATTACTTTTTAGTAATTCGCACTTAGGATTTTCCCGTAAAATAGATTCCCTTAATTACTTTCCCCATTCCCGTAGTTTAATAAATCAAATCAAACATATCAAAACATCGAGCATTAAATTCCAAACCAAGAACGACGTTGGCAATTCACGCCTCGTTGGGAAACGATTCGGGTTGACTAATCCGTATACACGATCACACACGGGATTTGATTTATTATTCTTTTTCCTAAAGGAATTTGAATCTATCTTCGTGATTATTTTTGATATCGATATTGAGGTTTTATCCACACACATAACCCCTAAGCCTTCATTATCAACAAATCAGTGTCTTAACCGTTTTATGTTTCTTACGGTTAGTCATTCACAAGTGGCTAGCTTGTGTGAGTAAGCTTGACGTGTTTTGGCCTTGAATCAAGTATCAATGGTTGCTGTTATTAGTGAAGAGTAATTGCTTGGTTGGTGCTGTTCATTGGGTTTATAACAGCTTGTGGTGGGCTAACCTGAGTATGCAGATGTATAAGTTCTGGTATTATGTCACTAATGTTTGGGGTCAACTGTTGTACTCTTTTCCATTGTTCAATCTTTTTCCCACATGGTTTTGGTTGTCAAGGGTTTTTAAGGAGACAAAGTTGGTGGATTGGTCTTGTCAAAATGGGCAGTATTTCAATGATTCTGATGATAGCAAAGATGAGTGGATTTTATGCAAGATTTGGAAGAAGGAAAGATTGGATGGTTATTGCATGGATGCTGCTCACAGAAGAGTCCACTGTGATATCTTCTATGGGTCATGGTTATGGTTTAAGTATAGTTGTTTTTGTTTGGTTATGATGTTTTATACTATTTGGTACTTATGTTGTTTGGTCTGTAATGGATGGTTGCTCCTTATTATCTACTTAGCTTGTATGCTGCCTTTTGATCACTAGCATATGGTGATGTTTCAAAATGCATTGGTTGGTCCCAATGTATTGTTGATGTATTCATAGTATGTAGTGATCATAGGTTAGCTTAGGTCATTTGGGTTGTATTTGTTTTAAGGGGATTTTGTTTTGCCATCTGATTTTTGTGCCATTGTGGGAGCAGTTAGGGATGTGTCCTAGCTGTTTTTGTCCCCTTTGTGCTTTGTTTCTTAGCCTTTTGGCTCCTTTCTCTTTATAAAATTTACCTTTAGAGAAAAAAAAAAAGATTCAAGCATAAAAGATGTATGCTATATATGAAACAGGCTCAAATCCTCACAATTTAGTGGAAAGGGCTATAATATGCGCAAGCAAATGTCATCGATCCCAGAATGGATTGCAATATTAATCAGGACACATCTCAAGTTTTTCAAAATTTACTGTATTTCACCAGTGCGTTGATCCAATTATTCTAATATAGTAACCTATACGCGTGAAAACAACTAGATCACAAGGGCAAAAAAGTTCACAAAATTTAAAAATTGCCCCAAAAATTGGAATTTTAAAAACTAGTTTCGTTTTTCACAATAATATTTTCCCCCACACTTAAGTTAAGCACACAAAAGAAAAATAATTTAATGACTAAAAAAAACTGCTATTATTATTACTACTATAAAAAAAATAAACTAGATATGATTTTTTTTTTCTTTTTTTTAATTCTTTTTTTACTTTTTAAATTTTTTTTTTATTATTTAAAAAAAAAAAAAAAAAAAAACCAAACATGACTTATTGTTTTCCCACGAGTTCTCGGTAGCTCCATTGAAACGTACAAAGAAGCGGAGAAGCAGGTCAGCGCGAAGCATATTAAAAACCCGACTTCTTTAGGGAATCAGGGAGACCCGCCTTATACCTCTCACACAATTTGTTTACAATAGGTGAGCCTTACTTTCGAAGGATTAAAAGAAGTCAATTTATAAAATAATTTACCAAACAAACAAAGGAAAAATAACAAAGAAACAAAATAAAGAAATTGTGAAAAGTAAACTACGAAGCATGTAAGATAGGGAAAAATAAAACTATAAGTCTAAGATAAACGAAACTTCCCGGGCTAAACATCACGATCGAACTCCATATGATAAGATGCTAAGCAAACGCTAGCATACGCGTGTGAGATCAATCGATTTCTCTTTCAAACATGTCCAATCAATAGTATAAGGTTCACGATCCAACCAATCAATCCTTCCTCCAAGAGCTTATTAAATTTCCAAAAATAAAATAAACTACAAAAACGCGTAAAATCCTAAAACTCACTTTCGTAGGCATCACGGTTGCATTTAGCGCATGCAACAAGCCTTTAAACCCCTCGGTGGCCCGAGTGGACGAGTTATAGTCTCGTGAGGGTTTCTAGTGAACATACCCACAAAGTTCGAAACATTTTTATTTTTAAAAACATGTACTTATTTATTTACAATGTACTAAATTAACAAACTTAAAAATGGCAAAATGATGAACAATAATAAAAATACTAATGCTCAAGTATCTTAGGAATGATCCCACAAGACACTTAAACTTATTTGATCCAAACACGAACACACAAAACAATTATTTTTTTATTTTTTTATTTTATTTTTTTTACGACTCTAAAATGACTTTGTAAAATATTTACCGAGAGCTCCAACCGTTTCGGTTGGGATTCCAACCGATTCGGTTAGAGTGATTTGGGTGGTTTTTGTGGTTTTTTCGCAAGAACTTTTGAACACACTTAGAAAGCAATCATTGAAATGAGCATTTTTAGAACACATGAAACGAAATCCCAACATCAAAAACTTGATTTTGATGCAAAGATCATTTGAGCAATTATGAGACATTAGAGATTTTAAAACAAGCATTCAAGCAAACATCATGAGAAATCAAACAAGAGCAAAGAAACAATCATTCATGAGCAAGATCAATATATCATTCGAACAAACTAGCAAACAAGCAATCAATTCAAGAAAACAATTCAACAAACAAACAAATACAAGAATACAAACGCAAGTCCCCGGCAGCGGCGCCAAAAACTTGATGTGTCTCGCGACTACTAGTTTTAAATTTATAACAAGGATTACCGAATTAAGCTAAGAACACACGGGCAAGTATGACCCTTTCGTATGTAGTTAGTTTTGGTTGGTAAGCCGAGATCGTTCACTAGGATTTGGGTGTTTTCAATTGTGAAGAATCTATGTAATAACAAGTAACACGAAAGTGGTAAATGGTTGTCACTTCCCAAAATACCATATAAGCAACAAGTAATGCTAAGATGATGATGATTAAGAAAATTAAACAAGAATGCAATTAATATAATTAAAACTACTTGTTTGGAACTAGTATCAATATCAATGGAGTGAGTGGAAGTATCGGGTAGATATTAAAGCAATAGCAAACAAAATCAAAGTTCATACAATTCCAATCCAATGGGTAATATCATGAAATTGTATACATCACGGTTTAAAACATCCTTTCGGCCAATGAATATAAACCACATCATTATAAACCATTTGTTAGAAATATGATTTTACCAATTTGTTCGTAAGAGCCTTTTCAACCTTACTCTTGATTAAACCTTTATGAATCCATTTAACTTGTTTATTCATAGTTGTCAATTATGAAATACCAAACATATACACGCGCTAACATTTGGAATAAATCATAACAAGAAATCCTTTCGGTCCTTAGATCTAATTATGATTCACCAACAATATATTTCGACACATATCGATTCAAACAAACTCATAAGCAAAATCATATAACTATATTGCAAAATACCAAAACACTCCATATCAATATCTACATTATGCCAAACAAGTATAACCAAACTACTCCATAACAATATCCATGATCAAACACAAAAGCATAAACTCAGAAACTTGAATGTAAGAAAACATGATTAAAGGTCTTATAATGATTGAAACAAGATTACAAATGATGTAGTGATGATGCCTCAAGTATTGGTGATGACTTCTTGATGTTTTGACCTCCAAATGATGACTTCTTGGACCTCCAAAGTTTCTTGGAACTTTATGGACGATTTTTAGGCTTTGAGAGAGAGTAGTGGTGGTAGGAGAGGTGTGAGAGAAGTTCTCTCAAGCTGGGATTTAGTTTGATGATGAAAACATACACAAATGAGTCCTATTTATACTACTCTCAAGCCCTAGGGTGTTTAATGCTCAACTTGGCCTCCAAGGAGCTTGGAAGGACCTAGAATACATGTAGGAAGGACCTAGAATCATTTGAGACAATTTTGGAGTCTTGGTGATGAAGAAATGTCTTTCCAGAGTCTTCCAACCGAATCGGTTGGGCTCCAACCGTTTCGGTTGGTCTACTTGACTGCTCTCCAACCGTTTCCGGTTGCGGGGTACTATCGAACGGTTGGAGCAAGTTGACAGAAAATCATAAGTACCCAAGTTGTAGATCTTTCTCTTAGCTTTCCATGGCCGTGAACCGGGGGTCAAACGGAGTCTGTATGCAAAAGTTATGGCCAAAATGGTGAAGGTGTGCCGGGAACAACGAGTCTTCCAATATGTCTTCGTTTTAGCTTCTTTTCTTCATTTCTTTCTTGTTTTCCTTCTTGAACTTTATTCTTGAGTCTTTGGACCACTAACTTGATGACTTTATCTTCTCGAATATACTCCACAAGTCTTGCTTTTGTCGGGAGTTCTTCGTATTTGGAGAAATCTTCGTATTTTACTTTTTTTTCCGTCTTTTTCTCCATTTTCCTGTACTTAGCTACAAATGAACTAGCAAACACACTTTTATATGATTAACCATCAAAAGCATATGATTATAGCCAAATAAAATACATAAAAGCACAGATAACACTACTAAAAACATGTACAATTTGAGCGTTATCAGTCCCATAGAGTTCGGAGGAACCGAGGGAGTGGTTTACCTAATGATGTGGATGGAGAAAACTAAATTAGTGTTCACTATCAGTAATTGTGATGAGGACGCCAAGGTCAAGTACGCAACGTTCACTCTGAAGGACGAAGCGTTGAATTGGTGGAACAACTATCACAAATCGGTAGGAAGTGAGATAGCCTATGCAATGACTTGGAACCAATTTAAGGCCCTACTGATCAAGACTTACTGCCCTAGGAATGAGGTTAAGAAGTTAGAAATTGAGTTCTGGAACCATAAGGTGAAAGGAAACGACATGACGGTTTACAATCACCGCTTCCAAGAATTGTCGTTGCTTTGCCTAGAGATGGTTCGTACCGAGGCTCTTAAGATTGAGCGGTACACTGATGGATTGCCTCTAGCTACTAGGAATGATGTGATCGCTCCAAATCTGGCTAATCTGCATGAGGAAGTTACCATAGCCCAACTTCTGATGGATTCCCTTATGCTGGAAGGAACAGACAAGGGAAGGAGCGATAAAAGGAAAGGAATGAGGGTGTTAATGGTGATAGCAACAAATGGCAAGAGACTGCCAGGATGTATGCTATAGGTAATGGAGAGAAGAAGGGTTACGAAGGAAGTAAGCCCTTGTGTGGTCGTTGTAATCGACACCATCATAGGCAGTGCACTGTGGTGTGTAGGAATTGCTCTAAGGTAGGACATATGGACAAAGATTGTATTTCTCGACCCCTTGCTGTGGCGTAAACCGCACAGGGAACAGACTGGAAGGCCACTGTCACCTGTTTTGGATGTGGGAAGAAAGGGCATTTCAAGACTGAGTGCCGAGAGCCCTGGGTCAGAGGAAACCCCGGGAATGGAGGAAATCAAGTGGACCGAGGTGCAGGAAGTAATGGGCATAACCCTGGGAATCGAGGGACTGAAGGGAACCAAGGAAACCAAGGAAACCAAGGAAACCAAGGAAACCAGGGTGCTAGAAATCAACAGAGAGACATGGGAGCAGTGCGCGTGTATGTCATTGGGAAGGAGATCAAAGAGGACCAGAATGTAGTTACAGGTACGTTCCTTCTCAATAACATCTATGCTTCTATACTGTTTGATACCGGTGCCGATATGAGTTTCGTATCCACTGCCTTTATGCCATTACTAGGAATTTCCTCAACACCTTTAGGATTAAGTTATGACGTGGAGTTAGCTAATGGAAATAGGGAAAGGATAGACACTGTATTACGAAGTTGCACATTAAGTTTCCTAGACCACCCGTTTAGCATAGACCTCTTGCCCATTACCTTAAGAAGTTTCGACGTCATCATCGGTATGGATTGGCTGTCGAAGAATGGTGCACACATCATCTGTGATGAGAAGATCATGCGTGTGCCGTATGGTGGAAAAGTCCTAAGTATACAAGGAGATCGGAGTGACTGTGGAGGTCCCTCCCAGTTGAGCATCATCTCTTGTATTAAGGAAAAGAAGTACATCGGCTGAGGAGGTTGTCTTTTCTTGGTTCGAATTTCTGAAAAGAAAAGCGAGAAAAAGAGTGAAAGACGCCTTAAGGATGTACCCATCGTTCGAGATTTTCTGGATGTGTTTCCCGACTACCTGCCAGGGATTTCACCTGTCTGACAAGTGGAATTCCAAATCGAGTTGATACCTGGTGTTGTGCCTGTAGCCCGGGCACCCTATCGAATTGCTCCAAGAGAGCTGGAGGAACTGTCAAGACAGTTGTCAGAGAAGGGATTCATTCGACCAAGTTTGTCACCATGGGGAGCACCCGTACTATTCATGAAGAAGAAGGATGGATCATTTCATATGTGCATCGACTATAGAGAGTTGAATAAGTTGACGGTGAAGAATCGATACCCACTGCCTAGGATAGATGATGCAGGTTTTTTGACCAGGTTTTAATATTTATAATATCTCGTTTACTTATGGTCCACCTTATGCACTCACGGGCAATGTACCCAGTCGTGTGTAGTGTAGTAATCGGTAAAACCGAGGTCGTCCCAAGCGCTATGTGAGCGGATTCTATTTAAGTCTAGGTGTCACTGTTTTTAACTGGTTTAAGGTTTGGAATGATTAATTAACTAATAAACAAGAAATAAAAGCAAGTAAAGAAAAAGAGTTGTGATCAATAGAGGGAAAGTATGCTAACCTAATTACTCATCCTATCATGTAATGTTCATGTTTTATTACTTCCATGTTGGGAAATGAAAGTACTGAAGAATATGAAAGTACTGAAGATGGTCAAAGTACTGCTTATGTGAAGGTCAAAGTACTGCTCACTCATCAAAGTACTGCAAGGATAAAGGACTGCTATACAAATCGTTAAGGATTATTATGTAATTCTAGAATGTTCTTAGTTTAGTATTACTTGTCGTACAAGGATTATAATTGTAAACCAACTAGGGTTATCCTTATGCCTATAAAAGGACCACTAGATTGGCATTAGAGATATATTATTAGAATACGACTTTAGAGAGAATATTAGAGCTATTAGGGATTGTTAGTGAATCTGTGTATCAAGCAGGTTCAAAGTCTTAATAAAATCATTGAAGTTAAAGTTATTCTTCTTAGCTTTATTGAAGTAGTTTCCGCATACTTAGTAAAGTTATATCAGTGTTTCATTGTTAGTGATTTAGGATTTATCTGAGGTTGCTAAGCCCTTACAAGCTACATAGTTAGTTTGGTCAGAGTATATCGATCCAACAAGTGGTATCAGAGCTTGTGTGGAAACTCTGATTAAGAAGAAACCCTTAAAACTGATTTAACTACAAACCCTAAAGATGTCGACTGAAGCTGCACCACCCCCATCCATCACCTCACTCAGAATTTCTATCATCAAGAAGGGAGAATATGATCTTTGGAGCATGAAGATGAGGCAGTACATTGCTATTACAGACCATGCACTGTGGAATGTAATTGTCAATGGTAATGAAGTTGTTGCAGAACCTGTAGAAGTTCCTAGACAACCTAAACCACCTAAGGCTGTCTTGCCAGCAGCTACAATAAGAAATCAAGAAAAGGCTCTCAACATACTGTTGTCTGCTATTCCTGATGGTCACCTACTCAAGTTCTATGATGCTAAGGATGCAAAACAACTATGGGCTGCTCTTAAGAAAAGATTTGGACGTAATGATGCTTCCAAGAAGAGGCACAAAAATCTGTTGAAGCAACAATTTGAAATATTCACTGTTGGTGAAAGAGAAGGTCTTGATGCTTCCTATGACAGATTCCAAAATCTCCTTAGTATGCTAGAGTTATACAAAGCAGAGGTATCTGTTGAAGATGCAAACCTGAAGTTCTTAAGAAGTTTGCCATCCGTATGGCATGTGATTGCTACTATGATCAGAGGACAACCTGGTTTGGACACTATGGACTTTGATGATCTTTACAACCACTTAAAGGTGTATGAGCATGAGATGAATGGCCAAACAAGTTCAAAATCTCACACTATTGCTTTTGTGTCTTCTGAAAAGAGAGGCAGTACTTCCACTAAAAGTACTGCTTATCCTATTCAAAGTGTTGTTGCTCAAAGTACTATTGCTTATCCTACTCCTACATCATCACCAACAAACACCATCCATTTTGATGAAGTTGTATGTTCCTTCTTCGCTCAACAAGCCACTTTACCTGTTACTTATGAAGAAGATTTGTCACAAATTGAAGAGGATGCTCTTGAAGAAATTGATATAAGGTGGCAAGTTGCTATGATCACTGCTAGGATCAAGAAGTTCATGAAGAAAACAGGAAGAGGCATTGACTTTAAGCCTAAATAGGGTATAACATTTGACAAGACCAAGATTGAATACTTTAATTGTCAAAGAACTGGACCCTTTGCAAGAGAGTGCAAGTTTGCTAAATATCAGGCAAACAGAATGATTGAAAAACCCAAGCTTGAAGTAAAGGAAATTCCTATTACTGAAACAAAAGCTTTGGTTGCTCAAGAAAATTTATCAGAGGTTGACTGGAGTGCTGAATTTGATGATGAACCAGTAACCTACTATATGGTCGTAGTGGAAGAATTTGATTGGAGCACAGCTTTTGATGAGGAACCAGGATTTGCTGCTTTGGGATCAAGAGATGGTCTTGGAAGCTTTGATTGGAGCATGGAAAGTGAAGAAGAACCTGTTCTGCTCGATATGGTAGCTACTTCACCAAGTTCACCCCTATCTCTGAGGTATGCTCTAAGTGTCATGATTTTTATCAAAAAGTGCTTAATGATTATGTAACTAAAAGAGATAATTATAGAAGGGCTAGGTCTGAGGTAGCTAGTTATCAAATCACTTTAGAGTCAATGGAAGCCAAAATTATAACTCATGAAAATAATAAAATGGCTTGGGCAGAAAAATATGAGCAACAGGATTATCAATTAAAATTGAGTGAATGGAAGTTAAGATGTAAGGTTTCTGAACTTGAAAAGATGACTAAGGAAAGAGATGAATTGTTAGAAAAATTTGTTGCTTGGGGAAAATCTGGCCTTTCACATGTTAGTTTTGTTGAAAAACAGAAAAGAGCACACATTAAAACTGGCCTAGGTTTTGGTATGGATTTTAGTAGCACAGAAGAGAACCCACCTAGTGATCAGGAACAACTTGATTCTGAGGATGTAACAAGTGATGATGAACTCATTAACTATGTAGAGAACACATCTAGTAATGAGGAATCTATTAGTCAAACACCTCCTGAATTTAAGAAAGACACGGGTTATCATGCAGTTCCTCATCCCACTGGTAGTTTTCAACCACTTAGGACAGATGTTTCTCGTTTTGGAGTAGACAATTTGGAGTTTAGGAAAAAGCTTACTGGTCAATCTAATTCAGGTCCATCTAGTTCTGAAACCCCAAAAGAAACAGTTGAGAAACCTAAGGATGATAATGTTAAGAGTCGAGCAATATCTTCTCCTCAAAGTACTGCTAGACGTTCAGCAGTACCTTCAAAAAAAACTTTTCAAAATACCGCTAAACCTTTTTTGGATAATTTTGGTCAAAATAATTTTCATAATTCACCAAAAAGTCAGGATAGGTTTGGTCATAGAACTAAAGGAAGAAATTTTGGGAGTATGGGTCAAAAATTGTGTTTTGTTTGTTATAGTCCTGATCATTTGATTAAGGACTGTGGCTTTCACTCAGAGTATCTAAGCAAATTCCCAAATACCAGATCTACCAACCATAAGCCTAGGGAGAATAAACCAGTCTGGAATCATTCACATAGGGTTAACCACATCAACTTCTCAAAAGACTATAGGTACCCTCACCAGAGAAGACCTTTTTCAAAATCATCAGTACCCTCAAACACTTTTCAAGGTACTGATAAGCCAAAAGTTTCTCAAGCAGTACCTTCTCAAAGTACTGCTAGATTTTCACCCAATCAAGGTACTGATTGCACTTTTTGGAATGGAAGCCCTAGGAGATCTAACTACTATCAATCTATAAGGCGTTACACCTCAAAAAGAGTATCTGGATCAAAGAAGTCTACACAAAAAGTTAAAACTAGATGAGTTAAGAAAGAAAGTACTGATGGGGAACAAACAGTACTTTCAGCAAGTAAAAGTGAATCAGAGATTTTTGTTGAAAATAATAAAGAGAATTTTAATGAAAAAGAGATTTTTGAAAAACCAACACAAGTTTTGGAACAACCAAAGATAATTGATCATGTGCTTAAATATAGTGGCAATTACATACTTAAAGAATTTAAGTATGTAACTCCACAAGGGGAACACAAGTCAGTAATGGCTTGGGTTCCTAAAATTAACTAACTCCTTTATCTTTGTGCAGGGCAACCCAGAAGAGGAACTTAAAGATCATTTAATTGTGGATAGTGGTTGCTCTGGAAGCATGACAGGAGACAAAGAGATTCTGTCAGATTTTAGATCTTATTTTGGAGGAAGAGTTGCATTTAGGAATGATCCTAGTGTTGGCAGAATTACTGGCAAAGGAACCATCAAGGAAGGAATCATAGATTTTGAGAATGTTCGTTATGTGAAGGAGCTCAAGTTAAATCTTTTGTCAGTCTCTCAGATCTATGACAAGAAGCACCCTGTGTTATTCACTGACACAAAATGTCTTATTATTTCCCTTGAGTTCAAGCTTGTTGATGATAACTTGGTAATACTGAGAGTACCAAGAACCAATGATGTGTACAGTCTGGATACGAAGAGTCTTCACTCTTCTGAAAGAGCAACATGTTTAGTAGCAAAGGCAACAATTGAAGAAGCACATCTGTGGCATAGAAGATTAGGCCATGTGAATTTCAAGAATATCAACAAGTTGGTTAAAGGAAATTTAGTTAGAGGTTTACCTTCCAAAACATACAAGAATGATCATTCATGTTTGGCGTGCAATAAGGGTAAACAACACAAAGTATCATGCAAGAAGATTGAGGAAAGAACTATTAGAGATCCTTTGGAGTTACTACACATGGATCTGTTTGGACCTATTTCTTTTGCAAGTCTAAACAAGAAGAAGTACTGCTTAGTTGTAACAGATGATTGCTGTTGATTTAGTTGGGTTTTTTTCTTAGGATTTAAAGATGAAACCTTTGATGCTATTTATGATCTTATAATAGCCCTTGAAAACCAATTAAGACTCAAAGTAAGAGGTATTAGATGTGACAATGGGACTGAATTCAAGAACAAGTTTATGGATGAATTTTGTGCCAAGAAAGGAATCAAGAGGGAGTTTAGTATTGCTAGAACTCCACAGCAGAATGGTGTTGCAGAGAGGAAGAACAGAACTTTGATAGACGCTGCCAGAACAATGCTTGCAAATTCACAATTACCTATTCAATTTTGGGCTGAAGCTGTAAGTACTGCTTGCTATGTGTTGAATAGAGTATCATTCACTAAACCACAAATGAAGACACCTTATGAGTTGCTTATGGGAAACAAACCGAACTTACGCTTTATGAAACCTTTTGGATGCCCTCTGACTATTCTCAATACTATTGATGCTTTGGGAAAATTTGATGGGAAGTCAAATGAAGGATACTTATTGGGATACTGTACCAATAGCAAAGGATTTAGAGTGTACAAGAAGGTCACCAAAAAGGTTCAAGATTGTCTTCATGTTGAATTTTTAGAAGATCAAGAAAATCAAAAAGGTAAAGGTCCTGATTGGATGTTTGATCTTGATGTTTTGACTCCTTCTATGAATTATGTTCATGTTAGAGAAGAAAATCAAGTTGATCACAAAGAAGAATATTTACAGTACATTGTTCATGGAGTCAATATTAGACCTGATGTTGTTCCTGATGAAGAACCTATAACTGTCGAAAAGGAGAAATGTACTGATGAACCAAAATCCACTTTGTCTGCTGAGGATCAAGCTATTCAAGATGAACTTAATAGGATGCTTTTTCAAGAAACAATAGCACAATCTTATGAGGATGAACAAAGAAGAGCTTATGAATAAACAAAGAAAAAGGGTAAGTTTACAGAATACCCTCACAGTACTTTGGATCAAAGTACTGCTGCACCAATTGACAGTACTTCTGATGATTTGTATGATCCTAACATGCCTGGATTAGAAGACACTGATGATGAATTATATGATGAAGGTATTTTCTCAAATTCCAATGAAGGAGCTGATTTTACAAATTTGGATGATGATCTTTAAGTTCCACAGACTCCTACATTAAGAATTCATAAAGATCATCCTGCTGGGCAAATCATTGGACCTTCAACATCAGGGGTGCTCACAAGAACCAAGACTAAAGGTTTCTCTAAGCCACATAATGCTTTACTTAGCTTTGTGTATAAACAAAACAAGATGAATCATAAGGATCAACAAACGTGTTTATTTACCTGTTTTATCTCTCAAGAAGACCCAAGAATGTAGCTCAAGCATTAACTAAAGAGAGTTGGGTTAAAGCCATGCAAGAAGAACTTCTTCAATTCAAACTTCAAGAAGTTTGGGTATTATGTAATCTACCAGATGGAAAGAAAGTCATTGGTACAAGATGGGTTTTCAGAGTTAAGAGAGATGAAAGAGGGAATGTCATCAAGAACAAAGCAAGATTAGTTGCTCAAGGATATAGACAAGAAGAAGGAGTGGACTATGATGAAGTATTTGCTCCTGTAGCAAGGATTGAAGCCATTAGAATATTCCTTGCTTTTGCATCATATATGGGCTTTCTCGTTTATCAAATGGATGTCAAAAGTGCATTTCTTTATGGCACAATTACAGAGGAGGTCTATGTCAAACAACCTCCTGGTTTTGAGGATCCTGCCAATCCAAACAAAGTCTACAAAGTTGTTAAGGCTCTGTATGGCCTTCATCAAGCACCTAGAGCTTGGTATGAAAGACTCTCCTCTTTCTTATTGCAACATGGTTACAGGAGAGGAGCAATTGATAAGACTTTGTTTATCAAGAGAGACAAGAAGGATATCATGCTTGTTCTAGTTTATGTAGATGATATCATCTTTGGAGCTACAAAATAGTCTATGGTAAAAGAGTTTGAGAAGCTCATGCAACAAGAGTTTCAAATGAGTTCCATGGGTGAATTAACTTTCTTTTTCGGGCTTCAAGTTAAACAATCAGAGGCTGGAATTTTCATTAGTCAAGACAAGTATGTCACTGACATTCTTAAGAAGTTTAACTTTGATGCTATGAAGCCGGTCACCACACCCATCAAATCTATCAACTCATTGGGCAAGGATGAAGATGGTCAACCTGTAGAAGTCAAGCTTTACAGATCAACGATTGGCTGTCTTATGTACTTAACTGCATCTAGACCTGATATCATGTTTGTTGTCTGTTTATGTGCAAGATATCAAGTCTCACCTAAGGTCACTCATATGAATGCAGTCAAGAATATTTTTAGTTATTTGAAACAACAACCTAAGCTAGGGTTGTGGTATCCTAAGGATTCACCTTTTCACTTGGAAGCTTTTTCAGATAGTGACTATGCAGGTGATAATTATGATAGAAGATCAACCACTGGAGGATGCCAAGATCTTGGAAGATGATTAGTTTCATGGCAATGTAAGAAACAAACCATTGCAGCAACATCATCCACTGAAGCAGAATATGTTGCTGCTGCAAGTTGTTGTGGACAAGTATTATGGATGCAAAATCAACTCTTGGATTATGGGTTCAACTTCAAGAATACTCCTATCAACATTGATAATGAGAGTACAATTTGCATTATGAAGAATCCAGTTTATCACTCCAAGACCAAGCACATTCAGATCAAGCATCACTTTATTAGAGATTGTTATGAGCATAGACTCATTAATGTTGTCAAGGTCCACACAGATGACAATGTAGCTGATCTACTCACAAAGAGATTTGATGTTTCAAGATTCAATCATTTGGTGGTGAGTATTGGTATGATTAACTATTAAGCTACACTTAAGGGGAGGACTTATTAGTTAGTTAGATAGTCATATGCATTGTTTAAGGGGAGGATAAACAACGTCTTTTTGATGTTTTTTCCATTGTGAAGAAGAGGATGGAAAAGTACTGCTTTTTGGTTATCTGGAAGTACTGCTGTGAAAGTACTGCTTTGGAAAGTACTGCTTACGTGGAAAGTACTGCTAGTCTTGTCAACGTATTGTTCCAACGGTCAAAAGATGGGGTAAAATTCAAACAAATGGTAACTGTATTAATTGGGCTGTGATTTTTTAAAATCTTACCTATAAATAACTACCCTCCGGTTTTCCCTCTCATCTTTATACTTATCAATCTTTTCCTTATTTCTCTCTTATTCACATTCATTATTCATCGAACCAATTTCTCTTATAACCACATTCAATGGCAAATCGAAACACAGTTAGTAAGCATAACATGGTGGCCAACTTAGATAAAACACCGACCAATGTTGCGTTTCATGGCATAATTGATTTCCTTGTTGGATCATCAATCAATTATGCCCTTTTGGTTGAACCTGATATTATTGAGCCTTGGATTCAACAATTTTGGGAAACTGCTAGCTCTCATATGGAAGACGATGAACCATATATTCAGGCTAAAGTTGCTGGGAAGATTGTTAGAGTTAGTGAAGCCTCCATTCGAGAAGATTTATTGTTTGATGATGAATGCGGGGCTGTTCGTTTTGATAAACAAGTGCTTTGGGACACATTAAGGGATATTGGGTATAAAGGATCTCTCACTGAAACAACCTTTAAGAAACCCTTATTCAGCCCACAATGGAAGTATCTAGTCCATGTTTTGCTTCATTGTTTAAGTTCCAAGAGTACTTCATGGGAATAATTTGGATCGAATATTGCATCTGCTTTAGTGGGATTAGCTACCAATCGTCTCTTCAACTCTTCAAGACTGATTCTTGATGGTATGCTCTCCCATATCTCCAATGGTTAACCATGGTTAATGTATCCAAGATTTGTTCAAGTTTTCTTGAACAAACAACTTTAGGATGTCCCCAAACCTTCGAGCTTGTTACCTGTTGTGGTACAACCACCAAAGATATTCACCTTCATGGCTAGGAAGAGTGATAAATTCTCTGGAAGGAATACTCCTTTGACTACTTCTATGATGGAGATAGTGCAAGCAGTTAGAGCTGAAGCTGCTGCAAGTGAAGAACATGCTCTTTCTGACTCACAAGAAAGTACTGCTTCTCCACAAGTAACTGCTGCACAAGAAGGTACTGTAACACAAGGTACTGCATTTCTACATGATACTGCTCATGGTGATTCAGAACCTGAGGTTAACCCACCATCATCTCCCAATGATTATACTTCCATAGATGGGTCTCAAACATCTGGAGGAGATGAGGGAGATATGGCTTCTGAAGGGTTGGTACTGGATAACTATGTCTTGATAAGTGAGTTGGTGAGATTGAAGAAAGCTACTGAAGCTCATGCTAAACAACTTATGAAGTTGAACACTAAGTTTAAAAGATTGAAGATGTAAGAAATTGGATTTCACATACACATCAAACCATAACACAAAGTAGGCGTACAAGAGTTTTAGAGAGAGAAAGTTAGAGGTTTAGGGAACTTTAGTGAGAGAAAGAAAAATCTTATTATGAGCTCCAACTCTCTACCTTGGAAGGTAGAGAGTATTTATAGTCTTACAATAAAACGCCACACAACGGGCTGTAGATCAGGCATATAGTGGGTAAAGACCCGTTCGTCCTCCACGGTGTTACTTAACTAAATACTACATAGCTTAAAATAACTACGACTACGAGCTTTCTAACGATTACATATACTTGAGGTGACCGACTCTTTAATACCTGGAATTTCTAATTCCTAACAATCTCCCCCTAAGGGAGGTCACCTCAAACATAGACTAAAATTACATTGAATACAAACAGATATTACATTATCAATTGTTCTTGCATTCTTGATGTAGTACATTGCTCCAAAGCTCGTAGTCATTGATTCTTCTCATTGCATGTTTGGTTAATCCAAGTGGAGGTCTTTTACTGATCCACGTGATAATAATTTTGAGCCAACTTTTGAGATCATCAGCTAACAAAAATCTCTGAGACATCCATTGTGGTGTTGGTATTATGTGATGTTGTGACTTTCGGACTGACATGCTCACATTCTGGATCATGATATCTTCTCATCAGAGTAAAGGAATCTTTCGTTGATTCATGATATTGGCAGCAGCGTAGCAGAAACATGGGGTGAAAATATCAGAGTCATTGATGCACTTATCATGATTTCTTGAGAAATGAATGTATTGTGTGAGCATGCGGCTATGGATTGACCGCTTCATTCTGATCAGCTGCAAACGTCGGGTGTACCTGCATACAACAGTTAGCAATAAAGCGCACGAAAGTATCTTTGATCACTTTCGTTGAATTGAGGTACACGGCCCATGGTTCCCCGTTGATCAGTACAAGTACTGCCTGTGATCAGGTATAATTCCGAAGAATTTCCTTGACAGGGTTTCGCAGCTGCTCTAGCTGTTCTCAAATCGGAACGTCTCAAAGAAGACAACACGGAGTGAGTGAACCAGCGAATAGAGATTCACTGATTGATGAAAAGATATTTGAAAAACAATCGTGTATTGCTCAATAGAAATTGTTTTTGCAATACAACGAAGGTTTTAATGAAAATCAATTATCAATCATAAAACACCTTTTGATTTGAAATATTCGTACATGGTCGATGTGCTAAAGAAAAGGGTTTTTTAAGCACAATGACCGGTTTTTCAAAGGTATCCATCAATCCATAACCTAAACCAGGATTGATTCAAAAGATTGAATCACCCCATTGTTTCTGTTCAGTTGTCACATGGTTGATCTATTTGATAGATCTCACATGCCACCCACCAGGAGCTTGTTTGATGTTGGCTCCAGAAGGCTTTCCATCTTCATTGTGAATATGTTTGCATATCACTCAGATGTTCTGGCAATACCACAAGGATAATGCGTAGGACTCAAGATATAATCTCTCTTTCCACATTGTGTGAAAAAGAGAGTCTTCATTGAAAGTGTCCTAATGAGATTTATAGATGATCTCGTGGCTCTAGACTCAATTTGTGCATATTTGGATCCTGTATCGGAGACTAGGGAGAGGGTCTCCTTCTTCAATATCAACAATCTTTAAGAGAAAGTCGATAGATAATGTAGGTTCCCCGTGAGAATGAAACAAGCCCTTTTAAGAGGAACTTGAGTGGTTTGGGAAGTTGTAGTGCAGAGTGTCACTGGGTCCATGACGTCTTGTCTTCAATACTGATGTTACCATCAGTAGCATATGAATTGTACCCGGTTTTTGCCTTATGGTTGAATAAATGGAGGGCTATTTCTTTTCACCCTTTTCTCATTTAATTCTTTTTCATTCTTCAACCCCTTCAGTGCTTACCAAGACTTCATAGCTAGAACCTTGTTGGGTTTATTCCAGTACTAGCTCTGTCTTAGTCCGCACTCTTCCCATATCTCATTTTTCTCCTTTTATCATCATACCTAAGGACTTCTACACTAACTAGCGGATTGTCCCTGGGTAGATCCCTTCGGTTCTGGCGGATCATGGGAACAAATACCTAACCTTATCATCCTTATATCACCGTACATAAAGTAAATTTGGTCGGTCTATTTGGTATTGTTCATCTGCCATTTGAACCAATTGAAAACCATTTGAAAATCAATCCAGATACTTGTGATATATTATCAAAGCATTTTGTACCTGAATTGTTTTTTGATATTTTTAGAACAAGAGCTCCCCCTCAACATGTGCATCAAATGTTTGAAATCGTTTTGCACACGGAGGCAAGAGAAAGAATTAACTTCTTTGATTACCATTTTCTAAAAGATATCAACATCACTTCCCTTATCAAAACAAGTAGATAAAGCATTTTAGGGAAGGATGAGGTTTTCATAATTTTGCTCCCCCTCAATATGTGCCTCATATTTGAAAATGTTTTGCACATATTAGGAAAAGACTGCACATTGAGATAAATTGATCACGTTTCAACTATTTGTGGTTTAAAATAGATGCTCCCCCTCAACATGTGCCTGGAAAATTTGAAATCGTTTGGCACATGTGGGAAGGAGAGCTTGTACATCCTTATAAAACCATTTACCGAATTATCAGATTAAATCCAATTTAAATCACAAATTCTCCCCCGATCACAATTATCAAATCCTTTGAGATTTGTGATCTCTTGTAGATTTAAATTGATTTTGAAAGCTTTTAAGGAGAATTGTGACTTGATTATGAAAGCGTTTTAACTGACAAGGATCGGATTTTAAGACTTTAAACTCCATTGATTAAACATGCATGAATATCTTTTGAAAAAAATTGAATGACAAATAACTTTTTAATTTAATTGAAATCATTCTCCTCCTCAATCAATGACAAAGGTTGTTGATTGAGAGATAAATATTTTGACAAATAAGTCGAGATGATTATCAAAAATAGAGTACTAGTTATTTTTCAGAGCAGTTAGTTTTCAGCAGATAAATATTTATAGAATCAGGGCATGGAATTTTGAAAACATGATAAAGTGTAGCTCTGTTCTTTCTTTAAAAAACGGGTTGCTGCCTGAGATGACAATAAGCCATTTGTTTCTCTTTCTCTCAAAATATATATATATATATATATATATATATATATATATATATATATATATATATATATATATATATATATATATATATATATATATATATATTATAAGAATTCGAACAACATCTAAAGTCCCGTGTCATTCTTTGAATGACAGCACAAAGACCGTAGATATTATCGAACCGAGAAAAACATGACAAATTGACAATATTGTTTTTGAAGAATTTTCGAATTTTTTAGATTTTTATGGATTTTGAAAGTTTTATAATTTTCTATTTGATTTTTGAGAGTTTTATAATTTTGTATTTTGTTTTTCGAATAAATATTTACAAGAGATAGATGAAGATAGACCTTTACTCCTCGTCTTCCTCCTGAAGACGTTTGAGTGTTTCTGGTTGAAGGCTTTTCAAGCCAAGACGTGGAAGAATAACCTCAAAACGTTCTCTTGGAAGAGCTTTGGTGAAGATGTCTGCTAACTGATAATCAGTCCTCACAAAATAGAGTTCTACCACACCTTTTTCCACTTGTTCCCTGATGAAATGATGTTGAATGTCGATATGCTTAGCTCTTGAGTGTTGAACGTTATTGCATGAAAGAGCAATAGCACTTTTATTATCACAGTACAGAGGAATTTTGTTGAATACAAAGCCATAGTCAGTTAATTGAGATCTCATCCAAAGGATTTGAACACAACAAGATGACATGGCTATGTATTCTGCCTCTGTAGAGGAAATAGAAGTACTCATTTGCTTCTTTGAAGACCAGCTCACAAGCTTATCACCCAAAAACTGAGCACCTCCAAACGTACTTCGACGAGTATCTTGACATCCTGCACGATCAGCATCTGCATAGGCTGTTAGTGACATACCGATGTCCTTCGGGTACCAAAGTCCCATATTGATGGTTCCTTGGAGATACCGAAAGACCCGTTTAACCTCTTTAAGGTGCTTTTTAGTAGGCTTAGCCTGGTATCTAGCACACATGCAAACAACGAACAAGATGTCTGGTCTACTAGCTGTGAGGTACATCAGGGATCCAATCATACTACGATATTTTGTTTGGTCTACCATGATCCCTGAGTGGTCCTCATCTAGTTTAGTTCGTTCAATCATGGGAGTGTCAACAGGGTCACTTGAATCAAATCCAAATTTCTTTAAAATCTCATTTGCATATTTAGATTGATTTATGAAGATGCCTCCGGGACTTTGTGAAATTCGTAATCCCAAGAAAAATGACATTTGTCCCATCATTGACATTTGAAATTTTGAACCCATTTCATTTGAAAAACGGTCACACTCATTGGGGTCAGTCGAGGCAAAGATGATATCATCAACATAAATTTGAACATGAATTAAATGTTTGCCTGACTTCCTGGTGAACAATGTTGGATCAACTGCTCCTTTGCTAAATCCGGTAGATAGAAGAAACTTTGATAGTGTATCATACCATGCCCTTGGAGCTTGCTTTAAACCGTAAAGAGCCTTCTTCAAATGATAAACGTGAGAAGGATGCTCTTGATTCACAAATCCTTCAGGTTGGCTGACGTAGATGACTTCTTTAAGATCTCCGTTCAGAAATGCCGTCTTTACATCCATTTGATAGACTACCATGTTCTTACTAGCAGCATTAGCCAAAAAGATTCTGATTGCCTCGATTCGAGCACCAGGAGCAAAAGATTCTTCAAAGTTAATACCCTCCTCTTGACGGTATCCTTTAGCAACTAATCGAGCCTTGTTCTTCAACACATCACCATGCTCATTAAGTTTCACTTTGAAGATCCATTTTAGAGCAATAATCATAGCATAATCTGGAGCAGGTACTAACTCCCATAAATCAAGTCGATCAAACTCATGAATTTCTTCTTGCATGGAATTGAACCAGCTATCTTCATTCATGGCGGTTTTAACATCTTTTGGTTCGATCTTAGAGAGTACGGAGTTGAAGAAGCACCATAAGGCATCGGTTGCAAGTTGTTTCCGTGTGGATACTGGACGAGAGGGATTTCCAATGATGTTGTCTAAGGGATGATCGTGAGTCCATTTTCTAAGGTGTTCATGTGGAAGTTGTTGTGGGACTGAGGTAGCAGAGTCGATGTCTCCTGAAGAAGATGGTTCTGATGATGATTCAGGAGCAAATATGTTTTCAAATGGAGCATCTTCAGGAGTAGCAAAGGGATTAACTTCATCATTGATGCCAGAAATAGTTCCATGATGTACATTCGAAGATTGATGATTTGTTGATGAGACTGAGTTATCAGCAGCAGGTGCTTCTTGACTTAATGATATTGAGACTGAAGGATTGACTTCATTCTCAGGGATATAAGCAGCCTCTGTTGTGGGAATTGTCAGTTCAATAGCACTTGGCTCATAGATTTCATCAAACATCGGATCAAACAATTTCTTCAAATCATCTTTAGTTGGAGGTACATATGGAATAGCTGGAGAGGAATTTGGTACAAGGGATGAACCAATGGGACTGTTTTGAAGTGCGGGTCCTGAACTTGATTGTCCAGGAGCCATTTGACCGGTCAGCTCATCAAACGTGACGTGAATTGTTTCCATGATATTTCGGGTTCTCTTGTTGTAGATTCGGTATCCTTTTATGTTTGGTGCATAACCTACAAATACTCCAATGTCTGCTTTAGCTTTAAGTTTGCCTAAATCTTGGCCCTCATTAGTTGGATAACACAATGCACCGAACACACAAAGGAATGAAAGATTAGGTTTTCTGTTGTGGACAAGTTCATATGGAGTTTTTCCATGAGCAGTGTGAATCAGGGATCGATTTTGGGTGTAGCATGCAGTGGCGATGGCTTCACCCCAGAGAAACATTGGAACTTTTGAGTAAGTCAGCATTGTCCTTGCGGCTTCCACAAGAGTTCGATTTCGTCTTTCAACTACACCGTTCTGCTGAGGAGTTCGAGGAACACTTCTTTGGTGACTAATTCCAATACTTTCATAAAACTCACTAAGTTGTTTGTTAACAAACTCAGTTCCATTGTCTGTTCGGATGATTCTGACCATTTTGTTAAGACGAACCTGCAGCTATTTGATGAGTTTGATGATGATATCTGGAGTTTCATCCTTTGTCTTTAAGAACTTTACCCAGGTGAATCTAGAGAAATCATCAACCACAACTAACACATATTTCTTCCCAAAGATATTCTGCACTCTCATGGGTCCACATAAGTCCATGTGAATTGTATGAAGAACTTCTGTGACAGAGTTAGTAGGTTTGGGTTTATGGGCATACTTCTTGCTTTTTCCCAATTGGCATGCTGAACAAAGATGATCCTTTTCGTACTTAAGTCTAGGTAAACCTACAACTAAGTCCTTTCTGGAGAGATCATTGATGGTGCCGAAGTTCAAGTGATTGAGACGACGATGCCATAACCATGACTTTGTTTTAGAAGCCTTTGACAACAAGCAAATTGGAGAAGACTTCATCATATCTTCGATAGAGATGGTGTATAGATTTGAACCATGTGAACCTCTCAAAAGTTCCTTACCATCAAGTTCTCTAACGAAACAAGTATGTTTTCTGAAGGCTACTTCTAGATCAGAATCGCAGAGTTGACCAACAGAGAACAGGTTATGACCAAGACCTTCTACATAATATACCCTGGAGATAACACTTTTACCAACAACATAATCTCCATAACCCATAATTGCACCGAAATGATCATTCCTGAACCTAACTGTCCCGATGAATTTGCTCACGAAGTTCATGAGCCGCGACCAGTCGCCAGTCATATGCTTGGAACAGCCTGAGTCCAGGTACCACAAAACGATTTGAACGATCTGCAGTTGAACATAGACAAGAATGGATAACTGGATAATTGGGATCCCCATGCAAGAATGGGTTCCATTTGGTTAGTAACAATGGTTGGAACACCCACATCAGAAATAGAGGCATTCATATCAGAAATTGATGCAATGGGATCATTATGAATAGATGCAGTACTAGTGTCTGTATTTGCCCTATTCAAAGTGTGCTCACTTCTTAAGGGAATAGTTCTACCGGTAGGCATCCATTTTCTAGTGGGCGTTGCCTGATTAACCTTATGGCCCACAGGTATCCATTGATAACCTATCTTACTAAATGTTCTTCCTGTGGGTTTCCACTGTTTTCTAACTCTCTTTCGCCTTTGCCTTTTAGCCTTTTTAACATGATTGTTTTCAATAGTAATGTTAACTGGGGGTATGACAGCATTAGACAAAACATTCACACCACATTCATGATTAGAAACAGAATTCAAGCAGACATCATTACAAGGAATGCAAATAGTATCAGAATTCGAATTAATTACAGTACGCCTATGGCTAATACTAGAATCAACACGATTCATTTTATTCGACTCAAGCTTAAAGTTCCTAGGTTGGTCTTCTACTCTCTTCTAATGCACATTCTTAGCTTGCGAGGTCCTATCATTCCTTGTATTGTCTTGAGACTTTGACCTGCTCGCTTTAATGTCACTGATTACTCCTATAGAGGGAGTGGGAACATTAGTTGGTTTTGCTACTCTTTGCATCTCCTGTTTAGATGTTCTGGGATCTGAATTATATGCAGTTACACTAAGGTTCACTTTCTTAACACTAGAAGTGCTGGGATTTGTACTCCTAGAAGGCACACTAGAGTTCGCTTTCTTAGCATTAACAGATCTGGAATCAGAACTACTTAAAGGCACACTAAGGTTCACATTCAAAACATTGGGCATCGAATGAATATCATACTTGGCACTAGGCATCGAACATGGAATCAAAGGATTAACTCTCTCACCTAAGGACTTTGGGCATATTGTGATTAAGCATTCTAGAATTTCTTGAGATCGTTTGGCATATAAGCATGCATGCCCAATTGCGTTGTCAAGTGGTTTCTCTAATTTATCCTCTTCAACAATCTTACGTAGACATTCTAGACAATCCTTAAGGGATGAGAAATATGTTTGAATAGCAAGTTTGTTATTCCTGATATGAGGGGGAACATATTTCACAGACAAAACATATTTATTACAAGAGTGTACCTTTGATACACCATTCTCCCCATTGGTCATTGGCATTTTCCCTTTTACCTGGCTCTTCAGATTCTCAATTTCCTTTTGCAATGAAGCTATTTGTTCGTTGTTTTTGTTACGAGTGACCTTTATTGATTCAAATAACTCATTGAAATGACGTTTAACCTTTTCATTTTCTTCTAGAAAACTTTTGTTTTCCTTTTGTAATGCATTTACTAAGTTTTGAAGATGAAACGTTTGAGAATTCTGAGAATCTAAAGGAGGAGGCATTTGGGAGCCTGTCACATTGTTCTTTTGACCCTTTAATTGAGAGATTTGGGCTTTCAATTTTCTGATCGTGTTACAATGAGCTTGAATCTGTTCATCACGTTTATTAATTTGAAAAACTGCATCAAACTCTGGAGCATCTGAGGATGTCTTGATATTTGAAGTTTTGACATTTTCTTTAAGATGTTGATATTTTAGTTGTAAATTAAAATGCTCAACCTCTAGTTTAGAGAAATGTTTAACCAAATTTTCGTGATCATCCAGTTCAATTTTCTCATTTAGTTTAGAATTATTCTTTTCAAGCTCAATGACACGATCATGGGAGACTTTCAGGGCAACAGATAATTCATGAAATTGAGAAGCATTAATGGAACAGTTTGTAGCAGTGAAAAACACATCTTGAGTAATACATTCAGAAATAAGAGTCTCATTTAATGTATGCAAGTTCTTCCTCTCAATCTCATTATATTTTAGTGCTCGCTCATAGTCACTAACCTCAATTATCATTGCATCAAACTCCTTTTCAATTTCTTTAATGTCTAAGTTCATTCCCTTTTTAAGACTTTCAAAATGATCTTTTAGTTGTTTAAAGAAAGGCATGACTTCAGTTAAATAACATTCTTTTGTTTGCTCAAACCCCCTTTCCCCTTCAGTTATACCAGTGGGTGTGATCCTTTTCTTACAAGTTTTCTCAAAATCAACAAATAGTTGAAAAATAACATATTAACTGATTAAGGTCTTGCTTTTCGTGGCAATAGTCCTCGGTACTAAATGCATTGGTGTATTTGGAGGATACACAGTCGCTGAAGGCATTTTCCTAAAGAGAGGGTTCGCTACAACAAGATTCTCTGCCTTTTGCTTATCTAAATCCTTTTTCCAGAACACTTGTTCGGGTGTTAACAACGTCTGAGGCTTAAACATGTTCAAGGAAATCCAATTCTCCTTCTTGTAATCATGGGGTGTGATCTTTATTTTCTTCTCTTTACATTTAGGATCATCTAATTTCTTGTTCATCTTTTCCCTAGTGACTTCATTTGATTTCTTATCTTCCTCAGTGCACTCAACGCAACTAGGTTTCTGTCTAGGTTTAAGAATTTCATTGCCATCATAAAGAACCTTATGAGCATTTCTAGCCTTTTTAATGACCTCTGGATTTGGTTCCTCAACAAGGGGAATGTTATGCTTATCGCTTAAGACTCTATGCTTAGTGATTAAGTGAGCAGTCTGAATGGTATTTCCTTGTACCTACAACTTATTTTCAAGCTTGTTTTTCAAGGTTTTTAGATTAGAAAAATCATTCAAAAGTTTTGATTCCCTAGCACTGAATTCTTGCTTAAGCATTTTAACATTTTCTTGAAGTTCTTGTTTTTGCTTAGCAGTTTTAGAAAGCTTTTCTTGTAAGGAGTTTAGCTCTTGTTTTAATACTTCTTCTCTAAACCTACTTTTTCTAATAGTTGTACGCATTTGGTCATCCATTTCCTGCTCATGGGTGGTCAACTCAAATTTTGCACGTTGTTCATAAATAGCAACACGTTCTTTATAGGCATTCAGTTCAGAGATGACAGAATCATCAGAGGCACATGCAGTGAATTCATCAAAAACATAATCATTATTGACTGCAGAAGATGCATCACTTGGTACAATCTCACTTTCACTTTGTATCACATATTGATCATATGGGACAACATTGATATTACCCATATTTTCAATATCTGATTCAATAAACACAGTTGATTGTACTTCGTTATGTATCTTTTGCTCATCAACTTCATCGTATAATTTTAATACCTCAGAAATGATTTTGTCTTTGGATGGACCAGCTTGTGGTGATGGAGAGACTTTAGGAGAGACCATTGGAGAAATGCTAGCCATGAAAATGGTTTGTGCAGTGGGTTCTTCATCAACATCAGAGTCGTATGCATCACAATCAGCTACTTGAAAGGCATTCTTATGATTATGGCCTATCTCTTGAATTGGTTGCTCATCCACATCTGCATCATATGTCTTAGCATTTCCCTCAACCAAGAACAACAGCTCCTCTTCATCCAAAGCTGCACCATTATCCTGAGCTTGCACAAGCAACATCTTATCCCTGAAATACTCGACATTCTGAGGGCGTTTTGGTGATGTGCAGTTCCTTGCAATGTGTCCCTCACCTCCACAATTGTAACATTTGATTGGCTTTGCTTGACCCTGATTTCCATTCCTTCCTCTATTCTGATTTGCAGCATAACCTCTACCAGCTCCACCTCTTGCTTGTTCGTACTGTCGTTCTTGAACTGGCTGCACCATAACCTTCCCATCTCTGACAGTGGCTTGATTATGTGGATTGGAAGCAGTTCTGAGATTGTTGTTGGTGTGTGGAAGAGAGTTCATGTTTTGACTAATCAGAAGAGCTAGTTGATTAATGAAGTTTCCCACGTGTGCATCAACATCAGCTTGTTTGAACATAGGATCAGGAATGAGTTTGTGATTACCATTACCCATGGGTATGACTTGTGAGGCTTTGGTTGTGATTCCGATGTTTGACTAGAAGGCAGTTGAATCATTTGAAGAGCTTGTCTCTCCCTGGTTGGTTTTGAATTGATTAAGAATCCTTTTTTCAAACATAGCATGTCTCTCATTCTGAAGGAGGAAGGCATAGAGTTGCTCATAGTTTGTATTCTTCAATCCTTTGGTTAGATTTACAGAGGTGACAAACTTGTGCCATTCGGGATTCATGTTGTTCACAAACTTTGAGTTCAGCTGAATGTTTGGCATAGTCATTCTAATGTTCCTCATATCATTCACAAGCTTGTGGAATCTCACATAGTACTCATAAACACTCTCATCTGGTTTCATTTTGAAGTGTTCAAATTCATCATAGAGTTGTGATTCTCTGTCTTCCATAGTTAATTCAGAACCTGAGAGAAGCATCTTGACATTATCCCACACTGCCTTTGCTTCGGTGTTGTGATTGATCAGCTTGTAGATATCTTTTGGAAGACCTTGAAGTACGATGTTAGAAGCCCTGATATCAGCATCGAATCTCTTTTTCTCCTTATCATCGAGCTCATCATATGTCTTTGGTCTGTCAATTCCATAGATCATTGTTCCATCTTCAGCTGTATCAATTAAGTCTCTAGTAGTCTCAACCCGATATGGTCCTTCATCAATGGATTTGAGAATGTTGACTCCATTTTCCTTTCCAAGACAGTACAGTCTGATTCGTTGAGCCCAAGAGTCATAGTCAGTTCTGTCAAGCATGGGTGGACGAGTATCTGAACCAGCTGCTTGAACATCCTCAGCAACAGTGGAGTTGATTGTAGGAACGTTGGTAGACATTATGACAGATTAAACGGGATTTTATAACTCTATGATTAAACCGGGAAATAGATTCTTTCACGGGATTTTACTAAATCAAGAGAAAACCGTATTCAAAGGATATCACCCAAGTCACTATGAAACCTTAAACCAAGTCGCTAAGTGCCAAGTTGCTATATAACAACTCGCTACAATCCAAGTCGCTAGCAAAATTTTGAAAGCAATTCGCTAAGCACCAAGTCGCTAATTTATCAAGTCGCTAAATAGCAACTCGCTAGGTACCAACTCGCTAACACCAAGTCGCTAACAATATAAAGTACAAGTCACTAACTTACACCAAGTCGCTACGTGTAGTGGAGAATCCACTATGTATACTTTTTGTCGGCTTGTCTCAGTAGACAAGTCGCTAGCTCAACTCGCTAAGACCTTAAACAACAACTCGCTACCAAATAACAAAGCAAATCGCTACCAAGATAAACTATCCGTGGCTCAAGTTGCTAGCAAGAAAATCACAAAAACACCACTTTTCAATCCAAAAACAACCCAACCACGATGATTCAACCCTTCAAAATCAAAACCTAAACACTTGTGATGATTCTAAACACAAAAGTACTATCAAAATTCAAACTTTAACACTAGAAATCACCCAAATGATGCAAAAACCACTAAACTTTTTCAAACTCAAAAACCACCTAAAAACCACTATAAATCCAAAGATATGTAAGAGATGATCTAACCATGGCTCTTGATACCAATTGTAAGAAATTGGATTTCACATACACATCAAACCATAACACAAAGTAGGCGTACAAGAGTTTTAGAGAGAGAAAGTTAGAGGTTTAGGGAACTTTAGTGAGAGAAAGAAAAATCTTATTATGAGCTCCAACTCTCTACCTTGGAAGGTAGAGAGTATTTATAGTCTTACAATAAAACGCCACACAACGGGCTGTGGATCAGACATACAGTGGGTAAAGACCCGTCCGTCCTCCACGGTGTTACTTAACTAAATACTACATAGCTTAAAATAACTACGACTACGAGCTTTCTAACGATTACATATACTTGAGGTGACCGACTCTTTAATACCTGGAATTTCTAATTCCTAACAGAAGACATTTGTCTGGCCATTGGTTCAACATCACAGGTTGTGGGTTAAGTCTCAAAGGAAGAAAGGCAGGAAGTTTAAAAAGGCTTCTAAAGGCAAAAAGGTTCACAAGCCGTCTTCATTCCAATTGGGGAGGAATTTGGAACAACAGAATTTGAATGAAGATGCTCAAGCTTATGAAGATGTTGCTGATTCTTTTGATGAGTCACAAAAAGAATTTAAAGAGGTTGAAGTTCAAAGTACTGAGCCTCAAGGTACTGATGTTCAAATTCAAAGTACCGAGCCTCAAGGTGCTGGAGTACAAAGTACTGGTGTACAAAGTATTGATGATCAAGGTGTTGGTGATCAAGGTACTGCTGCTCTTCAAGGAACATATAGACAAGAGCTAATTACATCAAGGAATCTAGATTTTGAAGAAGAAGCTGGTCCTTCAACAGTCCTACAAGAAGAGGAAGCTGATACACCCAAAGTAGAGCACACTGCAAGTGATGATGAGACTGTTGCTCAAATATTGCAAAATCTATCAAGACCAAGGGGTGTTAGTATTCCAGGAGTTGCTTAAGAACAATCTCAAGCTTCTCAACCTGCCTTAGATCCTAAAGACAAAGGAAAAGGTAAATTGGTTGAAACAAAGAAGAAGAAGCTCACTTTGGCTGAAATAAGAGCTATTGAAGTAGCAAAGAATGAAGAAGTTGCTAAGAAGTTTCAAGCTAAATATGATACTGAGGTCACTCTACCAGTGAAGGAACCTGAACCTGTTATACCTAGAAGACCTCAGAGTATTGCTAAGGAGAGGAATGTTATGATGGCCTCTCTAAAGGGAAGAGGTTAAACAGGTCTGCACAAACTGAAATATATAGAGATGAAAGACCTGTATGATGCTGTTAGAGAAGCCTATCAGAAGGAAGTAGAAGGCATTATATCTTTTGAAGATGATAAGAAGATTGAGGATGATAGAAAAAGAAGTTTAAAAAGAAAGAGAACAACCGAAGAAGAACAGTCATCAAAGAAGATTCAATTGAGAACAGATACAGTTGATGAGCTGAGGAATTATCTTAGAGTTGTAGACTTTGAGCATCCTAAGTCTAAAGATGTTGCAGAAAAGAAGTCAAAGATATCTACATTTGAAGTTGTAGAAGCAAAGGAAGGAGATTATCTGAAGTTTCATAGAGAAGATGAGAGTTTCAGAGTGTTTAATTTGCTATGGGATATACTGCACATCATCAACAGAGAGGATTTGTTTCATTTATACCAACTGGTGCAAGAATATTTTGAACACATTCCATCAAATGGAATTGGTTTAGTCTTGCTTGGAGATCTCATAACCATCTGGGAAACTGAAGAAACAAGCACTGATGCAATCTGGCAAAACCAAGAAGTTTGGGAAATTACTAGCTGGAGATTCTTTGAAGAATCTGGAGTGCATGTTTTGGAGCTGGAAGATGGGACCATGATCCATATGTTAGCAGAAAGAAGATATCCACTTACAAGAGATCTTATGAGAAGAATGCTAGATCATGGTATGGAAGTCGAAGAAGAGAATGAAACAGCTCTCATGGTTATTGAACTATTCATAAAATGGACAATTATGGCTGATGATGATGCATAAATACTGGTATGATTCATAATTGTATAAGTTTTTGAAAAATCAGTACTTTATTCAAAGTACTGCTGGACAAACAATACTTTAACCAAAGTACTGCTTGCAGCACAAAACCAGTGAAAGACTTTTTAAAAGAAAATAAGCAAACTTTTGTTTAGTGCAAAATATTTTGAAACAAAAGTTAATAGCAACAAATGGTTTTTGAGATGGTTACAACAAAAGGTTATTAGTTCACCATGTTTAACAAAAGGACTGGCTAATCCATGAGCAAACGGCTCTGGTAAAGATATCTCAAATCCGTTGATGGTTGACAACTTGCCAATAAGTTGTATGGTAATCAACTCTCCATATCTGATATAGTGAAGAGTTGGCTAGCCCACAAGAAAAATGGCTTGTGGTAAAGGCTGTGGAAAAACCATTTATATGGTAATTAGTTCACCATGGTTGCAAGAACTAACTAGTCCAAAAGGGTACGGCTTTTGGTAAAGACAAAACAAATCCGTTGATAGCTGATGATTTGCTAAAAATTATATGGTTATCAATGTACCATGGTTTTACACACCTAAACATTGGCTACTCCAGAGTTAATGGCTTTGGTAAAGAGACATCAAAATCCATTAAATTTTCAATGATTCACCTCTCACATGAGTTTACATACCTGGAAGTGATGAGAATAGACTGAAACTTTATGATCTGATGTACAAATTGCCATATGTTGCTGAGTAGCTGAAAAGATGAAGATTGTTGATAGTTGCTGAAAAGGATTGCTTATAAAGACTAATACAAGCACAGAGAGTACAAAATAAATCTGAAGATAAGAACACAATCTTTCCTTGAAGACTACGATGTTAAAGATACAAAGGAACTTGAAATCAAACAAGTAGAATTCAAGTTAGGGGAGGATTGTTGGGATATGAAAGTACTGAAGAATATGAAAGTACTGAAGATGGTCAAAGTACTGCTTATGTGAAAGTCTAAGTACTGCTCACTCATCAAAGTACTGCAAGGATAAAGGACTGCTATGCAAATCGTTAATGATTATTATGTAATTCTAGAATGTTCTTAGTTTAATATTACTTGTCGTACAAGGATTATAATTGTAAACCGACTAGGGTTATCCTTATGCCTATAAAAGGACCCTAGATTGGCATTAGATATATATTATTAGAATATGAATTTAGAGAGAATATTAGAGCTATTAGGGATTGTTAGTGAATCTGTGTATCAAGCAGGTTCAAAGTATTAATAAAATTGTTGAAGTTAAAGTTATTCTTCTTAGCTTTATTGAAGTAGTTTCCGCATACTTAGTAAAGTTATATCAGTGTTTCATTGTTAGTGATTTAGGATTTATCCGACGTTGCTAAGCCCTTACAAGCTACATAGTTAGTTTGGTCAGAGTATATCAATCCAACATTCCAATTGATTCAAGTGGGGGTTCAAGTCGCTAGGACAACATTTTGTCAGTTCGTCCTAACCTATCAACAAAGGCTCCTACCCGAGGTCAAGATTCTACCCTAGATAATCGAGTGGTTTTTAGTCGCCTAAGCCAAGTCATTAAGTACCCTACATGCAAGATTTGAAATAATGAGTGCCCGGGCGCTAGCATCTTAGACACTCATCCCTAACTTCTTAAGTTCATCCAAACAACCGGTGATCATTTGGTCAGTTCGCACAAGCGAGGAAGGGTCGTTAGTTGGTCAATTCTTACCCTCCCCAACTCTACCTAACTACTAAGGGTCAGTTGGTCAATTCTCCTAAGCAACTAGATACGACCGCATTTCAAAACTATCGAAGCTAGGGTAACTACCAACGAACTATGCATGCATACACTAGAAACAATTATACGGAAGCATGAAAACATAAACAAGACATTCAAGGAAACATAACTAAGCTAGCACCAAAGGTGGTTAGCCGATCATATTAAAAGAAACAAAGAATTCGATGTTTAACATAATGAAAGGCATGAATAGAAAGTAAAATATAAAATGATTGCTAATGCTTATTGATATGGAGTGATTCCTCCTTTAGAGATGACTCCTTATGCTCCGAATGATCCGCCTTTGGACCCCTCTTCACATTCTCTGCCTTTAAGTTGTGAGTAAATGATGTGGAATGCAGAAATTAGGGCTGGTATTTATAGGCACGATCTAGTTACGGCGTAACTTGAGTTGAGAGTTACACCGTAACTTCAATAATTCCTCAAATAATGCTCTCGTTAAGCAGGTTACGGCGTAACACTTGGGAAAGGTTACGTCGTATCTTCAATACAGGTTACTTTTGTAAGGACTATGGCGTAATCCTTGTGAGGAGTTACGGCGTAGTTGATGGAGGTGCAAAACATTTATTGACCAAGATGATTACGGCGTTACCTTAGTTGGGAGTTACGCCGTAATTGATGTAAAGCTGGTCTTCTAAGTCAACGCACTAGCTACGGCGTAATGTGAGAGAGTGAGTTACGCTGTAGCTTCTTCACAGTTGGCATACTATCACAAATCTCTAAGAAAATCTCCAAATCCGCATCTCATAAGCTCCAATGCTCGTAATTTACCTGAAAGTGAAATATAAAGTAATACGAGCGTAAATCCATATAAATGATATAAAATACGAGCATTATCGGAGGAAATTGACACTTAAAATTCAGGACTATTTGATGTTATCAAATATCCCTCCACTTGAACTCTACTTGCCCTCAAGTAAGCCTTATTAGAAAATTTTCTAAAAAGATATCCCCCATTACCTGGAAGATATGAGTTTAAAAATCCCTTATGCTAGAATAAATCAAAACCGAACACCTCACAAAATAGGAACAAAATACTCAAATTCTCTCAATTAGTCTAAGTGTCAATTTTGGGGTGATCACTCAAAGCACAGTCATAGCATGTATTCTATCATAAGCTTGGCGGTTACACAAATCTCCACCACTAGAGTTAAGGACTAAACAATTCTTGAAAGCAATATGGGTAGACACGACATGGGTTAAGGGTGAAATGTCATTACTAACATGTCACGACAAAGTGGACAAAATAAATGATACATGACCAAATCCATGGCCAAGACACCAAAGATTGCTCGCTTCATCACCTAGACACGCTTCATGACTAAAGGGTAGGATAATACATGGGAAATAATTGGTGTAAAATAAAAGTAACAAAGCAAATATTCTTAACCTATAACCAAGTTGTCACCGCCTACCGTTCATCCAAAGTTCAAGGTTTAAGGTGAAGAAACCAGATCATGATCTAATCAAGTAGATGTGCCATTAGCGGACGTCATGATGGTCACATTACCTGTTCTTCAACTGTTGGCGCAATAATTACCAACTCAATTCTTCAAATGTGACCAAGGTGGCCTCCTCGATGCTTAATCTTTGATGAGCTCCAATCATAGTGCTTATAACCTTGCACTTTACAATAATAAATAAACTACTACTTTTTTTTTCTTTTTTTTAATCATTACATCATAACTAAACATATCATCCCCCCACTTGAGATGAACATATAATGAGAATTTGGGGGGTCTTCAATGATCTTCAAATATAAGTTTTTGATGAAAGCATGATTTCCGAACCTCTCTACTTGAACCTTGAACTTAGGCAAACAATGATTTCTCGAACACAAATTAAGACTGGACGGTAGGCTAAGCCGAATGGGTGTAATGAAACAATATATATTGAGTGAACAAAATGAAAGGAATGGCTCATACGGGTGTATCTAGGGGTATCTTGCAATAAAGGTGAGTGCAACAAAAGGGTTTAACATGGGGGTCGAAAAGTCAAGGTGACTAATTGATAGACACACAAAGATGGGCTATTTGGGTGATAATCCTAAAAATATTGCCTTCTCAAACTGATTATTCCATATACATTAAGCGAACTCAACATACCTCGTCTATGGTTTCTAAATGATGCAAAGGCCAAGTTCTAAAGTTTACAAGCTACCGGCACACTCATAATTTGGTGGATTTGGGTTAATAATTGGAAACAGATAAGGCTAATCTCACCATAAAATATCAAGGGTTATAATGTGCTCGGCTAAGGTCTAATCTAGTTAGGTTAAGAAAAACATGTCAAAATTTTAAAAATAGCATAATTTTTCAAAATAAACTAGAAAAACGAGGACAATTAAGTTCAAGTAATAATTGTACTCCCATCCCCCCACTTGAGATGTACAAAGTCCCTTTTTTACTAAACATTAAATAAAGGTGAAGAGAAAGTAGAATTAGAGTGAGAACTTCCTTGGAATTTGCTCCTTAAAAAGAAAGAAGGCCCACGAAGGGAATCGTGCCTTCGCTTAAACATCCAGAAGCAAACTTCATTCCCTGAAATCACACTAACCAACAAGCATAATTCTAAAAAAAAATAAAAAATAAATCTAACTCACTTTTGAAGGAATCACGGTTGCATTTAGCATATGCAACAAGCCTTTTAAACCATTTGGTGTCCCAAGTGGATGAGTGTAGTCTCGTGAGGGCTTACAGGAAACATACCCACAAAGTTCATTTAAAAACTAATACAATGTTATTGTGTTAATATAGGAAAAAATAAAATTGCAAGATAATTACGACGTGACCCAAAAGAGGAGTTACGTCGTAATTGTTGTAAAACCTGGCATTTGGCTACTAGAGAATAGGTACGGCGTAACCATTGAGTGAGATTACGCCGTAACGGTTTATGTCTTGGAGAGAATCGCTACTGAGGATATTTTACGGCGTAACCATGAGGATGAGTTATGCCGTAACTGTTGGACATAACATGTCCCTGTTTTAATCACTTGTGAATTCATCTCCAATTCCTGCAAAAAATGTTAAAAACACAAAACCCAACAAAAATGAAATAAAAGAAGTAAAAAGGATAATTCGAGTTGTCTCCCGAAAGAGCACTTTTCTTTATTACCGAGTCTTTAAGTTAGACTCAAAGCCATGGGGCTTTATGGTGGCCTTCGAACTTGGCCCTCTTCTTCTGTTTCTTGGCGGCAATCACTCATCCATTTGGCAAAAACTCTTTTTCTGATTGTGTTGCTGACGCTGCAGGTATCAAACTTCTGTAAAAGCCATTCGTTGATTGATAGACATGACTTTCCGTAGTCGTTGTCTTCAATCATATAATTATTGTTATCAAGGGTGGCATTCATGGTTGATCCTTCATCAGCGGTCCTCGTATCTTGAAGATGATATTCATTGTAATCGAGTTTTAGCTGTTTGATCAAACCTGTATTGATATTCGAGTCCCCAAATCTAACCTTGCACCAATCTTGGAAGGATAGATTCCCAAACTTTATGTCATGTCTCTCAATATCGTGTGGGCACGTCCATTCTTCTATATTCATATCCCCGTTACAATATTCACGAAAAAGGTTACACATGGGCCATGCTTTCAGAGATCCGTCATGTTCAGCTATTATAGGAATATAGTAATGCTTGTTAAGATCTGGAGCTTCATAGATGTCCCTAATTTGACCACTTGTTCCCTGTTCCTATTTACAACTATCAACGTCTTGCTCACAATTGTTATTCCCGAGGTTATGGCATAAAGGTGGGTCAAGTAATGGTATATTAACAACTTTAACCTTTTTTGAAAATTCCAAACGAGGTTTCAATTGTTCATTCATGTTGAAAGTAACTCGTTCCCCCTCAGTCCCTAAAGAAATTTGCTTTTCAAAAACTTTTATATGAGCGCTACAAGTAGCTAGAAAGGGCCTTCCAACAATTAAGTTGTAATGCTCCCATTTGCACATGTCAATAACCAGAAAATCAGTAGGAAAAAAGAATTTGCCAATTTTGAGTAGAACATTATCAACAACCCCCCGAGTTACAACTTTAGAAGAATCAGCCATTTCAATCATCATTGTTGTTTCTTTTAAATAGGTTAGTTTTAAGGTATCAAACAATGAAGTGGAGATAAGATTTACCCCTGCTCCCAAATCAGCTAAAGCGGGAATTTGTAGGTTACCGATAGTGCAAGGCAATATAAAATTCTCTTGATAAAGTTCCTTTTCAGGAAGTTGGCAAGGTAGGTTTTCTTTATCTTCAGATCTGTCATCTTCTCTTAAGTAATTAATCCCACAAAGGTCATTAGTAAGAGTAGGGGTGCGCTGCTCCTCCTCCGGCTTGTATTGAGCAAATAAGGCTTTACATGTAACAGCTTCATCATTCCTGGTCCCAAGATTCTTAGCCAGCTTCCCAATTTGGGTCTCTAGGTTTTTAATTGCGGCATCCTGGTTCCGTAGGTTCATATATGTGTCTTCTTTTACCTTGACCATCCATTCTTTGAACCTGTCATTTTTTCTAGTAGATTCCTCGATGTGTTTATGCACCAACTCATCAAGACTCGGTTTAGAAGGGTTATTATTGATTCTCGTATAGTATCCCGGGGGTCCTTCACGGTATTTAGCTCCGTTACCATTATATCCATTAAACGGCCTACTAGTCCCATATTTGACCTCTTCAACCCTCTTGACTTCTTCTTTAAACGGGCATTCCTTGGCAAAGTGAGTGCCATTGCATTTATTGCAACCAACTTGTATAGAGTGAACATTTTCTTTTAGTTTCTTCATTTCTCTACCAAGACTCTCAAGTTTGTTATTTATTATCGCAAGGTCTTCCATACTCCCTCTTACACTTCTATTGCTTCCTCCATTGTGCCACTTATAAGAGTGGTCAGCCATTTTTTAAATAGTCTCTAAAGCTCTTATAGGAGTCATTCCAAGAATTGGTCCCTGCGAATCGATCATTTGTCTTGAGGAGATGTTTAAACCCTTGTAGAAGACATTCACCTTTTGCTGGTGATAACGCTACACGCGTCGTTCGGGGTCAAGGAAACTTCCTTTTCTTCGAGCAAGTTTTATAACACCCTAGGCAGTAAACCTAATCGTTGTAGTGTAGTAATTAGGGTAAGCCACGGGTATTGATATCGTTCTCTAGGGGAATAGGAATGCTAGTAGGGAGTTACTACGCTAAGGTTAAGGTTAAGGAAGATTATTTTTTATCTTTTTATATTTTATAAAAATGGAAAAGTACGAATCTCGGGTATTGGATTTGGGGGGTTGGTATTTCTACCGATTACTCTACTATTATCTAATTATCTAAACTAAGGTTGTGGGAGTCTATGTCTAATTAATGTGTGCTCGTATGATAGTTTAAAGATGTGTTTACTGATTGGCGCAGAACAGTCAAGTCAAAAAGACTTAAAACTGCTCAGACGCAAATACAATTAAGATCAGGGAATATAGTGGATTCCCGGGTCGTTAAGTCCCACGGAGACTCAATGGTGTGTACAACACTGATTCAGACGATAGAATGACCACTAATGATAGCGATCAGAAAGGATTTGGATTGAATATTACACTACTGAAAAAGATTATAAATAAAAGCGACTTAAATACAAATTAAGAAAATTAAAAAGATAAAAGATATTAAATAAACGCTATCACTATTTTTAAAGTGATGAACGTTTAAAACCTAAAACGAAAAACTTACGTTTAAATAAAAATAACGTAAACGTACTAAATAAAAAGTGAAACTTATATAATATAGATCCTAAAAATATGAAAAATACATTTTTACAATCCTAATGATAAAAGAAAATTTATAGAAAAAGAAAATTATTTTTATAACTAATTAATTAATTATTATTAAATAAAAACTAATTTAAACTATTTAATAATAGACTAAAATAAAAGAAAATAGGAAATAAGGCTAGAAAAATAAACTTATGACTTTGAAAAATCTAAAATACTATAAAACTAATTTTAAAACAGAAAATATATTTTTTAGACTTTTTATATATTTATTATTAATTACTAACTATTTAAAACTAATTTAAATTATAAAAAATACCAAATAAAAGGAGAAAAATAGGGAAAAATACTTTTTAAGCTTTTTATATTTATCTTAATCTAATAAAAATGAAAAACTATTTTTTGGAACCTTTTTCTAATTTTTTGTATTAAACACTAATTAAAAATGCTTAAAAACTATTTTAAATAAAGAAAAATAGCAAATGAACTTAGAAAAATCTGAAAATTTAAGGAAAACTCTAAAATATTATTAGGAAGATGGGAAAAATAGAAAAACAGGCACTTGTGTGGGAGGATTAGGATCTGCTATGAAAAGTGCTTAAAAATAAGCACTTTGATAAGCTAAAAGCTACCAAATGGGGACCACACTGAAAAAGAAGCTACACTAAGCTAAAACAACCAAAATACAATAGCAAACAACAAGCTAATACCACTGATAAGCTAGGAATATGCAAATAAGCACTTGACTTTTTGGGTGAAAAACAGAAAATGGGACACACTTAGGACCACTAGCAGCCCTAGCAAACAAGTTCCAAAGTACAAAACAAGCCTTGATACTTCAAGAGGACCATGTTGGCTTTCCAAGGAACCAAAGAACACAGGAATTGGACAAGAAATGAGCTCAGTATGAGCTTGTTAGTTTGGCACCAATTCTGTGCACAGGACAGCAAGACAGAACAGGCATCCAAGAAAAGCAGTTTAAAAAGCACTTAAAAAGCCAAGAAACTAAGAGCTATCATTTTTTTATTTTTCTTTACCAACAAGACTACAAAACCTCCAAAGCTCATACTCTGAAACTCACTAATGAACCCACAGTAAAAATCCCAAGTTTATTCAAAAATGACCCATTTGGAAATTTTGACTTTTAAGAAAACTTGAAAAGTTGACTTTCTCCAATTTTGATCTTGATTTTTGGATTGAAAATGATATGTTATGATAAAATAAAACTAAAGCAAGCAAGACCTATGACTTTTGAACACAAAACAAGCTCTTTGACTTGTAAAAACACCAACAGTGGCTGCTAAAGATTAAGGACTTGGATTTTTGACTTTTAAACTTCAAGGGCACATGGAAGTGATAGAAATGAGTTTATAATGACCATACAAGCATGACCCAACAAATGCTAACACAGAACAACCCCTGTCTCTT
>BPTQ01000006.1:85402929-85482091 GCA_019973895.1 Chrysanthemum seticuspe | reverse complement strand
TAAAACTGAGGTTGTCCCAAGAGCTATGTGAGTGGATTCTAATTAAGTCTAGGTGTCACTGTTTTTAACTGGTTTAATGTTTAAAATGATTAATTAACTAATAAACAAGAAATAAAAGCAAGTAAATAAAATAGAGTTGTGATCAATATAGAGAAAATGTGCTAACCTAATTACTCATCCTATCATGTAATGTTCATGTTTTATTACTTCCAATTGATTCCAGTGGGGGTTTAAGTTACTAGGAAAGTATTTGCTCAGTTCGCCCTAACCTATCAACAAAGGCTCCTACCCTAGGTCAAGATTTTACCCTTGATAGTCGAGTGATTTTTAGTCGCCTAAGCCAAGTCATTAAGTACCCTACATGTAAGATTTGAAATAATGAGTGCCCGGGCGCTAGCATCTTAGACACTCATCCCTAACTTCTTAAGTTCATCCAAATGACCTGTGATCATTTGGTCAGTTCGCACAAGCGAGGAAGGGTCATCAGTTGGTCAATTCTTACCCTCTCCAACTCTACCTAACTACTTAGGGTCAGTTGGTCAATTCCCCTAAGAAACTAGATACGACCGCATTTCAAAACTACCAAAGCTAGGATAACTACCAACGAACTATGCATGCATACACTAGAAACAATTATACGGAAGCATGCAAACATAAACAAGACATTCAAGAAATCATAACTAGGCTAGCACCAAAGGTGCTTAGCCGATCATATTAAAAGAAACAAAGAATTCGATGTTTAACATAATGAAAGACAAGAATAGAAAGTAAAAGATAAAATGATCGCTAATGCTTATCGATATGCAGTGATTCCTCCCTGTAGATGACTTCGTATGCTCCGAATGATCTGCCTTTGGACCCCTCTTCACGTTCTCTGCCTTTGAGTTATGAATGAATGATGTGAAATGCAGAAATTAGGGTTGGTATTTATAGGCACGATCTAGTTACGGCGTAACTTGAGTTGAGAGTTACGCCGTAACTTCAATAATTCCTCAAATATTGCTCTTGTTAAGCAGGTTACGGCGTAACACTTGGGAAAGGTTACACCGTATCTTCAATACAGGTTACTTTTGTAAGGACTACGGCGTAATCCTTGTGAGGACTTATAGTATAGCTGACGGAGGCGCAAAACATTTCTTGACCTAGATGATTACGACGTAACCTTAGTTGGGAGTTACGTTGTAATTGATGTAAAGTTGGTCTTCTGAGTCAACGCATTAGCTACGACGTAATGTGAGAGAGTGAGTTATGCCGTAGCTTCTTCACAGTTGGCATACTATCATAAATCTTTAAGAAAATCTCAAAATCCGTGTCTCATAAGCTCCAATACTCGTAATTTACCTGAAAATGAAATATAAAGTAATACAAGCGTAAATCCATATAAATGATATAAAATATGAGGATTATCGGGGGAAATTGACACTTAAAATTCAGGAGTATTTGATGTTATCAATAGATGACCTATTCGACCAACTCCAAGGATCTAGTATATATTCTAAGATCGACTTACGATCCGAGTATCACCAGCTCAGAGTTCGAGAGGAAGATATCCCGAAGATAGCATTCGGAACTCATTATGGGCACTATGAATTCCAAGTGATTTCGTTTGGTTTGATCAACGCGCCTGCGATATTCATGGACCTTATGAACCGAGTGTGCAAGCCCTATCTGGATAAGTTTGTGATAGTATTCATAGACGAAATCTCGGTATACTCTAAGAGTAAAGAGGAGAACGAAGAGCATTTGAGGCTCATCTTGGAGTTATTGAGGCAAGAACAGATGTACGCCAAATTCTCTATGTGTGAATTTCGGATTCTGACCGTACAATTCTTGGGCCACGTGATAGATAGTCGAGGAGTTCACGTGGATCCCACAAAAATTGAGGCCATTAAGGAATGGACCGCTCCTAAAACCCCATCAAAAGTTCGCTAGTTTCTAGGTCTAGCAGGCTATTACCGGAGGTTCATTGAGGGATTCTCTAAAATAGCTAAGTCACTGACCAAACTGATGCAGAAGAACATTAAGTATGAATGGGGAGAGAAGTAAGAAGAGGCGTTTCAACTACTAAAAGAGAAGTTGTGTAATACGCCCATCCTAGCCCTGCCTGAAGGTAGCAAAGATTTTGTCGTATACTGCGATGCTTCGCATAAAGGCTTAGGAGTTGTTCTAATGCGACGGGAGAAGGTGATAGCGTATGCCTCCCTACAGCTTAAGAAGCATGAGAAAAACTAAATCACCCATGATTTAGAGTTGGGTGTTGTTTTGTTTGCTCTTAGAATTTGGAGACATTACCTGTACGGTACTAAGTGTATAATGTACACTGACCACAAGAGTCTGCAACACATCTTAGACCAGAAGGAGCTGAACATGAGATAGCGCCGCTGGTTGGAATTACTAAGTGATTACGATTTTGAGATTCGTTATCATCCGGGTAAGGCCAATGTTGTTGCAGATGCCCTTAGCCAAAAGGAGAACATTCTGCCGTTACTCGTCTGATCCTTAGGAATGACAATTAGTTCACCGCTACCATCTCAGATATTAGTCGCTCAAGCCGAGGCGTTGAAGGAAGAAAACTATCCGTTTGAGAACCTCTATGGAATGGTAGAAAGTGAAAATGGCTTCTTGAAGCGTTCTGCCGGAACCTCATGATTCGGAGACAGAAGCTAGATACCATTTCATGGAGGAATCCGTGAATTGATTATGCACGAGTCGCATAAATCAAAATACTCTATTCATCCCGGAGCCGATAAGATGTATCATGACCTGAAGAAAATCTACTGGTGGCCGAACATGAAAGCCGACATAGCTCTGTATGTCAGTAAGTGCTTGACATGTTCCAAGGTAAAGGCCGAATGGGAATTATATTTTGTAAAACAGATTTAAGTATGTTTAGTTTTAATTCTGGTAGGTTTAGTAGTTAAGTCTGGTAGACCAGAATTAAGTCTGTTGGTAGTTAAGTATGCCAGTACTAATGAAGTTAAGTCTGGCAGAACTTATAGTCGATAGTTAAGTCTGTTTATGATAAAAACAGAATAGTTTGTTAGAGTTATATTAGGAATACATATGTACGTGTAGAGATATCTTAGGAAGAGATATCTTTACTCTTCTTCAAGTCTTGTAGAATTAGGGTTTCCTTGGTGTATAAAAGGATCCCTAAGGTATTAGGTTAATATATGAGTTGTAAGCATTAGCCTTTGAGCAAATTAATAGTAATTACGAAGTTAGTTTATTCTTGTGTTCTTCATACTTTGTGTGTTAAGATTCCGCATTAACACATTAAGCTTTTGCAAAGAGTTCTTCATATAGTAATTTGGATTTATTCAAGTTTACTATTAGTCATTCAAGGCTACTTAGATCCATAAACTTTTGGACCTACAAGTGGTATCAGAGCATGTTGAAGGACTCTGAATTAAAGAAACAAAACTCACCAACAATACTCATCTCATCTCACTCAAAAATCCTAAAGAATGTCTCATCATGATGATTTCTCAAATCATCTTAGTGATGAAGAGGCTTCTGACCATGAAACTGAAGCATCAGAAGCATGATCTAAGAAACAACAACAGAAACAACAACAACAACAAATTCCTGCAACAACAACTATCTCCAACCTCAAACTTCCTATTATGAAAAAGGAAGAGTACGACATTTGGGCCATGGAGATGGAACATTATCTGGAATATGTAGATAATGAGGTCTGGAAAGTGATACATAATGGAAATTCAAAGAAGAGAATTTCCAAAGGTAAAGATGGCATAGTCAGGATTCTTCCACCAATCTCTGCTGCAGATATACTTGATGTAGAGAAAGAAAGAAAGGCAAGAACTCTCTTATTAATGGCCATACCAAAGGAACATCTCAGAAGGTTCCACAGTATGGATAATGCTAAGGAGATATGGGAGGCTATTAGAACCAGATTTGGAGGAAACGCTAACTCTAAGAAAATGCAAAAAGCTGTTTATAAACAACAGTTTGAAGCGTTTACCATTAGCAGTTCTGAAGGCCTGGAGAAAGGCTATGACAGATTCCAACAATTCCTATCACAGTTAGAAGCACATGGATCTGAAGTGTCTAATGAAGATGCAAATATGAAGTTTCTCAGATCATTGCCCAATGAATGGTCAAATCTAGCAATGATCATGAGAACTAAAGAAGATATTGACACTCTGTCAATAGATGACTTGTATAATAATCTTAGAGTTTATGAACAAGACATTAAGGGAAATTCAAAGGCTTTTTCAAGTGACAACAATGTTGCTTTTGTCTCTCAAGGAAAGAGTACTAAAACCAAAGTTAAGTCTAGTAGTGGTTTTAGTTCTGGTAGCTATAAAGTTTCTGCTGGTGTAAAGGAAAAGGATTGGGCTGCTGGTTTTGCTTATAAGATCATCTACTCACTGTTTTCTAATCAATCTAAAAACATTCTAAATGAAGACTTGGATCAGATTGAAGATGAGGAGATGGAGGAAATGGATATCAACTGGTAGTGTGCCATGATTGCCTTAAGTATGAAGAGATTCTTCAAGAAGACTAGTAGGCAAGTCTGTTTTGATGGAAAGAGACCAGTAGGGTTTGACAAGTCAAAACTTAAGTGCTGTAGGTGTCAAGAAAGAGGTCACTTTGCTAAGGAATGTACTGTAAAGGAGGCCAATGAAGAAAAGAAGAGGGATTCCTTCTATCCTAGGCATGCTGAGAAGGAAGATAAGAGTCAGATGGGATTGCTAACTTTCGAAGCTGGTGTGATTAACTAGGGAGAGCATACTGATGAGGGAACATAAGTCAATCATGCTCTCATGGCCATAAGCTCCAGCAATGAGGTAACTTTATGCTCAAAAATTTGCACTGATTCAGACAATAAACTGCAATCTCTTTGTGACAAACAAATAGGTCAATTAGGTGATCAAAAAGTTAAATTAATTGCTTATGAAAATGCTGTTAAAACATTAGAAAAATAAGTAAATACTCTTCAAAAACAAAATGCATCTCTTAATGAAAAGCTTACTTTCCAAGATAATGCAATATTTGAAAAAGATGAGAAGCTTAGAAAATATAGAAGAATTGGAATGAAAGCAGTTAAAGATAAAGAAGAGTTGTAAAAGATAGTTGACTCATAACGATGGTAAAAATCTATGGAGATTAATTAATTCAGGCATGAGCTCAACAAGTAAAATTGGCTTAGGGTTTGAGATAAAGTTAGATAAAGAGGTTTTAGGATATGAAGAGGAGATGAAAGAAAATGTTTTTGTTAATTCAAAAAGTGATTTTGAAGGAAAACCTGTATATTATAGATTTTCAAAAACTAACAATTACAAAAGTGTTCCTCATCCTCTTAATGGTGATTATACTCCTAAACCAGAGAAAGAATATGATGAATCTTTATTTGATTATAGCAAATGGAAAAAACCTGAGACACTTGCTTCTCAAGACTACTCTATTGAATTTTCTAACTGTCAATCTAATGGCAGTAAAGGATCTTCTGAAAAAAAGTCTGAGACCAATGTGTCAGAAGACAAAACCAGTGAGTATTCTTCCTGTCAATCTAATGACAGTAATGGATCCATTGAGAATGTCTCTGAATGTTCTTTTGAGCTAAAATCAGAACCCATAAAGATTAGTAAGCTAATTTCAATAGGTAAACCTTATGTGCCCAAATCACAACAAGCTGAGCTCGTCATATTTGTGTCTAAACCAGAGACAATTAAACCTAGTTATGTCCAAACTCCTAGGCTACAGACTAATCTTGAGACACCTAAGATTGACACAAAAGAGTGGAATGGGTTAATGCAGAGAGAGTTTGGGGATGGATACTCTTTCACTAAAAATATTTGTTTTATATGTGGAAGCCTAAGTCATTTAATTAGAGACTGTGACTATCATGAGAAAAGAATGGCTAAGGAGGCTGAGTTAAGAAAGAAAACGGCTATACACACTAAAAATATTTCTGTTAAACTAGTGTGGAATAATGTGAACAAGATTAACCATGCTAATAAGTTTGTTACAAGACCAGTACCTGTTAATACTGTTAGTACTTCTGTTAATTCTGTTAGACCAAGGGTGGTTACTGGTGTACAAGTTAGTTCTGTTAGGCAAAACATTAATAATGGTAATATGTTTAGAGTTAATATGGGTCATGTTAAGTCTGGCCAAGCTAAAGTTAATTCTGGGTATACGAATGTTAAATCAAAACCCACCAGTCCTTCACCTAGTCCCAAGTTTAGAAAGCCACAGGTGAACCAGTTTAATCAAAGACTTCATTATGGTTCTCACTCACCTGTAAGAAGACCCATGACTCTAAATACAGCTCAAATGTTTAAATCTTATGCTGTAAGGGGTAATTAGGGGACTGCTGTTAAGCCCTTGGTAGGTTATACTTGGAGACATACCAAACCAAACTTCAAGTATAATGGTGGACCAGTTTCTATTAATACCGACAAATCTAAAGGTCAACAAGGAGACCCAAGCCTCTACAGGCCTGGGTCCCCAAGAGAAACAAATTTCTCTTTTCTGTGCAAGAACATCCTTATTTGAACATGGGAGATAGAGGAATCTTTGACAGTGGATGTTCTAGGCATATGACTAGTGACAAGGACTACTTGGATGAATTTGAAGATATCAAAGGTGGTTCGGTTACTTTTGGAGGTAGCAAAGGCTACATCACAGGAAAAGGTAGAATAAAGGTTGGTAATTTAGAATTTGATAGTGTGTCCTTTGTAAAAGAACTGAGCAATTTTAATTTGTTTTCAATATCACAAATCTGTGATAAGGAGCATAAGGTTCTTTTTACTGAGACTGAATGTTTTGTGTTGACTTCAAAATTTAAGATGCCTGATGAAAATCAGATTCTTCTTAGGGTCCCAAGATAACACAACATGTACAACTTTGACATGAAGACACCTGAACCTGATAAAGGTTTTGCCTGTTTGATTGCAAAGGCCACTATTGATGAGTCTAAATTATGGCATAGAAGGTTAGGTCATATAAATTTTAAGAATCTAAATAAACTTGTGAAGGGAAACCTTGTTAGAGGTCTACCTTCCAAGGTTTTCAAAAATGATCATTCTTGTGTTGCTTGTCATAAGGGAATGCAACACGGAGCATCATGCAAGGCCAAGTTAGAAAGAGCTGTAACTGCCCCATTACATACCTTGCATATTGACCTTTTTGGACCAACCTCTGTAAAAAGTATAAATCATGCATCCTTTTGTCTTGTCAATACTGATGATTGTACCAGGTTCTGTTGGGTTTTCTTTTTATCTACCAAGGATGAGACTACTGGCATCCTTCAGAACTTCATTAGGCAGATAAAGAACCTGCTTGACCATAAGGTTAAGATTATTAGATCAGGTAATGGCATTGAATTTAAGAATAGCAGTATGCTTGAATTCTGTAGGGACAAGTGGATAAAACAGGAATACAGTAGTGCTAGGACTCTTTAGCAGAATGGGGTTGCTGAAAGAATGAACAGGACCCTTATTAAGGCAGCCAGAACCTATTTAGCTGACTCACTCTTACCTACTACCTTTTGGGCTGAAGCTGTTAGTTGTGCTTCATATACATTCAATAGAGTGAGAGTGACCAAACCTTAATACAAGACTCCTTATGAGATTATTTTTGGGTATAAGGCCTTTTGGGTGCCATGTTACAATTCTTGATACCCTTAGTGTGCTTGGGAAATTTGATGGAAAATCAGATGAGGGTTTCTTAGTTGGTTATTCACTAAATAGTAAGGCCCATAGGGTATATAATTTAGTGACTAAGATAGTAGAAGTAACTATGCATGTTAATTTTCTTGAGGAAAAGCCAAATGTAAAAGGAGTAGGATATAGGTGGATGATTGACATTGACTATCTATCTGGTTTTATGAACTATATTCCTGTGTCTCTGGACAATCAAGCTAACAGAAATGCAGGGTCCTCTGAAGACACTAACAATGCAGGTACTGGTTCTCAAGCTTCTGAGGAGGAAGAGAAGCAAATGGTTATGTCTACAATGGTCCAATAGTCAAGCATTCCAACTGGTGATTCAGATGCCATTCTGGCATTCAAAAGAGATTTAGATGCTATTGATGTAAAGCATCTGGTTCTAGAACCTACATTCAAGGCTACCAGTATTAATACTGTTAATACTGGTAAGGGATTTGTTAATTCTGGCAAGTCTGATTCATCAGTACCTAATGTTATGCCTACCAGTACTAACTTCAATAATATTGGTAGTGCATCTGCTAAATCTGGAAATGTTGATGATGATTGCTATGAATCAGCAATGCCAGAACTGAATGTTTATGATAAACTTGCTGAAGGAATTTGTGAGAAAGCTTCTTATGATGAAAATGGTGTGGTAACTGACTTCAATAATTTGCCTCTTGAAATTAATGTCAGTCCCACTCCTACTCTTAGGATTCAAAAAGCTCATCCTAAAGTTAATATAATTGGTGATCCTACATCAGCCGCTCAGACAAGGAGCAAAGTTCAAAAATTTTCTAGACCTCATGCATTAATTGGTCATATTCAGAAGCAGCAAAGAAACAACCACAAAGATTATCAACATTTTCTGTTTGCTTGCTTCTTATCTCAGGAGGAACCCTTGACTATTGCTAAAGCCTTAACTGATGAAAGTTGGATAGAAGCCATGCAAGAAGAGTTGTTGCAATTTGAATTGCAGAAGATATGGGTTCTTGTAGATCTACCTAACAGGGCTAAGGTAATAGGTACAAAGTGGGTTTTCAGAAATAAAAAGGATGAAAGAGGTGTGGTTGTTAGAAATAAGGCTAGATTGGTGGCCCAAAGGTATAGATAGGAGGAAGGGATAGACTATGATGAGGTTTTTGCTCCTGTGGCTAGAATTGAAGCCATCAGGTTATTTTTGGTCTATGCATCATATATGGGGTTTATAGTCTATCAAATGGATGTTAAGAGTGCATTTCTATATGGCACAATTGATGAGGAGGTTCATGTTGCTCAACCTCCTGGTTTGTTGATACAGCTCATCCTAGGAAGGTTTATAAAGTCATCAAAGCATTGTATGGACTTCATCAAGCTCCCAGAGCTTGGTATGCTACACTTTCCACTTTCCTTGAGCATAATGGATACAGAATGGGCACCATTGACAAGACCTTATTTATTAAAAAGTTCAATAAGGATATCATGCTTGTGCAGGTGTATGTTGATGATATCATTTTTGGCTCTACAAGGAGATCTTGGTGTGAAGATTTTAAGGCTTTGATGAAAAGCAGATTTCAGATGAGCTCTATGGGAGAGCTCACCTTCTTTCTAGGACTACAGGTCAAACAGAAATCAGATGGGCTATTTATTTCTCAGGACATGTATATTGTTGATATGTTAAAGAAGTTTGATCTGGTCAATCTGAAATATGCTGTTACACCCATGGAGACCAAGGTGCCATTAAGAAAAGATGAGCATGCTGCTGATGTGGATGTCAAATTGTACAGATCCATGATTGGATCTTTGATGTATCTAACAGCCTCTAGGCCTGATATTATGTATGTTGTGTGTGTTTGTTCTCGTTTTCAGGTTACTCCAAAGACTTCACATCTTTATGTTGTGAAGAGGATTTTCAGATATCTTAAGGGCAAACCCAATTTGGGCTTATGGTATCCTAGAAAGTCATCTTTTGACCTGTAAGCTTTTTCTGATAGTGATTATGCTGGGGCTAGTATGGACAGGAAATCCACAACAGGAGGTTGTCAATTTCTTGGAAGAAAGTTGATTTCTTGGCAATGCAAGAAGCAGACAATTGTGGCTACCTCTAAAACTGAAGCTGAATATGTGGCTACTGCTAATTGTTGTGGACAAGTGCTTTGGATCCAAAATCAGATGTTGGATTATGGGTTAAACTTCATGAACACCACAATCAACATTGATAATGAAAGCACTATCTGTATTTGTAAGAACCCAGTATATCATTCTAAGACCAAACACATAGAGATTAGGCATCACTTTATAAGGGATTGTTTTGAAAAGGGTCTCATAAGGGTGGAAAAGATTCATACAAACAATAATGTGGCTGGCCTATTGACCAAAGCATTTGATGGACCTAGGTTCAATTTCTTGGTGGTTAACATTGGTATGGTAAACCCATAGCTACATTTAAAGGGAGGTTAAATGTATAGTATGTATAGTTAGGAATAATATCGGCTCAATCTCAAGACTCTGTGAATAATATCAATGCTTTTGAAAATTCTTCCAAATAGAGGAGGAAAACAGAGTTACATTTAAAGAAAGTAATGGTTAAGAATCTTGATCCAATAGCAGATTGGGAGGTTTATATGGATAAATTTAGAAAAGCTTGGAAGGTAATCAGATACAGTGGAAATTCTGATGTCCACAATAAATTTGAAGATCTGATAAAATCTTATAATTGACAAGATTTGGATACTTTATGGAGTCTGGTTCAATAGAAGCTCAAGATTGCTAAAAAGTCAGATGTAAAAGAGCAAGAACTTTGGGCAAAACTTCAAAGATTATATAAACCAGATCCTACTAATGTATAATGGAATTTTCCATGTCAAGATTCATGTGTGTCACGGAAATTTTATGATATGTGTGATGTTCATCACTTGTCCACAAATGGTGGAGTTGATCTGTTCATGCTTGTACAAGTCGAGTATCCATTGTGTGCTGAGGTGCTTCAAGTAATGATACTCTCAAAGCTTCAGTATGAAAAGGAATCTAAAGTAATTGATAATCTCATTCAAAGGATATGTAATCAATTATTAGCCAGAATATGTGATCAGATTGAAGAAGAGACAACAGCCAAAAGGAGAAGAATAAGGTAATTTGTTTGAAATAATTTTAAGATGCTATTGTGTATTATTTTTGTAATAAATGGATTTTGAGGGGTTTCACTTGGTGAAAGTACTTTGTACTGTCACAACAAATGGTTATCAGTTCACCATGTCTAACCCACACAAGAACTGACTAATCCATGAGCAAACGGCTCTGGTAAAGATATTTCAAATCCGTTTATGGATGAAAATTTGCCAAAAATTGTATGGTGCTCAACTCACCATATCTGTGTGGATGAAGAGTTGGCTAGCCCACAAGATCATGGCTTGTGATAAAGGCAGTGGAAAACCATGACTAGTCCAAAAGGGTACAACTTTTGGTAAAGACTAAACAAATCTTTTGATAGCTGATGGGTTGCTAAAAATCAGATGGTTATCAATGTACCATGGTCTTATACACCAAAACATTGGCTACTCCAATAGTAATGGCTAACTGGTAAAGAGACATCAAATCCATTAAAGTTTTCTATAATTTACCTCTTACAGAAGTTTACACACCTGGAAGTGATGAGAATAGTATGAAACTTTTATGTTTTGATGTACAAATAGTCACAGTTGCTGAAAAGATCATGGAGAGCTGATGAATTGCTAATACAATGTTGCACAGAACACATAGGGAGGAAATCTCAAAAGATGCAGCTCAAGGATAATTCCAAGATCCTCAGGAAAGACAAAAGAACTTGAAGTTCACAAGTAAAGATCAAGTTAGGGGAGGATTGTAGGGAATTATATTATGTAAAACAGATTTAAGTATGTTTAAGTCTGTTTAGTGTTAATTCTTGTAGCTTTAGTAGTTAAGTCTGGTAGACCAGAATTAAGTCTGTTGTTAGTTAAGTCTGCGAGTACTAATGGAGTTAAGTCTGGCAGAACTTATAGTCGATAGTTAAGTCTGTTTATGATAAAAACAGAATAGTTTGTTAGAGTTATATTAGGAATAGATATGTACATGTAGAGATATCTTAGGAAGAGATATCTTTACTCTTCTGCAAGTCTTGTAGAATTAGGGTTTCCTTGGTGTATAATAGGATCCGTAAGGTATTAGGTTAATATATGAGTTGTAAGCATTAGCCTTTGAGCAAATTAATAGTGCGAAGTTAGTTTATTCTTGTGTTCTTTATACTTTGTTTGTTAAGATTCCGCATTAACACATTAAGCTTTTGCAAAGAGTTCTTCATATAGTAATTTAGATTTATTCAATTTTACTATTAGTCATTCAAGGCTACTTAGATCCATAAACTTTTGGACCTACAGGCCGAACACCAAAAACCGTCAGGATTGCTAGTGCAACCCGAACTCCCTATCTGGAAATGGGAGCGAATCACTATGGACTTCATTACCAAATTACCGAGAAAATTTAACGGATGCGACGCTATCTGGGTAACTGTGGATTGATTGACTAAATCCGCTCACTTCTTAGCCATTAGCGAGGTCGATAGTATCGACAAGCTTGCTCGGCTGTACGTCAAAGAGATAGTATCTCGTCACGGAGTGCCCATATCTATCATTTCTGACCGAGATAGCCGTTTCACGTCAAACTTCTGGCGGTCACTACAAACGGTTAAGGAACGAGCTTAATATAAGCACTGTCTATCATCCTCAAACCGACGGTCAAAGTGAAAGGACCATTCAAACGCTAGAAGATATGCTTCGTGCTTGTGTCATCGATTTCGAAAAAGGCTGGGAGAAGTACCTACCTTTGGACGAATTCTCATACAACAATAGCTATCATACCAGCATTAAGGCCGCACCATTTGAGGTGTTGTATGGCCGAAAAGGCCATTCCCCAATCTGTTGGGCGGAAGTTGGTGACAGCCAACTTACCGATCCCGAACTCGTGCTGGAAACTACTGAGAAATTAGTCCAAATTCGTAATCGTTTGCAAGCTGCACGTGATAGACAAAAGAGCTACGCTGATGGGAGACGTAAGCCCCTGGAGTTTCAAGTGGGAGACCGAGTTATGTTGAAGGTTTCCCCTTGTAAAAGGGTGATACGCTTCTGAAAACGTGGAAAACTAAACCCCCGATACATTGGTCCCTTTCCAATCCTGGAAAGAATCGGACCAGTAGCTTATAGACTTGAGCTACCTCAAGAGTTGAGCAGTGTACATGATGTATTTCACGTGTCTAATCTGAAGAAATGTCTTTTCAAAGAAAACCTAGTCGTGCCTATAAAAGATATATGAATCGATGAGCGTCTAAATTTCATTGAGGAGCCGATTGAGATCATGGATCGTGAAGTGAAACGACTAAACATAGTTGTGTTCTGATCATAAAACTTTGTTGGATATCCCGTCATGGACCAGAGTTCACATAGGAACGTGAGAATGTGTTCCGGATGAAATATCCTCAACTCTTTTCGTCATCGGGCAACTCGGAGTGAAACATGGGACGGGTTTCTTCAGAGGCTGGAAGGCTGTGACAACTGGAAAATTAGGGAGCCCTTTTAGGTAACCGCATTATGCTAGCCAATGTTTTCAAACCCGGGTCGACCCGGCCGGTTCAACCGGTCGGACCGGTACCCGGCCACTAAAACGGGTAAAAAAAACCCGGGTTTTTAAAACCGGGTCAACCGGTTAGACCCGCCGGGTTTTGAGTGACCCGGGTCAACCCGGGTCATGAAACCCGGCCGGGTTTGGTTTTTTTCAAATTTTTTTTATGAAAACCGGGTTGACCCGGTTAGACCCGGCGGTCGAACCGGTTGACCCGGTGATCAAACCGGTTGACCCAGTCGGAAAAAATAAAATAATAAAAAATGAAAAACCGGGTTGACCCGGCGGTCGAACCGGTTGAACCGGTCGAACCGGTGCCCGGTGACTTGACCGGGTCGATTAAAAAACCGGTTTTTAAAACATTGATGCTAGCTAGACCGAGTAGATTGCCTTTAGGAGTTATTTTAGTTAATCGTGACTTGTCCTGGTATCGTTTATTAGCTTTTATGATTTATTTTGGTATCGAATGAGTTATGATATGAGTTATGGCCCGTAATGTTAGGCACTACTTGAGTCGGCATAGTAAAATCTTAAAACTAGAGAAAAAGTAACTTTTAACTCGCTACGCGAGATTATGGCGTGTTAATAATAAAAACTCATGGAAAAAGATAAATAAAAACAATAACGTTACAAATAAAAATAGTCGGACACAAATAGTAAAATCTACGAGCTCGAGAGAGGTGTATCGAGAAAGTTTACAAAAAACACGGCTTTGGTCCCTCTTGTTTGTGTGACCGGCGCTCCCCTCTATCCCAAATTATTTATTATTTAGTCCTCCCTCCTTAATATAAAAACCACAACTCACACACACACACACACACACACCTTTCTCTCTCTCACTACAAACCTTAATTCATTTCTCTCTCTCTTTAGAAAATGCTAGCTGCCGACCCTTTGGCCGGCCACCGCCGTCCCACCGCCGTGCGTCGGCTTACACCACCACCACCATTAGAACCATCTTCTTATCCTCTTTCATTTGGTATAGGCCACGCACAACTACTCCTATTTTTCGTCACCCAAAACATGTAAAAATGAATCCGTTGTTTGTGTTTTTATGTTATAAATATAGATCGGGAAAGTTAAAGGTAAATGGGACAACATATGTACTCGTTTGAGCTTATTTGTGACCATGTACGAGACTTTATGTCTCAGATCCGTGGGTTCTTGGTTGGGTTTTGATGAACACGAACGTATAACAAGCTTTAAAACTAATGAAAACATAATAAAGTGTGTTGGTATCGAGTCGGGTCCATGTTTATGCATTTTTATTTATTGTCTTGGGGATGTGATTGTAGTTGGATGATGTTATTAGAGGTTTTGATGGTGTTGATGATGGTTTGGTTGCGTTGGGAGGGTGAACGAGCCACAAGGACCATTAGGGTCTGAGTGGTGTTGCGTTGGTGGAAGTGAACGAGCCACAAGGACCATTAGGGTCCAAGTGGTGTTGCGTTGGTAAAGGCGAATGAGCCATAAGGACTCAAGGGTCTGTTTGGTTGTGCGTTGTGAGTAGCTGAGACCCACAAGGACTAAAGGGTCCGGGTCTAGTCGTTGTGGTATTATATTGACTGTTGTTGTTGGTGTTAGGAGAGACCGGGACCAAGACGGTCTGGTCATGTGGGTTTTGGATGAGACACGAGGAGCCAAAGAGCCTCTAGGGTTCGTTTGGTTCGCGTGGTCTTAACCGTGACCGTGTCAAGACCATTAGGGTCATGAAATTGGTTTCGGGTGTGTTTGGTACTTGAATTGGATGTCGGGATTGATATGAGAATGTTTGGAGGTTGTTGATACATTATCGAGCCATAGGTTTAGGGCCGATAACGAGTGGAGTTGTTTATTGGACTTGATACTATATATGTCAACTTTGTGCAACGTCGGTGTTATCGTGACTTTCTAGTCTTGGTTGACCCCGACAACGCCGTAACATGGACTTTTATTATTTATTGGATAATATGACGTGTAAAGCCGAGAGTCATGACTCGGACTTGTGAACTCGAGACGGATAATAAATCGAAACAAATATTGAAACTTGACGTAATATATATATAAACATGAAAATAAAACTAGAAATATAGAAAATAGTAAGTTCTTATATTAAATATTTAATAACAAGACTCACCTTGTTATTCGATATTTAAAAGGGAACTAACAACTTAAAATAGAAAGGTTTTATAGTAAACGAGTTATTAAATGTTTCGAGGGCACGTTTACCGAAATGTGTCATTTATGAGTATTTAATAACCATTGTGCGTTATGCATGGGTTATGGATGACTTGAAATTAATAGGTTTAACCCACGTAGATAGCGAACTTATTGGGTTGACGAATCCAATAAGACCCCGTTATGTGCGTAGGATAAAGGAATTAATGGACGAATTATCCTTATAACTTGCTAGGATGTGACTGGTTTTTGGGATAATAAGTGAAATAAATAAATAGTTGAGTTTATCGAGTTGACGAATCTGATAAGATCTAACGATTTATTTCGAAACTTATTAAACTATAAAGCTTATCGCTTAGAAGTTGCATTGTGTCGTTGTGAGTCATATTGTTAGAAATATAGTGCATTCATTGAGTCTTGTCGAGTCGATACCACACACGATGATACCAAACGCTTGTAACTAAATAGAGAAACGAGATATTTTTGGAGACAAGAATTGGAATATATTCGGTGTAGATAATATTGGAATTGGAAAATGTATTAAGAATGGGTTTATATTAATAGGTTATGTCGAGTCAGTAGTTGCCGAGCCGAGTTAGCTGTTTATCTGCGTTGCTAGTGATTATTTGTGCTTTGCTTGATCGAGGTGAGTTTCATAGCCCCATTTTTATCTATGTTTTAACTAAATTGGGGTGAGAAAGCGTGCTACTCTTTTCTTGGACCTGCTTTAAATCTTTTTGATTTGCTTATGTGATCAACTAACTTTCTTGAAACTAAATTTTCCTATAATGGTTAAGAATTAAAGTACAAACTTTACCTTTGATTAAGCACGTATGATGAAAATTTGTGTTTCTGGATGAGTGATTCTCCATCTTTGTCTCCTTCAATTCTTTAATTCCTCCATTGTCGAAGGGGGAAGGGTTGCATCTATGGTTTCCAACAGATCCGCCTATAGTTGGATGAATTCTTGAACCTCCGTATTTACAAACATCGTGACTTTCGTGGTTGTTACATCCAAATACGAACACGACACATATTATTTGATCGATAGTTGAATTCTTATCGAATTTGGATATGATATCGATAAAATCATGATCTATGTGTTCTCAAAACCATACCCCACAAACAGTACGAGGGATACTATCAGGCTCTGATACCAACTGACATAGGACGTGCGAGTGAATTTTGTTAAACACCAATCCAAGGGTTGATAAATGAGGATACAACCTATAGGTGAAACCCTAATAATGAGATAAAACTTTTATTACATATTTTATTAATAATCAAGAATCCTAAACAAAGAAAACAAGCCATATATTTACAAGTGTAGATGGCTTAGAGGAAAAGAAACCTAATAAAATTTAAAAATTTCTTAAACACACTCTTGCACTTTCTTAAAAAAATTATGTATAAAAATTGAACACCCCCAAATGCAGTGCATTTGGTTAACAGAGGGTTTGGCCTTTGCTTATTCGCATCGGTGCATCCGGGGTTTTCCGTCCGTTCTCGCCATGTTTTTGTTTCTTGTAAAATCCCTTAAGCTCTTGGTCCCAATTCTTGTCCCCATCACATATTCAAATTTATTTGAAAATTTTAAACATATGTTTAGAGGTAGTATTTTGAAAACTAAATCAAAAGATCAAATTGTTAAAGTATTTTGATACATTCGAACACTTTAGACAAATTTTAATTATTTTGACTCACATTTGTTGATTAATTTGCACAAAGTGATATAGTCAATACAAATACTTTTATGATCTTTATAGAGCAAGATATATTAAACCAAATCCTCTTTCCAGTTTATAAAAGTTAGGTCTAAGTGATGGAGTTTTGGGTGCAGATCATCATTTATCAATTGCTAAAGAAAGAAAAAGAAGAAATAAAGTGAAAAGAAAAGAATAAGATAAAATAAAAAACACTGAACACAAAGACAAAAACATCATGAGTTGAAAAATATGAGAGGCCAAAAGGAAAAAAAGAAGAGTATGTGAAAAGTTTAAAAGAAATGAAAACCATTCTTACACCAATATAGACACATAGTCAATACATAATTTATCGGATTTAATACGTTGATTTATAGTATTGAAGTAAGATATCATGGAGACATGATGGCCATTCACAATCCGTCTTAACCACTAAAGTTCTTTTTAACAAGTTCTTTTTCAGTCTCATGAAGATTTAACGAATAATCTATCGACTTCTCACTCCGAGTTTGTTGATATTGAAACTAAGGACAATTTTATCTATTCCTTGCTTATTAAAGTACACAAAACAAGTCTAGAGTGACATGAAATTAAATGAAATGTATAATTGTAGGATTTGTATGCATGAGAATAATAGCTTTAACAAATGGTACTCATAAAAATGCCGATAAGTTACACCGTTACACACCAAATAGAACATGCAAGTTGGAATGAGAAAAGAGATACAAAATTAAATGGAAATGATGAGGATATGAGAATATGAAATATTCTCATAGAGGGTATAATAGTAATTAACCGGAACGTATATATTTATATGAGATAAATATATTAAGTACATAAAAGACAAACTATATAATGTATAATCGTATTAATACGCATTCAACGTTCTCCCTCTAGTGAGTTTGAACATGTGTGTTTATTTTTTATTTTATAAAAGATGGAACAAATAAGGGGCTAAAGGGAGTTTTGCTCTCCTAAAAGTTTTACTTTTTACTAATTCATTCGTCTCAAAATTGTAGTTTTCATTTTCATTTTTAAATGTCACAAAATAACAGTTCTTTTCTTGTTTCTGCCATTAAAAAAAAGTTTAATGGGCATGGATGATATTCGATTGGTTGAAGAGTGTAATGATTTTTTTCTTAAACTGTGTGTTTTTTGTCTGATAACAATAATTTTGAATAAGAGCGAGTACCATTTTCTGATAAAATGTGATGGATCGATATACTTTAATCAAACTAACTTTAACTAGCTTGTTAAGGTTTAATAACCTTGGATAAATCCTAAGTTATTAACAAAGAAACACTGAGCAATCTTTATCAAGTACGCGGAATTTACTTAACAAAGCTAAGAAGAATAACTTTTATTATAAATGCAGATACTTTAACAACTCTAAGAATATCGAACTCTCTAAACTCTAAACAACTTGTAATCGTAAACTCTAAGACTTTTTGAATTCGTATTTCTAATGCCAATCTAGGAGTCCTTTTATAGGCTCAAGGATATCCTAGTCGGTTTACAATTTGTATCCTTGTACGACAAGTAATCTAAACAAAGAATTACAAGACTTTCCATAAACGAATAGACAGTTCTTTAACTCTTGCAGTACTTTGACCTTTATGTGCAGTACTTTGACTTTATCTTTAGCAGTACTTTGACTCTTTGACTTTTTCCAGTTCTTTGCAGCTTACAGTACTTTCATATCTTCAGTACTTTCATATCTTCAGCACTTTCATATCCCAACAATCCTCCCCTAACTTGAATTCTACTTGTTTGACTTCAAGTTCCTTTATAGATTAATCTTTCACTTTTCCAACTTCAAGGAATGATTGTCTTTGTCTTTGGATTGTAGTTTCTGCACTTTATCAAAGTATCTTTATCCTTTTACAGCATCATCCAGCAAGCTCCATCTTTTCAGCAACACAGCAACATATGACAGTTTGTACATTAATTCAGTTTAAGTTGCATACTATTCTCATCACTTCCAGGTGTGTTAACTCCTGTGAGAGGTGAATCATTGAAAATTAATGGATTTTAATCTCTTTACCAAAGCCATTAACTTTGGAGTAGCCAAATGTTTTGGTGTGTAAGACCATGGTACATTGATAACCATATGTTTTTTAGCAAATCACCAGCTATCAACAGATTTGATTTATCTTTACCAAAAGTTGTACCCTTCTGGACTAGTTAATTCTTCTATCTAATGGTGAACTAATTACCAATAATGGTTTTTCCACAGCCTTTACCACAAGCCATTTTCTTGTGGGCTAGCCAACTCTTTACATTAACTGATATGGTGAGTTGAATACCATACAACTTATTAGCAAGTTGTCAACTAAAAACGGATTTGAAATATCTTTACCAGAGCCGTTTGCTCATGGATTAGTCAATCCTTTTGTAACCATGGTGGATTGATAACCTATTGATGTTACCATCTCAAAATCCATTTATTTTACTTAACCTTTGTTTCAAAATATTTGTTACTTAGCAAAAGGTTTCTTCTAAAAAACATTTAACTGGTTTATTTCTGCAAACAGTACTTTGATAAAAGTACTGTCTGATCAGCAGTACTTTGAATAAAAGTACTGATATATCAAAAGTATTTATTCAAATAAAATTCATACCAGTTATTGATCATCCTCAGCAATAGTAGTCCAGTTTATAAACAAATTGATGACCATGAGAGCAGTTTCATTATCCTCTTCTACTTCCATTCCATGCTCTAGCATCCTTCTAATAAGATCAACAGTGAGAGGATATCTTCTTTCTGCAAACATGTGAATCATTGTTCCATTTTCCAGCTCTAGAACATGTACTCCAGATTCTTCAAAGAATCTCCAACAAACAACTTTCCATTGCTCTTGATTCTTCCAAATTTCATCAGTGCTCTCTTCTTCAGTTTCCCATACTGTTGTGAGATCTCCAAGTAAAACTAAACTAATTCCTTCTGGATTATGTTCAACATAGTCTCGCACCAAATGATATAGATGAAATAAATCCACTCTGTCAATTGCATGCAGTAAATCCCATAGCCTTTTGATCACTTTGAAACTTTCATCATCTCTGTGAAACATCATATAACTTCCATCTTTGGATTTCACAACTTTAAAAACAGTAATCTGAGATATGTTCATCTTCATATCAGCATCTTCTCTAGAATACTCAACGTCTACTATTCTGAGATAATTTCTTAATTCATCCTTAGTTTCAGATCTTAACTCAACTTTCTCTTTCTTTGAAGACTGTTGATCAACTTCAGTTTTCCTTTTTCTTTTCAAACTTTTCTTTCTTTCAGCTTCAGTCCAAGTAACTTCATCTTTATAATCTTTAATGCTTGCAACATCCTTCTTATAAGCTTCTCTCTCAGCATCATATAGTCTTTTCATATCAACATAATTCAACTTCTGCAATCCCTTATACCCTCTAGCTTTCAAATAAGCCATCATTGCATTCCTTTCTTTAGCAAGATTGGGTTTTCTTGGCATAAATCTAACAGGAGTAGGTGACTGTAAAGGTTCAGCATCTTCAGCATTCAATTCTTCTTGTAATTTCCTAGCTGCTTCTTCATTCATTACCTCTTCATTAATAACTTCAGTCACTACTTCAGCATTAAGTTCTTCTTGCACTTTTCTAGCTGCGGCCTCATTCCTAGCAACTTCAATTGCTCTAAGATCTGCCAAAGTTAGCTTTTTCTTCTTAGTTTCTATCAACTTGCCTTTACCTTTTTCCTTAGGATCTATTGCAGGTTGAGAAGCTCTTGGTTGTTCTTCTTCTTGCACTTCTCGAATAGTAACACCTCCTCTTGGTTGTGATAAATCTTCTAGAATTGTAGCAATAAACTCATCATCACTACCAGTATGTATTCTTTGAGGTGTATCAGCTTCTTCTGGTATAGCAGTTGCTGAAGGACCAGCTTGTTCTTCAAGTGGAATGGTTGAAGGACCAGCTTCCTCTTCAAAATCTAATACCCTTGGTGTAACCAACTCTTATCTGTGAGTACCAGTAAAAGCAGTACTTTGTTGTTCAGTACGTTGATCTTCAGACCTTTCTTCTTCAGTACTTTCAATAACAACATGTTCTTCAGTACCTTGAGGATCTTTATCCTTAACATCTTCTTTCAAATTCTTTTCTTCTAAATTCCTCCCCAATTGGACAGAAGATGGTTTAGGAACCTTTTTGCCTTTGTTGTGCTTCTTAAAGTGCCTTCTGCGTTTGTGTTCTTCCTTAACACATAAGTGATAACGTTTGATAAAAGGTGTAACAAAAGCCTTCAACCTTTTATACTTAAGCAGCAACTTCTTAATCTGTTTAGCCTGAGCCTCAGAAGTCTTCGTCAACTTGACTATCTCCCTTGTCAAAGCATAATTATCCAGAGTTAAACCTTCACGAGGTATAGTATGTGGATCATCTCCTTGAATTTGTGAATGTGCTTCTGGTTGAGAAGCAGGAACAGATCGTTATGGAGATGGAGAAGGTGAACCTAAAACTTCTTCTTGAACATCAATGCTTGGAGAAGCAGTACCTTGAGTTGCAGTACCTTCTGGAGATGCAGCACCTTGAGAACCAGTACTTGCAGAAGCAGTACTTGCAGGTGCAGTACCTTCACTGGCGTCATCATCTTCAACATCAGCTCTAACAGCTTGAACAACTTCCATCATGGAAGTAGTTAATGGTGTATCCGGACCTCTGAATAAATCACTTCTTTGCGCCATAAAAGTAAAAATCTTTGCTTGTTGTACAATAACAGGAAGTAAGTCTGTAGGCTTAGGTACATCAGCCAGTTGTTTGTTCAGAAAAACTTGTACAAACCTGGGATACATTAACCATTTCGATCCATGAGTAATGTGAGAAAGCATGCCATCCAGAATAAGCCTTGAAAAATTGAAAACACGATCTGTAGCTAATCCCACCATAGCAGATGCTATGTTTGATCCAAATTGCTCCCAAGAAGTACTTTTAGCACTTATACAATGAAGCAACACATGGACTAAAAACTTCCATTGAGGACAAAAGAGTTGTTTCCTGAATGTTTGTTCTGTTAAAGAACCTTCATAACCAATATGCCCAAAAGTTTCCCAAATCAACTCCTTAGCAAAACGAATAGCCCCTTCTTCATCATTAAACAATAAGTCTTCTCTGATAGAGGCTTCAGTAATCTTCACAGTTCTTCCAACAACTGTAGCCCGAATATAAAATTCTTCATTTTCCATATTATCCCTTGCAGTAGCTCAAAATTCTTGAATCCAAGGTTCAATAATATCTGGCTCAACTAAAAGAGCATAAGTGATTGGTGATCCAGTAAGATAATCAATCATATCATGAAAAGCCACATTCGCATCAGTCTTGTCCAAATTAGCCACCGTATTATGTTTTGGAACAGTAGGTCGATTCGCCATTGATGAATTTGGAAGCACAAGTAAAAGATATGATCGAATAATAAAGGGATGATAATCGTGAGATAAAGATGGAAACGATTCTAAAATATGAATATGAGAGGGAAAATCGGAGAGTAGTTATTTATAGGTGAGATTTGAAAAATCACAGCCCATAATAACAAAGTTACCGTTTAGAATTAATTACCCCTCAATATAACCGTTGGAACAGTACTTTAATAAGACAAACAGTACTTTCCACGTAGGCAGTACTTTACCAAGCAGTACTATCCAAGCAGTACTTTCAAGAAAAATAGTACTTTGCCAAATGTATAGGACTATACTAACACCTTATAGTCCTCCCCTCAAATGTAGCTCAGTAGTTGATCATGCCAATACTCACCACCAAGTGATTGAATCTTGAAACATCAAAGCCTTTGGTGAGTAAGTCTGCTACATTCTCATCTGTGTGAACCTTAACAACATTAATGAGCCTGTGCTCATAACAATCTCTGATGAAGTGATGCCTGATCTGTTTATGTTTGGTCTTGGAATGATAAACATGATTCTTCACAATACAAATGGTACTCTCATTATCAATGTTGATAGGAGTATTTTTGAAATTGAATCCATAGTCCAAGAGTTGATTCTACATCCACAAAACTTGTCCACAACAGCTTGTAGCAGCTACATATTCAGCTTCAGTAGAGGATGTTGCTGCAATTGTTTGTTTCTTACATTGCCAGGACACTAACCGTCTTCCAAGATATTGGCATCCTCCAGTGGTTGATCTTCTATCATAATTATCACCTGCATAATCACTATCTGAAAAAGCTTCTAAGTGAAAAGGTGACTCTTTTGGATACCACAACCCCAACTTTGGTTGTTGTTTTAAATAACAGAATTTTCTCTTTACTGCATTCTTGTGAGAAATCTTTGGTGAGACTTGATATCTTGCACATAAACAAACTGCAAACATGATATCAGGCCTTGATGCAGTAATATACATAAGAGAGCCAATCATTGATCTGTATAACTTGACTTCAACAGGCTGTCCATCTTCATCTTTGCCCAATGAGTTGATTGATTTAATAGGTGTAGTAACAGTCTTCATATCATCAAAATTGAACTTCTTAAGTATGTCAGTAACATACTTGTCTTGACTGATAAAAATTCCTTCCTTTGACTGCTTAACCTGAAGTCCCAAAAAGAAAGTTAACTCTCCCATTGAACTCATTTGAAATTCTTTCTGCATCAGCTGCTCAAACTCCTTCACCATAGACTGTTTGGTAGCACCAAAGATGATATCATCAACATACACTTGAACTAACATGATATCCTTCTTGTCTCTCTTGATAAACAAAGTCTTGTCTATAGCTCCCCTTCTGTATCCATGTTGCAATAAGAATGTAGAAAGTCTCTCATACCAAGCTCTAGGTGCCTGATGAAGGCCATAAAGAGCCTTAACCACCTTGTAGACTTTATTAGGGTGCTTAGGATCTTCAAAACCTGGAGGTTGTTTAACATACACCTCTTCTGTAATAGTGCCATAGAGAAAGGCACTCTTGACATCCATTTGGTAAACCTGAAAACCCATATATGAAGCAAAAGCAAGAAATATTCTAATAGCCTCAATCCTTGCTACAGGGGCAAATACTTCATCATAATCTACTCCTTCTTCTTGTCTGTAGCCTTGAGCTACTAACCTTGCTTTTTTTTTTGATAACATTGCCTCTTTCATCTCTTTTCACTCTGAAGACCCATCTGGTTCCAATAACTTTCTTCCCTTCTGGAAGATCACATAAAACCCAAACTTCTTGAAGTTTAAATTGAAGAAGTTCTTCCTGCATAGCTTCAACCCAGCTTTCTTTAGTTAATGCTTGAGCAATGTTCTTGGGTTCCTCTTGAGAGATGAAACAAGTAAATAGGCAGGTTTGATGGTCCTTATGATTCAGCCTGTTTTGTTTATACACAAAGCTAAGTAAAGCATTATGAGGTGTTGTGAAACTCTTAGCTTTGTGTCTTGTCATAACTCCAGAAGTAGAAGGACCAATGATTTGATCAGTTGGATGATTTTTATGAATTCTTAAGATTGGAGACTGTGGAACTCCATAAGTATCATCCAAGTTAGTGAAATCAGCATCTTCATTTGAATCTGAAAAAATACCTTCATCTTGAAACTCATCATCTGTTTCTTCTAAACCAGGCATGGTAGGATCATCCAAATCATCTAAAATACTGTCAACTGGTGTATCAGTACTTTGGTCGAAAGTACTGTCCAAAGTACTGTGAGAGTACTCTGCAGTCTTGTTCTTCTTCTTTGCCTCTTCATAAGCTCTCCTTTGTTCATAAGTGTAAGAATGTGCTAATACATCTTGAAGAAGCATCTGATTAAGTTCCTCTTGAATAGATTGATCCTCAGCAGATAATGAGGATTGTGGTGCATCAGTACTTTGTTTTGGATAATCAGTACTTTGCTTGGGAACATCAGTACTTTGTTTTGGACTAACAGGATCTTCATCAGGAATAGCATCCAGTCTTATATGAACTCCATGAACAACATATTGTAAATCTTCTACATTATGCACAGGTTGATTTTCTTCTCTAACAGGTACATAATTCATTGAAGGAGTTAAAACCTCAAGATCAAACATCCAATCAGGACCTTTACCCTTCTGATTCTCTTGATCTTCTAAAAACTCAACATGAAGACAATCTTGAACCTTCTTAGTAACTCTGTTGTATACTCTAAAACCCTTGTTGTTGGTGCAATAACCCAATAAGTATCCTTCTTCTGACTTGCCATCAAACTTTCCCAAATTATCAATAGTATTTAAAATAGTGAGAGGGCATCCAAAAGGCTTCAAAAATCGAATGTTGGGTTTGTTGCCCATCAGCAACTCATAAGGTGTCATCATTTGTGGTTTGGTGACAGATACTCTGTTAAGTACATAGCAAGCAGTACTTACAGCTTCAGCCCAGAATTGAATAGGTAGTTGAGAGTCTGCAAGCATAGTTCTGGCTGCTTCAATCAAAGTTCTATTCTTCCTCTCAGCAACACCATTTTGCTGTGGTGTTCTTGCAATACTGAACTCCCTCTTTATTCCTTTGTTTGCACAAAATTCATCCATAAGCTTGTTCTTGAATTCAGTTCCATTATCACATCTAATACCTCTAACCTTGAGTCTCAATTGGTTTTCAAGAGATATTATGAGTGTCTGAATAGCATCAAAAGTATCATCCTTAAAACCCAAAAAGAAAACCCAACTGAATCTACTGCAATCATCTGTAATAACCAAACAGTACTTTTTCTTGTTTAAACTTGCCACAGAGACAGGTCCAAACAGATCCATATGTAACAGCTCCAATGGTTCTCTAATCGTTCTCTCCTCAAGCTTCTTTCAGGAAGCTTTGTGTTGTTTACCCTTCTTGCATGCCAAACAGGAGTGATCATTCTTGTAAGTCTTTGAAGGTAAACCTCTAACTAAATTGCCTTTGACCAGTTTGTTGATATTCTTGAAGTTAACATGGCCCAATCTTCTATGCCATTGATGTGCCTCTTCAGATGTTGCTTCAGCCACCAAACATGTGGCTCTTCCATAAGAATGTAGACTCTTCATGTCTAAACTATACACATCATTTGTCCTTGGTACTCTGAGTACTACCAAGTCATCAGCAACAGGCTTGAAGTCAGATGAAAGAATGAGACATTCTGTGTCTGTGAATAACACAGGATGCTTTTTATCACAAATTTGAGAGACTGATAACAAGTTGAACTTAAGCTCCTTCACATATCTAACATTCTCAAAATCGATTCTTCCAGTTTTGATTGTTCCTTTCCCAGAAATCCTTCCTCCATTGGGATCATTCCCAAATGCAACTCTTCCTCCACTAATAGATCGAAAATCAGACAGAATCTCCTTATCTCCTGTCATACTTCCAGAGCAACCACTATCTACAATCAGATGATCTTTAAGCTCCTCTTCTGGGTTGCCCTGCACATAAAGAAAAGAGTTAGTGATTTTTAGGAACCCAAGCCATTACTGACTTGTGTTCCCCTTGTGGAGTTACAAACTCAAATTCTTTGAGTATGTAATTCCCACTATCTTTCAAATGATGATCCATAATTATCTTTTGATCTTTAGCATGTGGATTTTCAAAACTTTCTGATTTTTCAACATAAATCTCTTTTACAGGATTATTAGCTTTTTCTTGTATCACAAAAACATCAGTTTCACTTTTTGTTGAAAGTACTGTCTGATCAGCAGTACCTTTCCTTTTAACCCATTCAGTTTTAACAGTTGGTTCCTGTGATATGGATCCCCTATGTGAATTATAGTACCTTCTATGTTGATAATAGTGAGATCTCCTAGGGTTCCTATTCCAAGTAGTGTAAGCAGTACCTTGTGTTGACTGAGCAGTACTTTGAGAAGGTACTGCTTGTGAAGGTACTGGTTGCCTAGAAAAAGATTTTCTCTGGTGAGGGTACCTATGATCTGGTGAGAAGTTTCTGTGATTAACCCTATTTAAATTATTCCAGACTGGTTTGTGCTCTCTAGGTTTCTGGTTAGCAGACCTATTCTTTGAAAATTTGCTAAGATATTCTGAGTGTCGGTCACAATCTTTGATTAAGTGATTAGGACTATAGCACACAAAACACAGTTTTTCACCCATACTTCCAATGTGTCTACTCCTATGTCTATGACCAAAACTATTGTGCCTTCTAGGTGAATGATTAAATCTGTTTTGACCAAAGTTATCCTAAAAAGGTTTAGCAGTACTGTTTTGAAAAGGTTTTCCTGAAGGTACTGCTTGTGGAGCAGTACTTTGAGTTGAAGGTACTGCTTGATTTTGTACATTGGTATTAACAGTTTCTTTTGGGGTATCAGTCCTCGATTGACCAATAAGCTTCTTCCTAAACTCAAGGCTGTCTACACCAAATCGAGAAACATCAGGCCTAGGGGGTTGATGAATTCCAGTGGGATAGGGAACTGCATGATAACCAGTGTTTTTCTTAAGCTCAGGAGGTGAATCACTAATTGAACCCTCATTACTAGATGTGTCTACATAATTAACGAGTTCATCATCACTAGTGGTTATGTCTTCTAAGTCTAAGGGATCCTGATCACTAGATGTGTTCTCTTCCATGTCAGTAAAGTCCATACCAAATCCTAAGCCAGTTCTAATGTAAGCCCTTCTCTGTTTTTCAACATAAGCAACATGGGACAAGCCAGATTCTTTCCAGGCATCAAACTTAGCTAACAGATTATCCCTCTCCTTAGTTAGTTTCTCAATTTTAGCAATTTTACAGTTTAGCTTCCATTCACTAAGTTTTAACTGGTAATCCTGTTGTTCATATTTTTCAGCCCAAGCCATTTCATTATTTTCATGAGTTAATATTTTGGCTTCCATAGACTCTAAAGTGATTTGATAACCTGCTACCTCAGACCTAGCCTTTACACAGTTATCTCTTTCATAAACATAATTAGTTAACAGTTTTTGATAGAGATCATGACAATTTGAGCATACCTCAGAGATAGGAGATGAACTTGGTGATGTAGCTACCATAGCAAGTAGTACAGGATCATCTTCAGACTCCAAGCTCCATTCAAATCCTCCTAGACAGTCTCTGGGTTCCAAAGCAGCATGTTCAGGTTCCTCATCAAAAGCAGAGCTCCAGTCCAGTTCTTCCACAGATTCTTCAACTTCTTCCTCCAAAGCAACCATACAGTAGGTTACTGGTTCATCATCAAACTCAGTACTCCAGTCAACCTCTGATAAACTTTCTTGAGCAACCAAAGCTTTGGTTTCAGTAATAGGGATTTCTTTAAGTTCCAGCTTTGGTTTGTCAGTCATTCTATTTGCTTGATACTTAGCAAATCTGCACTCCCTTGCAAAGTGTCCAGTCTTTTGACAATTGAAGCATTCAATTTTTGATTTGTCAAAAGTGATTCCCTGTTTTGGCTTGAAATCAATGTTCTTTCCTGTTTTCTTCATGTACTTCTTAATCCTTGCAGTAATCATTGCTACTTGCCACCTGATATCAATTTCTTCCAAAGCATCCTCTTCAATCTGTGAGAGATCTTCTTCATAGGTGACAGGTAAAGAAGCCTGTTGAGCAAAGAGGGAACACACAACTTCATCTGAGTGCATAGTAGTAGGTGGTAGTGCTTGCTGAGCATGGGTAGGAGCAGCATACGAGACAGTACTTTGAGTCACAGTACTTTGAGTAGGAGAAGCAGTACTTTTGGTTGAAGTACTGCCCCTCTTTTCAGATGATAGAAAAGCACTACTGTGAGACTTAGAACTTGTTTGACCATTCATCTCATGCTCATAAACCTTTAGTTGACGATAGAGATCATCAAAGTCCATGACATCCAAACCAGGTTGTCCTCTGATCATTGTAGCAATAACATGCCATGAAGATGGCAAACTCCTTAGAAACTTCAGATTAGCATTTTCAACTGATACTTCTGCCTTGTATAGCTATAACATGTTGAGAAGATTCTGAAACCTATCATATGCAGCATCAAGACTCTCTCTTTCACCAACTGTGAACGTTTCAAATTGTTGCTTAAGAAGATTTCTGTGCATCTTCTTAGAAGCTTCATTCGCTCCAAATCTTGTCTTGAGAGCAGCCCAGAGCTGCTTTGCATCTTTAGCATCATGAAACTTCAATTGATGTCCATCAGGTATAGCAGACAAGAGAATATTAAGAGCCTTTTCTTGATTCCTTATGGTTGCTGCTGGTAAGACTGCCTTAGGTGCTTTGAGTTGTCCAGGAACATCAATGGGTTCTGGAACTACTTCACTCCCATTCACAATTACATTCCATAGAGCATGGTCTGTAATGGCAATACACTGCCTCATCTTCATGCACCAGAGATCATATTCTCCTTTCTTGATTATTGGAATTCTGAGTGAGGTGATTGAGGGTGGTGGAACAGCTTCAGTCGACATCTTGAATATTGTTGAAGTAGGGTTTCTTCCTAGTCAGAGTTTCCACACAAGCTCTGATACCACTTGATGGATCGATATACTTTAATCAAACTAACTTTAACTAGCTTGTTAAGGTTTAATAACCTCGGATAAATCCTAAGTTATTAACAAAGAAACACTGAGCAATCTTTATCAAGTACGCGGAATTTACTTAACAAAGCTAAGAAGAATAACTTTTATTATAAACTCTAAATCTGCTTCTTATGCAGATACTTTAACAGCTCTAAGAATATCGAACTCTCTAAACTCTAAACAACTTGTAATCGTAAACTCTAAGACTTTTTGAATTCGTATTTCTAATGCCAATCTAGGAGTCCTTTTATAGGCTCAAGGATATCCTAGTCGGTTTACAATTTGTATCCTTGTACGACAAGTAATCTAAACATAGAATTACAAGACTTTCCATAAACGAATAGACAGTTCTTTAACTCTTGCAGTACTTTGACCTTTATGTGCAGTACTTTGACTTTATCTTTAGCAGTACTTTAACTCTTTGACTTTTTCCAGTTCTTTGCAGCTTACAGTACTTTCATATCTTCAGTACTTTCATATCTTCAGCACTTTCATATCCCAACAAAATGCATATTAAGAAAAACAAACATATACATACAGTCCGACCCTTAAACTTTTGAATGCTAAACGTTAATTGAGAGAGTGTAACAAAATCCTCAACGGTGAATTCTTTAGTTTGAATTATTTTAATCAATACTAAGTTACCTGAATGTTTATAGTTCTTATTAATTACCCAAGTGAGCATAGATTTTTAATTTGATAAATTACATTGATATCAAATTAGCCCGAGCCTTTTTTTCTCAATGTTCTACTTTCTTGCGCATCACTCAATCATACAAAAATAAATGCCCTTCCATGTTTGTGATACAAAGCTCCAATTCCATGAATACTTTAGTTGGTTATTACTAATTAAATTTCAATTATTCTTACTTTATATTTTTGTAACACCCCTAAAATCTCGACTTTTCAGCGAAAGACTAATTTGGGTGTTATGTAGAGGATCACAGTCTAGAATCATAGAAAACGACTCAAAGAGACGTTTTAAATAAAAGTTGTTGTCATTTCATGAAAAACTCAAAAGTTGTTGATACAATGTTTTCCAAAAGAGATTACAAAAGAGATACTTGAGTTTATAAAATAATGACAACTTCTTGAAATACACCACCATAAGTTTTTTTTTGCTCACTCCGTGCCTGGGAATAACTTCTTCATTTATTACCTGAGATAAACATGCTTTACAAGTCAACAATAATGTTGAGTGAATCCATAGGTTTATAATAATAAGTTGAACACAAGATAATAAGTGATAATTGCTTCGAAGACAATTAATCATCAAAACAGTTATTATTGCACTAAGCTCATGACACCAAGACTCAACTATGAACACACCCCGCTAAGGGTTGTGAGTTTTGCCCCCAAAGAGAGGTAATTTCCAGTTACCTATTGTCTTCAAATATAGTGCGCCCCATTATTTCCGATAACCAAGGACGGGGTCGTTAATTCCCATAGTACTATCCACAATATTTGCGCTCACTCGCACGTGACTAATGGTTCATGATAGAAGGGGTCTTTCAGCAACATTAACTTAGGCAATAATAATAATCAGGAAAGCATACAGTTTGTAAAGACTTGTGTTCATGTTTATGGCATGTATCTTCCCCACGAGATTTATAAAAGTATGTAAAAGTGGGTCTATGAACTCACCTTGGTTATGAATTGATAATATCAAGTACGAAGTGGAAAAGGCTTCAACGTGAAACCTAAATATAATATGGCATGTTTCAGATGATATTTTCCGATTATGATCTTATATGATATGATAAATTATGATTTTGGTTGTGCAATACTAGTTGATGATGTACCCTCCGAACAGCTCGAAGGACACCCCTTCGAGGCGTGTCGAAGCCCTTTTTTACGAAGGTCCAAGTTAGGTCTCCAAAATATTTGTAGGCGTCAAACCATTCGTAAGCACGAAGGTTACCTACGGGGAATTCGCCATTCGAAGCCCTAAGCCCTTCGGGGTATGGTTGACGAAGGAGCAACGAATAGGAGAACCTCCTGACTTGGTCAAACCCACGATCTCCCTCTCTTTCCTGGCTTTCCCGCCAAGTTTGAGAACGTGGGTCACTAAGCCCTAGCAGTTACCCATAAACATGGGACTTCTCCGAAATTCATGCAGAGGTGCCTCTAACCCTATTTCTTCCGCTATAAATAGGTTGGACGGGCAAAGGATTATGGTAAGCTCATTCAACACTCATCTCTTTACTTACACACACTTCTACAACCATAACTCATACTTACTCTCACGCCGGAGGTGGTTCGCAGGGTCCAACCCCTGCGTAATCACTTAACGTAGTGTCTTCGTATTTCTTATTCTCAGATGAAAGACAATCTTGGCTGGAACATACACCCCTCGTACCTTTGATCCTCATCGAAGCCTGGTAGTGCAATTTACTATACAATCAGTGGCGCCATCCGTGGGACACGCTACTATTAGTCCCGTAATCACCAAGTCTTAAAACCTTAACCGATTACGCTACCTTTCCGGCATGGAACCAGGAAGGGAAGATACACCTCCACCAGGTTTCTCTACCTTGGTCCCTCTCAACACAACTAACACCAATAACCTCGCCCTCATAACAGCCTCCACCTTCACAACACGATCTCGTTTGGAAACCACTCCCGTACATCACGCCTCAACTTCCGCTAACCCTATTCCAGAAATTAGCCCTGCCTTCATTGAGGCAAACTTTGAAGCCTTAGAGTCCTTACTGAGGGCTCATAAGAGGCAAGTTCGCAACACTGAAATGCGAAGGGAACTGGAATACTCCAGGGAGGAATATGATGAAGATATTGAGGTAGATGAGAGGCCTCGACCGATTAACAGGGGGCATTCAGCCCTACGAAATGGTTCTCCTTCCATAAGAAGACCTAATGGAAGGACTGTGGATTTTGAAGAAGGTCCCGGGGGAGATTCGGGAAGAAGGGAAAGAGTACAAGGTGAAAGAAGGAGTGAGAACTCCAACGGAGGAAGCAACCCAGTAGGAAACGGAGGGGTAAACCTAACACCTCTCCTAGCTGCCCACTTAGGAAGAGAAGGGATGGGGGCTCTGATACCTCCATCATACGTCTCGAGTGTTGGAGGACCTCCTCCATACTCAGGGATGAATCAGTTACCCCTTTCGGGAATGAACCCCTACCTACCTGCTCAAACCTATAACACCTACCCTCCAAATGGTTCTCTCCACAACCAGAGTTACCAGCAAATGCCCTATGGACATGTTCCTACATACTCGATGGGTGGAAACCCTTCGTATCAACCTTCTACAGTCTACCCTGCATTCACACAACCATTTCCTAACCCGTATAACCCTACACCTGTTTATCCACCTCCATATAACCCTTACTATGCCGAAGCCTCTTGAGCTTGCACACCTTTTGTGAAGTGGATCGAAGACTACCCTCTGCCTAACGGTGTAAAGATGCCCAATCACATAGGCACCTACGATGGGAAAGGCGATCCTGATAACTTCTTACACTTGTTCGAAGGCGCAATCAAGATGCAGAAGTGGGTCATGCCCGTAGCATGCCACATGTTCACATACACGCTCTGAGACTCCGCAAGAATATGGTGGAATGGAAAAAATTTGGGGAGCATTATAAGTCTAGACGATCTTAAGGCTAAGTTTCGATCACACTTTAGCCAACAGAAGAAGTACACCAAGACCCATCTAGTTGTGCATACCATCAAGCAAAGGGACAACGAAAGCACAAGGGCCTTCGTCACAAGGTACACTGATAAAACTTTGCAAATTCTGGGTTTGCACGAGGATCAAAGAATCTCTGGTTTCCCTTCGGACTCGAAGCTTGGTGGAATTCTTGTCCACCGATCTTCCTACCACTTACAAGGCACTGATGGAGAAGACTTACACTTGGATTGAGTCTAAAGAAGTAGCAGCAAACGGAACTCCGATAGAACAAAGAGAAGCCTCTGACAAGCTCTCCAGAGGGTCCTCCTAGGAAGGATCCAAGAATAAGAAGAAGAACAGAGACCGCTTCACTCCCTACAACAAAGGCTCGAATCATGGACTCTTGGCAAACTTGGTCAAATCTACCAGGGAGATTCTGGCTACCGAGAAAGCCGCGAAGTCCTTCGACCCACCACCTCGAATATCAGCACGAAGCAAAGCTAGGGACATGTCAAATTATTGCCACTTTCACGAAGACCATGGGCACGACACAAACAGCTGCAGAGAGCTGAAGAAGCAGATTGAATAGGCGGTATGGTTCGGACAATTAGCACACTTGGTTAAAGGCATCAAGAAGGGAAAAGAGAAGTTTTCCAACACCCAACTAGGTGAATGGAAAGGAAACAAAAAAGAGGCTACCCCTACAGAAGCTTCGATACTAATGGTGCACAGGCATGATCCAACCTTGAAACGGAAAGAAGCAGATGGAGAGCTGGGAAGCATAGGAGAGAAAACATTCCCTTCCATCCTGGGGCAGACACCTTCGACTGACCCCGTGGTCATCAAGGTACGGGTCTCCAACAGGGAAGTAAACCGAGCGTACATGGATTGTGGAAGCTCCTGCGAGATCATCTATGAGCATTGTTTCCTAAAACTCAAATCATCTATACGCTCACGAAGGGTAGACTCAAAAACACCTCTGGTAGGGTTCTCCGGCGAACATTCATGGCCCCTTAGAGAGGTACCGTTGGAAATCACCATAGGCGAAGGCCCCTTATCCCGCACAGAAACGCTCACCTTCGTAATAGTCAGGTCAGATTCTCCTTATAATTTGCTAACAGGGAGAATAGCTATGAAAAATATGGGTATTGTTGTTTCCACCATACATGCTGCCATTAAGTTCCAAACCCCATTCGGAGTAGGAACTGTTCATTCTAATTATGGGACGGATAAGGGGATATATGGTGTCAAGAGGGTCAAGGAAGAATCGGAGGAGCCTCCGATAGCAATTCTAAGTTGTACAGATGCAGAAGAGCGGGTTGTAGTTAACCCTAGCTACCCCGAACAAATAGTGGTAATAGGAAAGCAACTCCCGGCGAGTTTCAAGGCCAAGCTCACAGAACTGCTGCAGACTAACCTTGTTATTTTTGCTTGGAAATATTATGATATGACAGGGGTCCCAAGAACATTGTTGATAGACGGACAGCCCTTCGGCACAGAGCATAAACTCAATGAATACAAACATATTAAGCCAATAAAACAGAAAAGAAGGAGCCTAGCCCCCGAAAGAAACGCTGCAGCCTGCAAAGAAGTTGATGAACTGACACAAGCGGGCATTCTAAGGGAAGTCAAGTACCAAACCTGGGTGGCCAACCCAGTAATGGTCAAAAAGAGTGACGGAGGGTGGCGCATGTGCGTTGACTTTACTGACATCAACAAAGCATGCCCAAAGGATTGCTACCCCCTACCAGAAATTGACTGGAAGGTAGAATCCTTGGTAGGCTTCCGACTAAAGTACTTCCTAGATGTCTATAAAGGGTATTATCAGATCCAGATGGCAAAGGAGGACGAAGAAAAGATAGCCTTCTACAGAAGCAAAGGTGTCTACTGTTACAAAAAGATGCCCTTCGGATTGAAGAATGCAGGGGCAACATACCAACGACTCATAGATAAAGCCTTCAACAAACAGATAGGAAGAAATATCGAAGCATACATTGACGACATGGTTATTAAAAGCAAGATGGAGGAGGACCTACTCCTCGATGTGCAAGAAACCTTTGACCAGCTTCGGGCGATTAACATGAAGCTGAACCCTAAAAAGTGATCTTTTGGTGTCGAAGAGGGGCAATTTCTAGGGCATTTAATTACTAATCAGGGGATCAAGGCTAACCCCTCCAAGGTCAAGGAAATTACGGATCTCCAAGATCCTAAGTGTTTAAAAGATGTGCAAAGTTTGAATGGGAAGCTAGCCGCTCTAAGTCGATTCTTGTCGAAGGGGGCTCACAGATCCCTACCGTTCTTCAAAACACTTAAAGGATGCGTCGACAAGAATAATTTTCAGTAGAGTCAGGATGCAGAAGCTGCTTTTCAGAAGATGAAGGAGTTCATTGAAATCCTTCCAACACTTACAGCCCCAATCAGAGGCGAGGTGTTGTTCATGTACTTATCATCCTCAATGGAGAGCATTAGCACAGTCCTTATGGCAGAACGGGATAAGCGACAAATCCATATTTACGTTGTCAGCAGGGTCTTGCAGGGGGCAGAGGTCAGCTACCCAACATTGGAGAAGTTAATACTAGCTCTAATCTACGCAACAAGAAGGCTCCGACGATACTTCCAGGCCCATCCAATCACAGTCTTAACCGACAAGCCACTCAAATAGATCTTGTCGAAGCCTGAAAAGTCAGGAAGGGTGGCTAAATGGGCTATCAAACTTGGGGAGCATGAAATAGAGTTTAAGGGTCGAAACTCTATTAAAGGGCAAATTCTCGCAGACTTCTTGGCAGAAACACCTTCCGAACCGGACACATAAAAGGAAGAGCCCAAACCTAAACTCACTGAAGCACAGGATGATTGGAAACTTTATACAGATGGAGCATCAAGCTCCGATGGTTCTGGAGCAGGTCTAATGCTAGTCAGCCCTGACGGGAAGGAGCATACATATGCTCTTCGTTTTGTGTTTGAAGCCACATACAATGAAGCGGAGTACGAAGACTTATTAGCAGGCCTTCGATTAGCTAAATATATGGAGGTCAAAGCTCTTGCCTTTTTGGTAGATTCTCAATTGGTAGCTAACCAAGTGACAAGCTCCTATGAAGCAAGGCAACCCGTCATCAAATAGTACTTGGAAAAAACAAAGTAGATGCTGGAAAGCTTCGATTCCTACACCATCCAACATGTTCGTAGGAATCAGAACAATAAGGCAGACGCACTGAGCAAGCTAGCCTCTTTGGCCTTCGCTCATCTTACCAAAGAAGTACTAGTCGAAGTCCTACCTGAAAGGTCTTTTATTCGCAAGGAAGTCGCGGACGTATTTCATGAAGAAAGAGAGACATGGATGACTCCTATCAGGGAGTATTTGATAAGTGGCCTTCTCCCCGAAGATCCTAAACTAGCAAGGAAAATATGGGTTAAGTCCCCACAAAACCGGCTAATGGAGGAAACCCTATATAGAAGGCCGTTTCTATCACCTTGGTTAAGATGTGTGGGACCCAAACAGGCTACGAGCATCATTGCTGAAGTCCAAGAAGGATCCTGCGGCCTCCATGCAAGGCCCCGTTCAGTTTTCTCGAAGATAATGAAGTTAGGCTATTATTGGCCTTCGATGCATAGGGATGCGGTAAAAAATCATTCTCAAATGTGAAGCTTGCCAGATACAATCAAACGTTCCTAAGCTTCTGAAGCAGGACATGACAAGTGTGACATCCGCATGGCCCTTCTCCCAGTGGGGAATTGATATCGTAGGACCTATGCCTGTGGCTCCTGGAGGAGTCAAATTCTTGCTGGTGGCAATCGATTACTTTACTAAGTGGGTAGAGGCTAAACCCTTAGCCTCCGTTACGGGGAGACAGATCGATAAGTTTGTGTGGGAGCACATTGTGTGTAGATTCAGAGTGCCCCACATCATCATATCTGACAATGGAAAACAGTTTGCCGAAGGAGTCTTCTATGACTTCTGTCAAGGGCTCAACATAAATCAGTCTTGGACATCCATCTACCATCCACAAGGTAACGGACATGTATTGAGAAAAGGCTGGGACGAACTCATCACGGGTGGGTGGATTAGCTCCCTCAAGTATTGTGGGCTCATAGGACGCACCTTAAGTCAAGCAATGGTGAAACCCCCTTCAGCCAAACATACGGAACAGAAGCGGTCATCCCTTCGGAACTAAGTGTCCACACGGAGCGTGTGGCAACGTATGATGCCTCCCAAAATGATGAAAAGATCAGGGACAACCTTGATCTACTAGAATAAAGGAGAGAGATAGCCTCCATCCGAGAAGCCATGCACAAGCATAAGATCGAAGGCTACTACAACAAAAGGGTCAGGCCTTCCACCTTCAAGCCTGTGGAATACATGCTACGCCTCAACAGTGCAAGCAAAGCAGAATACTAGGGGAAGCTAGGACCTACTTGGGAAGGACCCTACGTGATACCTGAGGCCTATGGCAATGGAGCCTACAAACTGGCCACTCTTCTTGGAGAACCCATCAACAGGACATGGAATGGTACGAACCTCAGAAAGTTCTATGTTTAAGAAGTATTTTTACTTTTTCATTCTTGTAATTAGAAGCTTCTCATGGGAAAGCAAACATTATTGGTAGTTGTCTTAGTTTTCATTTCAAGAATGATGTAATCCTCTCTACCAATTCAATGATGAATAAGACATTTCCCACAAATCTCTTGCTTCGTTTCTTAAACACAAAGATTTGTTCAACCAAGTCGTTTATGAGTTTCAATGTCGAATAAAAAGGCATACGGCGTAACAAACGCCTCATTATTTAAGCCTATTAAAACATTCACATTAACTCTCCTAGTAGTTTATGGCACTTGTGAAAGTACAAACAAAGTCATATTACTTAAAGGATTTGAGATAGAGTGGGTCGCGACCCTCTGTCAATGATCAAAATTGGTCATTATATTCTTGGGGTTGAAATTTACACACAATGAGGTTGTTTAACCTTAGGTTGTAAAAATTAAGCGTTGAAAAAATGGCGTAAGAGAAGTTTACAAGAAAAAAATAGCTAAGTTTATAGGGATACTCCCCCACATAATGTCATTCAAAATGAGGGCTAATGCCCTTGTACCTGCATATGGAGCCGAAGCCCCATTTAAGTTGTCTTTGGCCTAGGCCATACATCACAAATATTAAATTGTTTGAGGAACCAGACACACATCATAAAATAACATCAAATTGTCTTAGAAAGGGTACATGCCACCCTTGGAACTAAATCACTGCCAACATGGCAGCCTTCACTCTGGCTTCTGAGGAGATGGAGTTGGAGATGCTTGGTGGAAACCGTCTTCTTGGTAGGGGTCGCAGGCTTGATCTTGCGGGCTTCTTTGAGAGGAGGTCTTCCAGAGGTGCCATGGGGTCTTTGGTAGCTTCAGCCAGGAAGGGGTACTCTGCAGTTGCAAATGCATTTCCCGCATCTTCGTATTCTGCCTTCGACGAGGGACGGTAGCACTCAATTTTGGAGAGGTCTACGGGTTTACCTGTTTTAGCAGCCTCCTCCAAAGCTAAGCACCATCCATGGAAGATAGCTGCTTTGATGACCTTCCACATTGCAGCTCCCAACTCGTCACTATGATAGAGCTCCATGGCTATGTATGGAACCACCTTAGACACGACCTCAACACGGTCCTTTTGCAACATCTTAAACCTCATCTGTAAGCCGTCAACCTCCTCCCTCAATTTCACTTCAACCTCTCCAAGCCTAGCCCTCTCACTTTCCAAACCGGCATACTTTGTCTCTAGCACAGCATTTTGACCAGTTAGGCTAACAACCTTAGCCTCCTCCAACTTGAGCTTGCCACATTCAGTTGTCAATTCGGCTATCTTCTCATGAAGATCTTGAACGAGTGGGTTCTTCTCAACATCCCTCTCAATGTTGTCACATTTAGCCTCCGGCTTGGCATACTCCTGATCTCTGTGCTTCTCCCTCTCCAGCATGACATCCATCTCTTGTCTTGCCTTGGTAACAGCCCTAAGTAGCTCCCTGGTTCGACCATTCAAATGATTGTCCAACACTGCCTACCTTGCAACACTCTTGTCGTGTAGATCGCAAACCCCTTCGATGGACATGTTGTCCAGCAATCCTTTCCATTGGGAGGGGGTAACATGATCCACAATTTGGTGGCAGGATAAAGCGTTGGGAAGCTCCTTCGTATCTGGAAGGCCTGCGACCAATACAATGCATAAGAGTTTAGTTAGTTACCATAATTATCAAGTCATATATTTTAAAAGGGGACGTTGCTTACCATGCATCTCCACAGTTTCATCCGGCAACTCAAAGGCAGATTTAACATACTACTTGCCCTCGACATTCTTCTGTCACACTGCCCTGGATCCGGAGGCTAGGAGGGGAGTTTTCCTCTTGTTTGTAGACTTGATTGCTTTTCCAGTTGTTCCCTTTCCTACTATTCAATCTGTCAGCTATACCAGTGGAACTTGTGATTGGGACATCCTCCTCTGCAGTATCGTCCGAATCTGCCGCGTTCTCAACTAATTGGGAGGGACCCTCCAACAACGCTTGCGGGGGTGCTGAGGCAACAGGCTCTGGTTTAGAAGTGTCTACATCATTTTTGTTGACAAATGTGGAAGGTGAACCAACACCGTAGGACTCTTCAGCTTTCTCTGCGGGCATGAAGCTCAAGTCTTCATCAAGGTCTTGGTACATGAAGTTCCTGAATGACATTTCTGCAAAAAAGAAGCAAGAAAAAATAAATATCAGTGCTACATTGGTCCTACTTAAATAAAAGTAGAAAGACATACTTTGTCCATGATAAATGATAAAAGGCTTGTTGGGAGACCCCTCCCAGGTGTGGGCAATCCCAGCCATGTACAAGATAGGCTCGGGGATCACTTGCACATCCGCAGGATACTTCGCCAAGCGCTGATAACAGGGATTCCTTCGCACCTCATATGGCAAGGGGTCATTGTATCATTTTGCATCAAACATGTACTCCTTATTCAACAAGTCTGGATAGTTGGGTGGGATAATAGTGTTTTGCACATAGAAAAAACTGCCTTTCCAAGTTGTTATGTTGGTATACACCCTCTCAAAAAGATTTGGCACATCTCTTTCAGGTCTTTTAGCCAAAGTTAACCAGTTACCCCCAGGATAGAGATTCAAGAAACCCCTTAAAACCTTAAGAGTTGGTTCATAGCCATATGCCTTGCACATTACTATGAATGTGGTCAGTTTGGCTAAACCAAACGGGTTGAACCTAGAGATATGCACTTTGTAGTATTGCATTAGCTCTAAAATAAGCGGGTGAATTGGAATCCTAAAGTTTGAATGGCTAAAAGAGTGAGTATATAGCCCTACGAAGCCTTTTGGGGCATCGAAGATACCTTGATTAGACTTGGGCAACATGATCTTAAACTCTTGTGGGATTGGGTAATCAGCCAGATGGTCGTGTAGTTATTAGCAAGAAGGAGTATTTACCTTTGGTTTCGGAGCTGGTGTGCGATCAAAGTTTATTGCGTGAAAAGAAGACGGAGAGAGTAAAATGTTTTAGGGTTTCAACCACTTTCCCTTAAATACTCTTTTCACCATTTTTTACACCGCACACGTGACCCTAAGAGTTACTCTTATCCGGATTTAAAACGTTTTTAAATTTCAAAAAAGTCTTTTTGGTCACCGGGTAAAGTGGGGATTTGTGATTACTGTAGCGGGCAGCTAAAGCGTTTAGGTGGCATTAAATATGCAGATTAGGCGCATACTTATCTTGTACATGATATGCTTTGCAGCGAAAGGATAATTTTCTTCGCAGGATGAAGTCGAAAGAAATGCCTCTTTGCTCATATGCATCACTTTCGACTGGGGGGCTTGATGATGTACCGTCCGAACAGCTCGAAGGACACCCCTTCAAGACTTGTCGAAGCCCTTCTTTATGAAGGTCCAAGTTAGGTCTCCAGAATATTCGTAGGCGTCAAACCACTCGTAAGCACGAAGGTTACCTACGGGGAATTCGCCATTCGAAACCCTAAGCCCTTCGGGGTATGGTTGACGAAGGAACAACGAATAGGAGAACCTCCTGACTTGGTCAAACCCACGATCTCCCTCTCTTTCTTGGCTTGCTCGCCAAGTTTGAGAACGTGGGTCACTAAGCCCTAGCGGTTACCCACAAACATGGGACGCCCCCAAGTTCTCCGACATTCGCGCAGAGGTGCCCCTAACCCTATTTCTTCCACTATAAATAGGTTGGACGGGCAAAGGATTATGGTAAGCTCATTCAACACTCATCTCTTTACTTACACACACTTCTACAACCATAACTCATACTTACTCTCACGCCGGAGGTGGTTCGCAGGGTCCAACCCCTGCGTAATCGCCTAACGTAGTGTCTTCGTATTTCTTATTCTCAGGTGAAAGACAATCTTGGCTGAAACATACACCCCTCGTACCTTTGATCATCATCGAATCCTGGTAGTGCAATTTATTGTATAATCACTAGTATCGTTTCTACTTGTGTGGAAATGCTTAAAGTTCAAAAGAAAAAAAATTAATATATAATTTAACTTATTTTTATCTTAGAAAACCATATTTATATATATTCGAAATGATTTCGCAAAGCGTCGCTATTTATAAAGTCATCATTTAGAAATGATAATAGTTTCCACGTCGTTTACTTATATGTGTTTAATGGTCATGGCGCACTAGTTTAAGTATAGACTTATAGATATTTATGTATATATTAGTTGTAATGAATTCGTTCAATAGAAAACACACACACACACACACACACACACACACACACACACACACACACATATATATATATATATATATATATATATATATATATATATATATATATATATATATATATATATATATATATATATATATATATATATATATATATATATATATATATATATATATATATATATACACTAGTTTTCGAAGCCCGCCCAATGGGCGGGCATGACTTATAAATATCGTTGGCATATTTTTCTATAACAAAAGAATGATGGTAAAAAATGGTTGGAAAGTGTACATGTTGAAAGAAAGGAATTTCATTGAAATACATGATGAGTATCTTTTTGTTAATGGGTTTAGCTATTTGTGGTCTTTATTGGTGGGTCAATATCTACATTCTAACTGCTTGAATATTTGTTCCATTATCTTGTGAAAAATGTTATAGATGCTTTCAATGTCCTCCCCTTAATAAAATTTGTAGCATAAAAATTTACTAAAAGACATCACATACAGTTCTAGATATATATAAGTGCTATTGACGAGTAGGATGTTTCGTCATTTAAAATAAATATATACAGGCACAATAGCTGAGAGATTACAAAAATATAACATATATCATACCATAATGATTGCGCCAAGTTATAGAAATAATCAACCCGCCCATTGAATTTTCCAAGCTCATGTTTAAAGGGATTAACAACTACAGTTACATAACTATCTATTATACTTTTGTAAGTTGTACGGGGTTCAGTGTACGATTAATTCCATACACATATCCTGTCACCCGTCTGTTACCTGCAAATAATTATACATACCCACAGCAGATAATGATTTTGTGACTCTCACTTTTGTTTTATCATTGTTAAGTTAAGGTTGAATCATCCTACGCCAAATGACACATCTGCTCCAACAGTAAGCATAGCCACCTAATTTGAGATCATTAAAAATATAAATATGAGTACTCTTTACATAGTTTATGTCCATATTTGACATACACAATCATAAGCAAAGACATACTCTGCCAATTAGCTAACAATAACTATTAGTGAGTTTGATAATATTAGTATAATTCCCTACAACTAAAAAAAATGTCGTTGATATATAGTCATATAGAAAGAGCATTTACGGATTATAATATTAACATAAAAAAGACAACAACAAAAAAACAAATTACTTGGTGATCTAGATTTTCGAAGACGTAACTTCTAGGCTTTGTCACATACACGAAACCATTTGTTAGGCATAATAGACATGTCATTATCTGCGCAAAATAAGAACTACATGTCACATTTTAGTAGAACGCAATATGTGCCACATAATACATCAGTAATCAGAGACCAAATGATGCATTGATGCATCCAACGTTATTAGTAATAATCTCATTTGGTCCTAAAAGTTTATCAAACTATAACTAAGGTACCAAACATCAATTGTAGTACTAACTGTTATCAATATATTTGTATAAACCAAAAATGCTACGAACTCTGCATGCAGTGCCTCACATTCACCATGTCCAGCTTTTATTGATATGGATATTCGCTCCTGTAGTATGAATATTATACATCTGTCAAATGGCTATTAAGAGATCAAACAAACTTTGAAACTTAGGGACTTTTAGTTCCTGAACCTAAATATAAACCTTTGGACTTGCAATAGATCATAGAAAAAGGATCAAATAAAAAGTACCCATTTCATAAAAAAAAAAACCATTTCGTAAAACTTCTTCAGAATTTCTAAAAGGGAGGTTAGGGAATGAAAATCGCAGAAAAGCATTTAGAAACAAATAAATAACGCTACTTTTTATGAACAATAAAACTGAGGAACATAGGAGAATGTGATGAACATAGAAAAAGTAATGAAAGAAACTCATTCTTTCATAATTTTTTCATCAATTCTTAATGATTTTCTCTCCTCTTTGTTGTGAGAATTCAGACTTTTTGAACAAATTTTTTTTTTTGGGTCTATTCTTCGAATACACGTGAATTGTCCTCCTTCCTTTTTAGACTTTTTAGGAATTGGATTCTTTTTATAAGAACCTAACCCATATGTCATATGTTACAATGGTTTATCTTTACCTTAAATGTTATTCATCGATTATGTGGCAGACACATTATTTTTGTTCGTGTAAGATATAGGATTTCACAAACACATCAAACCATAATCACATGAGGCGTTAACAAGTTTTAGAGAGAGAAAGTTCTAGTGAGAGAAATGGAAGAGAGTTAGGAACTATGTGAAAACAAAGAAAAATGGTATTGAAGCTCCAACCCTCTACTTTGGGAGGTAGAGGGTATTTATAGTGTCTTACAATAAACGCCACCTACGGGCTATGGATCAGGCATACAGTGGGTAAAGACCCGTCCGTCCTCCACGGTTTTACTTGACTAACTACTTACTAACATTAAATAACTACGACTACGAGCTTTCTAATGATTACATATACTTGAGGTGACCGACACTTTAATGACTGAATTTTCTAATTCCTAACAATCTCTCCCCAAGGGAGGTCACCTCAATTTACACAGAATACAAACAGATATTACATTAAGATTGTTCTTGAATTCTTGTTTAAGTTCTTTGCTCAGTAGCTCGTAGTCTTTGATTCTTCATGTTATCCATGTTTGAATAATTCAAGTGGAGGTCTTTAACTGATCCACGTGATGATGAGTTTTGAGCCAGCTTTTAGATCATCAGCATACATAAATCTCTGACTCTTCCATTATGGTTTTGACATTATGTGACGTTGTGACAGTGGACCGACATGCTCACATTCTGGACCATGATTTCTTCTTATCAGAGTAGCGGAAGCTTTAGTTGATTTATGATATTTGCAGCAGCGTAGCAGAAGCATGGAGTGAAAATATCAGAGTCGTTGATGCACTTATCATGGTTTCTTTTGAGATGAATGTGTTGTCTGAGCATGCGGCTATGGATTGACCTCTCCATTCTGATCAGCTGCAAACGTTGGGCGTACCTGCATACAACAGTTAGCAATAAAGCGCACGAAAGTGTCTTTGAGCACTTTCGTTGAATTGAGGTACACGGCCCACGGTTCCCCGTTGATCAGTACAAGTATTGCCTGTGATAAGGTATAATTCTGAAGAATCTCCTTGACAGGGTTTCGCAGCTGCTCTAGCTGTTCTCAAAACGGAACGTCTCAAAGAAGACAAGACGGAGTGAGTGAACCAGCGAATTTGAGATTCACTGATTGATGAAAAGAGATTTGAAAAACAATCGTGTACTGCTCAAGATAAAGTGTTTTTGCAATACAACGAAGGTTTTAAAGAAAATCAATTATCAATCATAAACACCTTTTATTTTTGAAATATTAATACACAGTCGATGTGCTAGAGAAAAGAGGTTCAAGCATAACGACCGGTTTTTCAAAGGTAACCGTCAATCCATAACCTGAACAAGGATTGATTCAAGAATTTGAATCGCCCCATTGTTTTTGTTCAGTTGTCACATGGTTGATCTATTGGATAGATCTCACATGCCACCTACCAAGAGCTTGTTTGATATTGGCTCTAGAAGGCTTTCCATCTTCATTGTGAATATGTTAGTATATCACTCAGATGTTCTGGCAATACCACAAGGATAATGCGTAGGACTCTAAAAGTATATTCTCTCTTTTCACATTGTGTGAAACAGAGAGTCTTCAATGATTGTGTCCTTAATGAGATTTATTGATGATCTCGTGGCTCTAGACTCAATTCTTCAATATCAACCATCTCTAAGAGGAAGTCAATAGATAATGTAGGTTTCCCTGTGAGAATGAAACAAGTCCTTTTAAGAGGAACTTGAGTAGCTTGGGAAGTTGTAGTGCAGTGCGTCACTGGGTCCATGACGTCTTGTCTTCAATACCGGTGTTACCTCGGTAACAGCCAGTAGCATATGAATTGAACCCGGTTTCTACCCTAAGGTTGAAAATAATGGAGGGCTATTTGTTTTCACCCTTTTCTCATTTATTTCTTTTTCATTCTTCAACCCCTTCAGTGCTTACTGAGACTTCATTACTAGAACCTTGTTGGGTTTATTCCAGTTCTAGCTCTATTTCAGTCCGCACTCTTCCCATATCTCACTTTTCTCCTTTTTTCATCATACCTAAGAACTCTACACTATCTAGTGGATTGTCCCTGGGTAGGTCTCTCCAGCTCTGGCGGGATCGTGGGAACGAATGCCTAACCTAACCATCCTTATATCACCATACATAAAGTAAATTTGGTCGATCTATTTGGTATTGTTCATCTGCCATTGGAACCAATTGAAAACCATTTGAAAAACAATCCAAGTACTTGAGATATATTATTAAAGCATTTTGTACCTAAATCATTTTTGATATTTTAGAAACAGCTCCCCTCAACATGTGCATCATAATTTTCAATAGTTTTGGCACATGGAGGCAAGAGGACTTGAAAATCTCAGATTAAAAGAACGAAAGATTCGATTCTTTGATCACCAATTTCTAAAAGATATCAACATCACTTTCCCGATCAAGATTAGTAGTTTTCATACTTTGTTAAGAATATTTTAGGAAAGGATGTGGTTTTCAAAAATTTTCTCCCCCTCAATATGTGCATCTGATTTTGAAATTGTTTAGCACATATTAGGGAAAACCTGCACTTTGGAACAAATTAATCATGTTTCAATCCTTTTTGGTTTAAAATAGATGCTCCCCCTTAACATGTGCATGGAAAATTTGAAATCGTTTGGCACATGAATGGAGGAGAGTTTGCTAAACACTTATAAAACCAATTATCGAATTATCAGTTTAAATCCAATTTAAATCACAAATTCTCCCCCGATCACAATTTTCAAATCCTTTGAGATTTGTGATCTCTATTGATTTAAATTAAATTTTAAGAACTTTTGAGGAGAATAGTGACTTGCTTTTGAAAAACATTTTAACTGATAAGGATCGGACTTAGAGACTTTAAAGTCCATTGATCAATTATGCATAAATATCTATTGAAAACATAACATTAGCCAAGGTCTTGAACCACTTGTATAAAACATTGTTCATTTTGATTATCCAAAAGTAGACCTTGCTCGTTTACGTGCCAATTGTTTTAAAAAAAATACTCTTTTTAATTCGATTGAAATCATTCTCCCCCTCAATCAATGACACAAGTTGTTGATTGAGAGATAGAGATTTTGACAGATGATAAGCTCAGATGATTTTCAAAAATAATAGAGTACGAGGTATTTTCAAAGCAATTTTGTTTGCATAAAATGACAAATATTTTTCAGAAGAATCATTAGACGGAAAAATATTTGAAAAAAAACATTTGTCTTTTTGGTGACAAACATTTGTTTTAAGAATCAGAGCATGAGATTTGAAAAATAAGATTAAGCATGGCTCTGTTCTTTACTTTTAAAACGGGTTACTTCCTGAAATGACAATAAACCACCATTTTTCTCCGCCTTTTTTTTTTTTTTTTTTTTTTTTTTTTAACAATTTATGTACATTCGAAGAGCATCTAAAAACCCGTGACATTCTTTGAATGCCAACACAAAGTCCGTAGATGATATCGAATAAAATAATAATAAAAAAAAACATGACAAAATAACAGTATTTTTTTGAAAATTTTCAAGATTTTCTAATTTTTATGGATTTTTGAAAGTTTTATATTTTTATATTTTCTTTTGTGGGTTTTGAAATTTTGTATTTTGTTTTTTGAATAAATATATACAAGAGATAGATGAAGAAAAAAAAAACCATTTACTCCTCGTCTTCTTCTTGAAGACGTTTGAGTGTTTCCGGTTGTAGGCTCTTTAGACCAAGTCGTGGAAGGATAAACTCAAAACGTTCTCTAGGAAGAGCTTTGGTGAAGATGTCGGCTAACTGGTATTCAGACCTCACAAAATAGAGTTCTACCACACCTTTTTCCACTTGTTCCAGAATGAAATGATGTCGAATTTCAATGTGCTTTGCTCTTGAATGTTGAACGTTGTTGCACGAGAGAGCAATGACACTTTTGTTATCACAATACAGAGGGATTTTGTTGAATTCAAAGCCATAGTCAGATAATTGGGATCTCATCCATAGGATTTGAGCACAACAAGATGACATGGCTATGTATTCAGCCTTTGTAGAGGATATAGAAGTACTCATTTGTTTCTTTGAAGACCAGCTCACAAGCTTATCACCCAAAAAACTGAGCACCTCCAGACGTACTTCGACGTGTATCTTTACATCCTGCATGGTCAGCATCTGCATAGGCTGTTAGTGACATACCGGTGTCCTTCGGGTACCAAAGTCTCATGTTGATGGTTCCTTAGAGATACCGAAAGACCCGTTTAACCGCTTCAAGGTGCTTTTTGGTAGGCTTAGCCTGGTATCTAGCACACATGCATATAGCTAACAGAATATCAGGTCTACTGGCTGTGAGGTACATCAGGGATCCAATCATACTTCGATATTTCATTTGATCTACCGTGATCCCTGAGTGGTCCTCATCCAGTTTGGTACGTTCCACCATGGGAGTGTCAACGGTGTCACAAGTGTCAAATCCAAATTTCTTTAAAATTTCATTTGCATATTTAGATTGATTAATAAAAATGCCTCCGGGACTTTGTGAAATTTGTAATCCCAAGAAAAATGACATTTGTCCCATCATTGACATTTGAAATTTCGAGCCCATCTCCTTAGAAAAACGGTCACATTCATTGGGATCAGTTGAGGCAAAGATAATATCATCAACATATATTTGAACGTGAATTAAATGTTTGCCTGACTTTCTGGTGAACAATGTCGGATCAACTGCTCCTTTACTGAATCCATTAGATAGAAGAAAATTTGATAGCGTGTCATACCATGCCCTTGGAGCTTGCTTCAAGCCGTAAAGAGCCTTCTTCAAGCGATAGACATGAGTAGGACGCTCTGGATTCACAAAACCTTCCGGTTGGCTGACGTATACGAATTCTTTAATATCTCTTTTAAGAAAAGCCGTCTTTACATCCATCTGATAGACTATCATATTCTTACTTGCAGCATTAGCCAGGAAGATTCTGATTGCCTCGATGCGTTCAACTGGAGCAAATGATTCTTCAAAGTCAATACCTTCCTCTTGACGGTATCCTTTTGCAACCAATCTAGCCTTGTTCTTTAATACATCGCCATGCTCATCAAGTTTTACTTTGAAGATCCAATTTAGAGCAATGATCATAGCACAGTCAAGAGCAGGTACTAATTCCCATACATCTAGTCGATCAAACTCATGAATTTCATCTTGCATGGCATTGAACCAGCTGTCTTCATTCATGGCAGTTTTAACATCTTTTGGTTCGACCTTGGATAGTACGGAGTTGAAGAAGCACCATAAGGCATCAGTTACAAGTTGTTTGCGAGTGGATACTGGACGAGAGGGATTTCCAATGATGTTGTCCAATGGGTGATCATGTGTCCATTTTCTAAGGTGTTCGTATGGTTGTTGTTGAGGAACTGAAGTAGCAGAGTCGATTTCTCCTGATGAAGATGGTTCTGATGATGATTCAGGAGCAAATATGTTTTCAAATGGGGCATCTTCGGGAGTAGCAAAGGGATTCTCTCCATCAAGGGTGGCAGAAATAATTCCATGATGTACACTCGATGATTGATGATTTGTTGATGAGACAGAATGATCAGCAGCAGGCGCTTCTTGACTTAATGACATAGAAACTGAAGGGTTAACTTCATTGACAGGGATAGAAGCAGCCTCTGTTGATGGAATTGATAGATCATTAGCAATTGGCTCATAGTGTTCATCAAACATTGGATCAAACAGTTTCTTCAGGTCATCTTCTGAAGGAGGTACATAAGGAGTTGCTGGCGAAGAATCGTATACAAGAGTAGAACTGATGGGACTACTTGATGATGCGGGTCCAGAACTGGGTTGTCCAGGAGCCATTTGACCGGTTAGCTCATCAAACGTAACGTGAATTGTTTCCATGATATTTCGGATTCTTTTGTTGTAGATTCGGTATCCTTTTCTGCTTGGTGCATATCCTACAAAAACACCAATGTCCGCTTTAGCTTTAAGTTTGCCTAAGTCTTGACCCTCATTAGTTGGATAACACAATGCACCAAACACACGAAGGAATGAAAGATTAGGTTTTCGATTGTGGACAAGTTCATATGGAGTTTTTCCATGAGAAGTGTGAATTAGGGATCGATTTTGAGTGTAGCATGCAGTGGCAATAGCTTTAGCCCAGAGAAACATTGGAACCTTTTAGTAAATCAGCATTCTTCTAGCGGCTTCCACAAGAGTTTGATTTCGTATTTCAACAACACCGTTCTGTTGAGGAGTTCGTGGAACACTTCTTTGATGACTGATTCCAACACTTTCATAAAACTCACAAAGTTGTTTATTGACAAACTCAGTTCCATTGTCTGTTCGGATGATTCTGATAGTTTTGTTAAGTCGAACCTGCAGCTGTTTGATAAGTTTAATGATGATATCTAGAGTTTCGTCCTTTGTCCTTAGGAACTTAACCCAAGTAAAACGAGAGTAATCATCAACCGCAACTAACACATATTTCTTCCCAAAAATATTATGCACTCTCATGGGTCCACATAAATCCATGTGAATGGTATGAAAAACTTCCGTAACTGAGTTTGTAGGTTTGGGTTTGTGGGCATACTTCTTGCTTTTTCCCAATTGGCATGCTGAACAAAGATGATCCTTTTCATACTTTAGTCTAGGTAAGCCTATTACTAAGTCCTTTCTAGAGAGATCATTTATGGTGCTAAAGTTCAGGTGATTTAGACGATGATGCCATAACCATGACTTTGTTTTCGAAGCCTTTGACAACAAGCAGATTGGAGAAGACTTCATCATATCTTCGATAGAGATGGTGTATAGATTTGAACCACGTGTTCCTCTTAAAAGTTCTTTACCATCAAGTTCTCTAACGAAACAAGTATGTTTTCTGAAAGCCACTTCTAGATCAGAATTACAGAATTGACCGACAGGGAATAAGTTATGACCAAGACCTTCAACGTAATATACCCTGGAGATAACACTATCACCGACAACATAATCTCCATAACCCATAATTGCACCGAAATGATCATTCCTGAATCTAACAGTCCCGATGAATTTACTCATAAAGTTCATGAGCCGTGACCGGTCTCTAGTCATATGCTTGGAACAGCCTGAGTCCAGGTACCACAGAACGATTTGAACGATCTGCAATTGAACACAGACAAGAATGGATAACTGGATAAATGGGATCCCCATGCAAGAATGGGTTCCATTTGGTTAGTAACACTGATTGGAACACCCACATCAGAAGTAGAAACAATGGAATCATCAGGGATAGATGCAGTACTAGTGTCAGTATTTGACCTATTCAAAGTATGTTCATTTCTTAAAGAAATAGTTCTACCAGTAGGCATCCATTTCCTAATGGGCATTGATCTAGATAATTTAGGGTACATCTCATTAAGATTGAATTTGCGGCCAGTATGTATCTACTGATAACCTATCTTACTAAATTTCCTTCCTGTGGGATTCCAATGTTTTCTAACCTTCTTCCGCCATTGCTTTCTACCCTTCTTAGCTTGATTTTTTACATTAACAATACTAACAGGGCAATTAACAGCATTAATCAACTCATTCACACCACATTCATGATTAGTAACAGAAACCAAGCAATCATCATTACATGTTTTGCCAAAAGTAGCAGAATTCGAATTAATTACAGTACGCTTATAGCTTTGCACAATTTTAGCTTGCGAGGTCCTATCTTGCTTTGTATTACCTGGAGGCTTTGACCCGCTTGCTTTTGTGTCACTGATTACTCCTGTAGAGGGAATTATGGGAACATTAATTGGTTAGGCTACCTTATGCATTTCTGAACTAGAAGTGCAGGGATCTGTACTACTTGAGGGCACTTTAAAGTTCACTTTTTTAACACTGGGCATAGAATGGTTTGCATACTTAGCACTAGGCATAGAACAAGGCATCACATCTTTATTTTTCTTACATAAGGATTTTGGACATGTTGCTCTTAAACATTCTAGCAGCTTCTGAGATCGTTTGGCCTGAATGCAAGCAAACCTAATTTCACTATCAAGTGGCTTGTTTATGTAATCTTCTTCAACAATCTCACAGAGACATTCTAGACTATCCTTAAGGTGAGCGAGATAGTTATGAAATACAAGTTCGTTATTTCGAAGATGAGGAGGAATATATTTAACAGTCACAGTATATTTGCAGTCTGCAGATGACTTTGATGCAACATTCTCATTAAAGACAAGTGGCATTTTCCCTTTTTCCTGACTCCTCAGATTCTCAATTTCCTTTTGTAAAGTTGTTATTTTTTCGTTGTTCTTGTCACGAGTGACTTTCATTGAATCGTATAACTCTTTAAAGTGTCGTTTAACCTTTTCATTTTCTTCTAGAAAACTCTCATTTTCCTTTTGTAAAACATTAACCAAGTTTTGAAGATGAAAAGTTTGAGAGCACTGAGAATCTAAAGGAGGAGGCATTTGGGAGCCAGTCACGTTGTTCTTTTCACCCTTTAATTGTGAAATTTGGGCTTTCAACTTTATGATCGTGTTACAATGAGCTTGAATCTGTTCGTCACGTTTGTTTATTTCAAAAAGTGCATCAAACTCTGGAACATTTAAGGATGTCTTGATGTTTGAGGTTTTGACATTTTCCTTGAGATGTTGATATTTTAATTGCAAATCAAAATGTTCAACTTCTAGCTTAGAAAGGTGTTTTACCAAATTGTCGTGATCATCCTGATCAATTTTATCATTTAGTTCTGAGTTTTTGTTTTCAAGCTCAATGACACGATCATGGGAGACTTTCAAAGCAACAGTTAATTCATGAAATTGAGAAGCAGTAATAGAATGCTTAGTAACAGTACAAAACACATCTAGAGCCACACAACTTAATACTAAGTTCTCATTTAGGATATGCAAATTCTTCCTTTCAATTTCATTATATTTGAGTTCCCGTTCATAATCATTTACCTCAACAATCATTGCATCAAATTCCTTTTCCATTTATTTGATACCTGAGTTAATCCCCTTTTGAAGACTTTCAAATTGACCTTTTAATTGTTTAAAGAAAGGCATGACCTCAGTTAAATAGCATTCTTTAGTTTTCTCAAAACCCCTTTCCCCTTTAGTTATCCCTGTAGGTGTGATTCTCTTCTTACATGTCTTCTCAAAATCAACAAATAGTTGATAAACAACATACAGGTTGATTAAGGTCTTGCTATTAGTGGTAATAGTTCTAGGAACTAAGTGCATTGGTGTATTTGGAGGATACACAGTGGCTGCAGGCATTTTCCTAAGGGGAGTGTTTGTTTCAACAAGTACATTAACTTTTTGTTTATCCATATCTTTCTTCCAAAAAATTTGTTATGGGGTTAATTGAGTTTGATGCTTAAACATGTTCAGGGAGATCCAATTTTCCTTAGTGTAATCATGGGGTATGATCGTTATGTTATTCTTTTTACATGCAGGATCGTTAAGCTTCTTATCCATTTTCTCCCTAGATGCATCATCTAATTTTCTGTCCTCTTTTGTGCTTCCAATACATGATGGTGTTTGCCTAGGCTTAAGAATCTCATTACCATCATATAGTAACTTATGAGCAGCTCTAGCCTTTTTACCTACCTCGGGATTTGGTTCTTCAACAATGGGAATATTATGCTTATCGCTTAAGACTCTATGCTTAGTGATCATGTGAGCAGTCTGAATGGTATTCCCTTGTACGTACAACTTATTTTCAAGCTTGTTTTTCAAAGTTTTTAGGTTGGAAAATTCATTTAAAAGTTTTGATTCCTTAGCATTAAATTCCTGCTTAAGCACTTTCACATTTTCTTGAAGTTCTTGTTTTTGCTTAGAAGTTTTAGAAAGCTTTTCTTTTAAGGAATCTAGCTCTTGTTTTAATATTTCTTCCCTAAAATTACTTTTTCTAATAATTGCGCGCATTTGGGCATCCATTTCCTGCTCACGGGTAGTTAACACAAACTTAGCACGTTGTTCATACATAGCAACTTGTTCTTTATAGGCATTCAGTTCAGAGATAACAAAATCATCAGGGGCACATGCAGTGTATTCATCAAAGACATGGTCATCATTGACTGCAGAAGATGCATCACTTGGTACAATCACACTTTCACTTTGTGTCACATATTGATCATATGGGACAATATTACTATTACCCACATTATCCATATCTGATTCATTAGTTACATGTGTTTGTACATTGATATGCTTCTCTTGCTTATCAACTTCATCGTATAGTTTTAATACCTCAGAGATGATTGATTCTTTGGAAGGACCGGCCTGCTTTGATGATGAGACCTTTGGAGAGACCATTGGAGAAATGCTAGCCATGAAGATTGTCTGGGCAGTAGGTTCATCATCGACATCAGAGTCATATGCATCACAATCGGCAAATTGAAAGGCATTTTGATGATTGTGACCTATTTCCTGAATTGGCTGCTCATCCACATCTGCATCATATGTCTTAGCATTCCCTTCTGCAAGAAATAACAACTCCTCTTCATCCAAAAATGCACCATTGTCCTGAGCTTGCACAAGCAACATCATGTCTCTGAAGTATTCTGCATTTTGAGGACGTTTTGGAGATGTGTAGTTCCTTGCAATGTGTCCATCACCACCACAGTTGTAGCACTTGATTGGCTTTACTTGTCCCTGATTGTTATTTCTTCCACAATTCTGATTAGCCACATACCCTCCACCTACTCCACCTCTTCCCTGTTTATACTGCCTTCCTTTAACTGGTTGCACCATAACCTTTCCATCTCTGATAGTAGCTTGATTGTGTGGGTTGGACGTTGTTCTGAGGTTATTGTTGGTGTGAGGAGTGGTATTCAGATTTTGACTAACCATGAGAGACAGTTGATTGATGAAGTTTTCCATTATTGTGTTTGAGTCTGGAGGCTTATATGCTGGATCAGGAATAAGCTTGTAGTTACCATTACCCATAGGTATGACTTGAGAAGCTTTGGTGGTAATTCCAACATTTGTGTAAAAGGCTGTTGAATCATTTGAAGAACTTGTTTCTCCCTGTTTAGTTTTGAACTGTTCAAGAATCATTCTTTCAAACATAGCATGTCTCTCGTTTTGAAAGAGGAAGGCATACAGTTGCTCATAGTTGGTGTTCATCAATCCTTTGGTTAGCTTCACAGAGGTGACAAATTTGTGCCATTCGGGATTCATGTTGTTCACAAACTTTGAGTTCAGCTGAATATTTGGCATGGTCATTTTGATATTCCTCATATCATTCACAAGCTTGTGGAATCTCACGTAATATTCATAGACACTTTCTTCTGGTTTCATCTTAAAGTGCTCAAATGCATCATACAGTTGTGATTCTTTGTCTTCCTTAGTTAATTCAGAACCCGAGAAAAGCATCTTGACATTATCCCAAACTGCCTTGGCTTCAGTGTTGTGATTGATAAGCTTGTAGACATCTTTTGGAAGACCCTGAAGTATAATGTTTGAAGCCCTGATATCTGCATCGAATCTCTTTTTCTCCTTATCACTGAGCTCATCATATGTCTTTGGTCTGTCCAATCCAAAGATCATTGTTCCATCTGCAGCAGTATCAATTATGTCTCTTGTAGTCTCAATCTGATAAGGTCCTTCATCAATTGACTTGAGAATGTTAACTCCATTTTCCTTTCCCAGACAATACAACCTAATTCGTTGAGCCCATGAGTCATAGTCAATTCTGTCAAGCATGGGTGGACGAGTGTCTGAACCAGCTGCTTGAACGTCCTCAGCTACAGTAGAGATGATTGTAGGCACGTTGGTAGAAATGTTTACAGATTTCATGGGATTTTATAACTCTATGATTAAACCGGGAAATAGATTCTTTCACGGGATTTTACTAAATCAAGAGAAAACAGTATTAGGAACAAATATCAACCAAGTCGCTATAACCCTTGAACCAAGTCGCTAAGTAGCAACTCGTTAAACCTCAAGTTGCTGTGAATCAAGTCGATAAGCACAAGTCGCTAAGACCTAAGTCGCTGAACACAAGTCGCTAAAGCACCAATTCTCTAAGCAGACAAGTCGCTAAAGAGCAACTCACTAAGTATCCAAGTCGCTAAGAATCAACTCGCTAAGAACAATAAGGACAAGTCTCTAGAAATAATAGAGACAAGTCGCTACGCCAACCAAGTCGCTAGCGTAAGTGGAACCTCCACTACGTTGTACTGTTTGTCGGCTTGTCTCAATAGACAAGTCGCTAGGCTCAAGTCGCTACTCCTCTAACTACAAGTCGCTGGAAATTAACAAAGTAACTCGCTACCAAGAAAACAACTCCGAGAGCCAAGTCGCTAGGTAGAAAACTTTAAGAATAATGCTTTTCAATCCAAAACAAAGCCCAACCACAGTGATTCAAGATTTACAAATCAAAACCCAAACACATAAAATGATTCTAAACACAAAAGTACACTCAAAATTCAAACTCTAACACAAGAAATGATCTAAATGATGCAAAAACCACTAAACTTTTTCAAACCCAAAAACCATATAAAACCACTAGAAATCCAAGGATATGTAAGAGAGATGATCAAACCATGGATCTTGATACCAATTGTAAGATATAGGATTTCACAAACACATCAAACCATAATCACATGAGGCGTTAACAAGTTTTAGAGAGAGAAAGTTCTAGTGAGAGAAATGGAAGAGAGTTGGGAACTATGTGAAAACAAAGAAAAATGGTATTGAAGCTCCAACCCTCTACCTTAGGAGGTAGAGGGTATTTATATTGTCTTAATAAACGCCACCTACGGGCTGTGGATCAGGCATATAGTGGGTAAATACCTGTCCGTCCTCCACGGTTTTACTTGACTAACTACTTACTAATATTAAATAACTACGACTACGAGCTTTCTAATGATTACATATACTTGAGGTGACCGACACTTTAATGACTGAATTTTCTAATTTCTAACAGTTCGTACATCTTAAGTTAGTAAAGCATGCAAGCTAAGTTGCCTAGATGATGCATCATTGCGCTAAATTGATAACTATGAATATACATGTTCTTAAAACTTGGAGCGGCAAAAAACATGAGATTTCAATATTAAACGAAACCCTTTGTTCATTATCATCATCTTCACAGATAAGTTGAAGAATTAATTACGTCTAAAAGTTCATTTTATGGTGTTTATTGAAGAGCAATGTAAACATTTGATAGATAGTCAAACATGTATTTAAACCCTGTGACAAATCAAACGATGAAATTTTGATGGTACAATCAGACAGAACGTGTATAAAGAATTTGAATTACCGGTGTGATCACCACGCTGTAGCGAGACCAGATTATCCAGGTGGCTGTGACAGCTGCAAATAAAATATAAGAGGTTAAAGATCGAGCCAGCTGTGGTATAGGATTCCTCCTTTACTTTATATAATTTTAATCCTAATACTTTCCAAAATCAAACAAATCACCAAACATTTTTAATTTTTTTTGCTCCAGAATATATTTGTCCTGATGTCTTCTATAATTAGATGCATTAATCAATTCTTACAGCCAAGACATACAGCTTTTAGTCAATTCAGAAATAAGAAAGTAACCCGCTCTACACTCACGATACAATGCGGAGCCTTTTTTGGGGAAGGAGCGTGAGAAAAGAGAGAGCAACCTAAACAATTGTAAGGAATTAAAACAATACTTGCAGCGAAAAAAATTACCAAATTGTTGTGGGTATGAAAGTTTCCCTGGTGGCTTGGCAAAGTCTGCAATATTAGCGATGCTAATGCCCCACTTAAAAGTTGGAGCCCAGAAATGAACTGCAAGAGCACATTGAAGGTCCGTTGAGCGTACTTTGCAATTTCTAATGCTTCGAGTAGGTCTTGGCCAATAGCTATCAACATGGGTGAATCAAAATTATGAGCATGACCATTAAAGCCTGCAAGATTGTAAAGCATGCTAAGCTCCACCGTGTATTTTTTTTAGCACCTTCTTCATCACTAATTCCTAATGTTAATATGAAAGTAATAAAGTGACATAGTGATAAGAAGAAATTTTCCAGTTCACTTTTTTTTAATTAACCATTTCAAATGTATGCGTACTTCAAGTAATAAAGTAATCGATTTTAGTAAATCAATTTAAAAATCTTGAACAAAGTTTAAAACAGAAAAAATAAGTCAACTGAAAGTTTAAAAATATATCAATTGCGTTTTTTGTATCCACTAAATATTCAACTAATATTCTTAGGTTCGCCAATTTTATAAATTGGATACAAAAGATAGCCTAAAATGACCCGTGAATAAACTCAGAAGCTTCGACTATGGGAATAAAATTTAGGGTGGGATGAGTTCCATGTGCATCTTTTGGAGTAGCAGGAATTATCCGGAATACACCACCTAAAGACTTTCCTAGCATTACGATATGCGTCTTCTAGTAGTTCAGGAACATAATGTGAGCAAGTTATAAGATATTGGATCGAATGTTTCTGTAAAGCATTGATTTAAAAAAGTTTCCATGATGAATCTAAAGAAAGTGTATCAGTAAAGATGTACTTACATCCATGGAATTTCTTCCATACATAGACTTTGGATTTGAGTGAACAATATAATGATGTTGTTCTCTTCATCCTAGATGCAAAAAATACCTGTGTAAGTAAAGGATACTGTTCTCGACATTTTAGCCTGCCGGCTCACGTAGGATGGTGAGCCTCCAAGCGCCAATATTGTAGCCTTCTCAATCTCTGAAGTTCTAGTTCTAAATTTGAAGCATATTTTAGGAAGGAGGCTTTTGATGGTTGATTTAACTTTAGACGATGAGGGACATGATTTTAATGGATGCATATAAGTTAGCTTATTTTATGGGCTTACTAAGATTTGAGAAAGCCGATAATCTCACGTTTTTAGCTAGAAGCTTATCACCTTAACAATGTTGATAAGCTCACAAGCCGATAAAAGTGAGCTTTCTGGCTTTTTAACATCTCAGTAAGCCAAGAAGCCCATAGAATATACTAATCCAAAGTCCGAACTCCGAATACCTCCAGTATCAAAGTAGTATCTTTAAAATTCAAAAGTCAATTCTATACTCTTGTTTTTGTACAAAAGAAGCAAGGATCACTATGAGTTTTTGTACAAAAGAAGCAAGGATCACTATGAAATGAGGCTACCTAGCTTAAAAACCTTGAAACAAACAATATGATAACTTATAGTCAAATTCATAGGTCTGACTATATACATAAATTTGGTAGAGGCTAAAGAGTCAATAACACCAGAAAAATATAAGTTAACAGCATGAATAGATGTAAATATACAAAATATAGAATCCAATAGTGTATATTAAAAAGGTTCGGGTTTGTCCAATCTGCGAATATAAATAACACATCATGTGAATGAATCCAAATATAATTAACAAAAATGTTACTTCTCTTTTAGGACATTATTCATGGATGCAGCATATGAACTTAGTACCATAGGGTATACTACTACAAAAAAGGCTATAAACACCCCTAAATAGAGACTGGTTATATAAAACCCTGTTTCTATGGTAAAAAACTAGCGGGAATGAAAGGAACTGAGACTGGTTTTCTAAAAAAAACTAGTTTCCATAATACAAAATGCATAAAAACTGGGTTTGCGGGTAAAAACCGGTCTTTTTACATAATCAAAGACACTGTGTGTAGGTAACAACATGTCTCTATGTATTTATGCTATAGACACCGTTTTTGAAAAAACAACTGGTGTGAATATTCTCTATTTTGAACTTCCGAAAATAATGTGCAAATAACTATTTCAGAAAAATAGTTTTTATCGACCATAACAAGCAAAACCTAACACCGACACCGTCGTCACCATCTCTGTCTCTATCTAGTCGTCGATCGAAACCCAAACGCCGGCATCGTCATTACCGTAATCGTCGTCACCGTTATCAAGTTAGGTATAATATAACGATCCATTTTCATATTATAGATATTACAGTTGATTATGTGTTTATAAGTATGTGATAATGTGCTTATTAGGTTTTACAACTTTATCTATACTAGTCTATACTACTTATAATGGAGGGATGACCCTCTATCCTATTTATGAGTTTAAGATTTCATAAATTAAAATTTAAGCAAATACTACTTATAAAATATAATGTACAACTATGTAAAGCATAATTGATTTTAAGCAAATATTATTTCTTACATACATACAATTAATAAACCCCATCACAAATATATACAACTATCTAAGCACAACGTACAAATACAAATAAAACTACAAACACACTATTCAATACATACAATTAATACACAGTTTAATTCACTCATTCACCAAAATATATAACTCTTTAACCACAATGTACAATCTAATTAAGTTTCCAAAACATAAATCTGAAATCAAGCAGCTCAAAATAAAATAATATTTGTTCGCTAAAAAGTTAGTCACAGGATACCCGCCGCCCGATCACGCGGATACCCTGCTAGTATTATATAAAACATTTATAATTGTGGGTCTTACAAAAATTATGATAAGAAGAGCAAATCTCATCCATTAGATCATTTCTAATCTCAACCATCCATTACATCACATATACGGAGTATAAAGTAACAAAATATCACGAAATACATAGTAAAACTATAAAACACCATAAAACACACATAAACTCTCTCACTATCCCTCTTCTCCTATATTACACCACCATCACTAAACCGTCGGCACTGTCGCAACCACCACCATTAAACCATTGGGATTTTAACCATAATTACCGACGCTACTATCACTGGAACGGTCTATACAACCACCTCTAACAGATGTGGTACCACCATTAAAGAAGCCACCACCACCGAATCCGTCAGGAACTGCCGTTACCACTCCACCATTGCCAGATGTGGTACCACCCTACCACGTCATCGGCGCTAGTGGATCTGTCAACCTCCGATCTACCATCACCACCATTAGATCTGTCAAGAATAGCCTAAAAGTATACGCAATTCTCATATCTTTATATGGTTTAAAGTTGTTAATTGAAATTTTATATCAATTGTTCTTTTCTAAATGAAGATGGTAACTGATGATGATATTATATGCATAGTTGTTATTTACTGGTAATTTATAATTTAAAAAATTGCTTTGATACTATGAGCATTGTTGTTTCTAATTTTTTATAGAGTACCAGTATAATCAAAGTGGTACTATTGATGGAACAAGTTTTTGATAGAGTTAAAAAAAAAGTTCACATGATTTAAACTACAACCTTTTGTTGCATAATGTATATCCTAATCACCTCTGATTTATTTCTTAGACTTTAGTCGCTAACTCTAAAATTGTTTTTCACTATATTGAATGTTTGTGAATTAAATTTAGTGATAAAAAAGATATTTGTTGATATAGTCTTTTTCTTGTAAAATGTAATAACAAACATTCAACTTAGTTTAATTACAAGTTTATGAAATTATTGTTAGGATGCGCTAGCATAGTGTGATTTTACACAATTGGCACTTGCTTAAAGCATATCAGTATATCACTAATTTCAAACTTGTTGTCATTGTTATCGACTAATGACGTGATGTTAATTGGTCAACATATAAGAAAGTGAGTGCAGTTTCCATAAGTTACAATGGACAAGCTTAGTGATATTCAAGCATTAGTCTGTATGCATTATATACACTATAATATCGATCTGATTAAACATGCTTTTCTTCTTTCTGTGTATAGCAGGTTGCGTTCCCAAAGAAACTTTTAGATTGACCTCATGAGATTGACAATTTCTGTCTTGGCCATACATAGTGAGTGAGTTACTTGAGGTGACATAGTTCTTTGTTCTTTTAGGAAATTTATGGATGCGTATTGTAATCAGATTCAAATAATCTGTATGCAAAATTAATAAGCTTTTTGTTACAGCATCAGTATACTTTTTGTTCTCTAATAGGCTTTTTGCTAACCGTGTGATTGTACGCCCATTGATGAGGTAACCACGAGTCTATCATGGAATAGTCCTCTTATTACTCTTCATTCGTTTATACCATTATTTATTTTCTATTTTGTGGGTCACATTTTCATTTTTTCTCACATGAAGTAAAAAAAATTAAGACTCGCACAATGGAAATGGTAAATCACTAAATCAAATTAAGCATAATGTTTGCTGTTATATATAATGAGATGATACTCTAAAAGTTGCTGAAAAGAAATGTGATGTTTGTTTAATGTTTGTAGTATTGAAGATTACAAAACTTCTGGTCGTACTCCTACATCTGTTCACATGTCCAGTAAGCATGAGTTCCCTAAGCTTGTTATGTTAGGTACATATTAAGTTGCTAGAGACTGTAACTTTTTTTTTTTTTTGGTATATTTGTAGATGGTGAAGAGCGAATGCCGGAAATGTCACCGACTGGTCATCCTCAATTGGCAAGTGTAGGGGCTGCTTCAAGTACAGTTATGCAGACACTTGGCGTCATACGATGGGTATGTCAAAATCTGTATTCTTTAGTAGTTTAGACCATCATGGGGCGTACCAAATAAATTTGAAACGTGATAAATGCATAAAGTTAAATATGCGTTTATAGTATTATTTTAGTAGATCTAAACTCAATATATTTTAACATACGCTGATACACTTTGATTTAACTTTGCAGAACCGTTGACTGCTGATACGCTTTATCAACCCACCAGACTAGCAAAGATTGATATTTTCCGGGAAGCAATTAGAGGATGGTCGGATACTTGCTAATTACAACATCCAAAAGGTTAGTGTCAGATTTAGGATAACTTTTTTTTTTCATTTTTTTTATATATATATACTTAAGGTTTTAGGCTAATGCGCGCTTGTTAAATGATTTTTCTTTGATGCTAATGACATAATTGATCGCCTTATGTTGTGTGTCATTTGTCATTATTAAATAACTTGGAAGTTTAATTCTTGCACCGAAAACCCGTCTTAGTTGTTGTATAACCAATTATATCATAAATTTACATGTAGGTACCTTGGAGTGACGAGCGTCCATTAGAGAACAAAGATTTGAACGCCATCATTGGTGCATGGTTTACATTTTGGCGCGATTAATCCGAGATAATGATGTTCAATTATGTTGAATTATAGTGTTTTTTTTTATAGTTTGTTGAATTCTAGTGTTTTAATTTGAATTTTATCTAGAATTTACGTTTAGTTGAATTGACGAATTATCTTATATTACTTTGTTGATTTCAACATTTGTAGTGTATTTTAATCACTTTATATATATATTTTATGCATTTTATGTATGTTTCTTTATTAAAAAAAAATCATTTCTAAAATTTTCCAATTTCTAAAAAATTGAAAAATTTTAGAAATGATTTTTTTTTAATAATATAGATTTACCAAAAAGACAGGTTTTGAGATAATAACATGTCTTTTTTACTCTATATAAAGATAGGTTGGATGCTTCTATAAAAACAGGTTGTGGGAGAACCAATGTCAATATCCAATAAAAATATGTTTGTTTACTCTATAATGAAGACCAATTATAAAGAGAAAACCAGTGTCGATGCTTCTAATAGAGACATGTTGCCAAACCGGTTTCTTTATGTTTCGATCATGGAGATACCCCCCTTCAGAGAGTTGTTCCAAAACCACTTTTCATGGGCTATTTTGACCGGTTTCTGTGAGATTTTTTGTAGTAGTATCACTGTAAGGCTTTATAAATTTATATGATGGTTAATGATCCCTATTGTTATACATGATGTTTGGCATCCTGTCAATCTCATTATATAACTAATTTAAAACCACCAATCATCTTACTCTCTCATCTTTATCTGCAAATAATCTGATTATGTGTTGAAATACTTATTGTGCCTATGAAACTGCTACTCATGTACCAACATTCTCCTCAACAGATGATGAGTCTTGCAGAATAGCTTGCTTCGTCATCAGTTTTAACACCATATGCTAAGGAATTGCAAAAATAAGACATAAGAAACTAAGAAGCTACCTCAGATCCATCTTATTTTAATGATGTAACTTAGACTCCTTACTCAGACAATGATATATCTAGTGAAGACCAAAAAGCCATTTGAAGCCACTATATGGAAATGATGTGTTTGGCACTCCCGTGATAAAGGTTTCTCCTAAATAAATTACAACAAATTTAAACTAAAAAACCAGAGAGTAAATAGTTGTCCTCAATATGACTTGCATACACTCTTTGTGCATTTATAAAAAAATATATATATAGAAATTGATGCGCTAATTTTGATTTCAAAGACAACACTTGTGAAACAATTTAACAAAATCTTCGAATAAACGATTCAAAAAAGGTTGTATGCATTGACAACAGACATCGGGCGTCTTTTGACCTGTTTTTCTACTTCGACCCATTTGACTTGTTTGAGACCAAACACAGACCAAATTACTCATTCATAACTAATAGTAACATTTTGCTTTTATCACACAGAATCATAAAAAAATGCATTCTTCTCTCTAATAACACGCAGAAGTAAAATAAAAAGAAGATAATTGTACCAACTGATGTGATCCCGTTAGCGGAAGATTTAACTGCATCTGTCTCGTCATCACCAAAACTTTCAATATGGGAAGCGACCGTCCCTTGTAAGAAATTGCTAATAATTTCTTTCTTACATAAACAGCCCCCTGATCCAGCCTAGTGAACAACATTAAATCAAAATATTAACTATAAATCACAAGTTAAAAAACAGACGAAAACAGAACATATATAGATAAAACATACAACCTCGTAATACAACTCAATAGCATCACGAGTATAAGCATTTTCTTTATCCCATGGCAACGGTTCAGCACTGTGTGAAAACATGTTTTAAAGCTAAGGATTTACAGCTCCACTACTACATTAGATATTATTTAAAGGTTGATTGACATATAACCTTTATTTCTAGTGACATTTATAGTCTAATAAAACTGAGTAAGAAAGGATATTAGGTCGAGATGAGCTGCGAACATATCAGTCTCACAGAAGTCTTCGATGAAGTCACTGGACATCACTTCTGCATAAAGAAGCAAAAATGCCCAGTGAAGTATATGATCTTTATCTAATATCGGTTTTTTCAATCCTGTTAATTCTTGAAACGTAGCCTTTCCTATCTTTATTCCTCGGTCTTCAATTGCTGACACTATGTCCTGCATAAGTTAATATTAGAAAGCATTCAAAAGACAACTCTCGATGTTGTCTGTTGGGTGTTCATTAGCATGAGCCACCAACGTGCAATTCATTGCCCATCTTAGTATTGTCCTTTTTCTTTACATTTGTGTCATTAAAAAATGGTATTGCCACTATTTTATCAGTGTAATCCAACTGCAACACATTCTAATAATATTTATGTGCCGGGAATGTAAATAAAGGCTTTTACATATCTAGATATTAGCCTATTACTGCAACCTAGGGACTTGTTTGTTGCATCAAAAGCCATGGTGGAAGAACCTAGTAAAAATAGGTCTCATAATGAGTAGCTTTTGATCTCCTTTGTGGAATTGATCTTGTCTGCAACACATATCTCATACCATTTTTTACTCATGCCACTTTCAACCCATTTACAGGTAATGGTTTGATTTGGGTAATAATGTGATAACTGTAATCACCGCTAACACAATAAACAAATAATAGAAGTAAGATAACCAAAATTATTTGCAGAATCCAGATCAACTCAAACCCATTCTGATCCCATTAAACTTTCATACCACTTTTGATCCGTTACTCCACCCATCCGTTTTTTCACCTCTGCACTTACATTGAGATATTTGCTCTTGTTAATGATAAACATTTTCAGTTCAATTCGCCAACTTAAGTCTCAAATGACGTGGTGTCTGAACATGCAAGGTGTAATAGCTTGTTGCAGAATTGCAAAACACCAACTCCCAGCAACAAATATAACATTAAGGTCGAAGTGACAAAGATAGCCGATTGTCCAAACTTCTTTTCAAAGTTCATTTGAGACTTCAAAAGTTCCTTATCATCGTCATATACTGATTAAACATTCTTACCATGATTCATTCGAGACAAAACTGAACCAATAAACGAATAACACATATACTTTACCACTTTTAATGAGCTAATAGCTTTAGGCTTATCGGCTTATTTTTCATATGTTTATATCAGTGGATTATGAGCTTATTATCGTTTATAAGCTCGAAAATAAGCTGATGAGTCTAATAACAGGATGATAAGCCTATTATTTCAATCAAAGTATTAGAAAAAATTAGAAAAGTTTCAGGGATACGAATAAAAAGCTAAGTAAGAGATACCTACCGACCACGAGAAGGCAATCATGTTTGTCTGAAAATTGGAACTGTATAACGTGATACTACGTATGTCGCAACCCCCTTTCTGTAGGGGTGAGCACACATCCTTCGTATGCTACTGAATCTCATCCAGACATCGAGGAGGAATTTGGAGTACTTCTTTTAAGTTTATGAGGCCCAAACACGATTAATTATGTTCAGTCCTTTTTGTAAAGTCTATTTTCAGACTCTGTATCTTCGTTATAAGAAGTTTCATTTCTATATGAGTATAGTGCTAACTTATTTCATCTTCCTAATGTACATATAATGTTGAAATATTATGGCAGGAAATCATATGAGGTTGTTTTGCTCCTACAACAACCCTACTTAGCAAAAGTCACTTCATCTCTTAGGGCAGCAAAAAGTAAAGAAGTGCATGATTATTGCTTCGATTAGGGGGTGATTTACCTCTATGAAAAATATAGATTAGCAGCAGGTACAATATGACATTTTGGACATCTTGAAATTGTTCAAGAACTTGAGAATCTGAAACAAACAACTAAACATACATTAATACATGTAAATCCACTAATTCACTCATAGACGCGACCAACCTTGTGTGGTCGCACATATGCGTTTCTTTATACACCGATGTTAGATCAGCTTTGTTGGTTCTTCTGCCATTTGTGACCGCAATTGAAGCTTATATTCTCCATACATCATTACCAGAAACTACACATCCACCCTTTAAATATATATACATTTTTATACATTACTAATTTTTATTAACAATTCAATAAGCATACTACACTCGTTAGGGCTAAAACATATGAAAAATAATAGACACTGTAATGTTGTAATAATCTTACTCTTATGCATATGTGTGCCTTTGTCACCGTCTGCAGCTCCCTTACTCGAAACAACTACCTAAATCGACAAATGAAAATCAAAATCCAAGAATTGGCAAACAGTCGATATAATTTACTGTAAGCTCACAAATCAAGTAAAAAAGATGATGGTATATATGACATACCTGAGTTACTTGAAATATAGTGAGATGATCCCTGAAATTATATAGAAAAACATGTAAAACCTTTAATCATACCAACAATAAATATGAACGATACGTATTTCTCACAACTACATACCTATGAATATATTGTACGTGGTAATTCCAACTGAGATGTCGCAACAACACATGAGACCGTGAGAATCAGGTAGCATACTCACTCACTCACTATATACAAACACCACACTCACTTACCAGCCCAATACCACACCGATGAATCATCTAGGTGTCTGAATCAGGTAGCATATTCACCAATCCCTTGAAGCAAAACTCCTGAACCAAAAAGCTACATTAGTCAATGTTGTGATTATGGTCTATTTAAATTTGCTGAAATATGAGAAAATGAAATTAAAATAACCCTATTATATGTAAAGAGAACACAATTACATACGATACAATATAATCACTTTGGTGTCCCTAATGAAATGTCCAACACTTCTAAGGTACGAATAATATTAGAAAATATGTTCAATAATATTATACAGTTGGGAACCTAAATAAAGGTAATATGATAAACTCAAAATAATTAACAATATGTATTTTAGACATTATAGCATCAACTACATCTGTATTCAGTGATACATCACTGATAAGAACAACATGTGTGCACTCGCTCCACTTTTTAATCATAGATGCACCTGCACATGATAATGTACCATCATTTATAAAAAAAATGGGAAACTACTAACCTATGGTACTTTTTGCACCGGATCATGCCCTAGAGTCAAAGTCCTGCAAGCACTAAAAGAACTTATAATTCACACCAAACAGACTAATATATTGCATCAATGTGTAGTGAGAATAGTGAGATGATTACTTACGGACAGATTGCATGACCGATTTCATGATATGCTACTAACGTCTTACTCTTTCCATTTGTCATCTGAGTTCCTTCCATTCCTACAATGATTCTATCAATCGAGTCATCGATTTCTTTTAAAGTAATCTTATCCTTTCCTCTTCTTCCAGCAAGAATAGATGCTTCGTTCATTAGATTTGCTAGATCAACACCACCGAAACATGGGGTCCACATACTTGAACATGTATGTCTGCCAAGTACCATAAAAGGTAAATCTTATTAGTAAAATATATGATACATATATACATAGATCGAAACACCAATCAGTCTTAAAATCGGCATCACAACACACGTACACATATGATAAACAGAACATCAGCAAAAACAAATAAGCCCATGAGTTTCAAGCGATATAATAACACATATAATAACACAACTCATATAGACACATACATAACATTTAGTAATACACATGTATACATGTATCCATAACTCCATAAACAACGTTTACGTGTGACATTACAAATAAACACGTATGGTAAACTGGTTCCTAACAAATAACATGCGTAACTGTTCAGAATACAGAGCAAAAAAGTTTCATTAGGGTTTTGAGGGAAAAGATGCGTACATTTTTTCTGGAATTAAATTTAAGAAAAGATATTATGATAAGTGCTATATTCAAAACACTAAACTTAAGGATTCCAATAAAATTATAGCCATTTATATATTATAATATGCAACATAATTATCAAAATAACTTGTTGCCTAAGTGGTAAACATACAAGTTATTTATCAAAACAACCAAGGTTCAATCCTTGCAAGGCACCTTTTTATAAACAATTTTCAAAAATGTTTAATAAAAATCCGAAAATTACCAAAAAAATTTATAAAAATCCGAAATTTTACAATTAATGCTTAAGTGGATACAAAAATTGCTTAGTTGGACAACAAATGAATATGTGGCATTAAATTGGATTATGTGGCATTGAGGTGACATTAATGCCAAATGCCTCATGTTATATATATATATATATATATATATATATATATATATATATATATATATATATATATATATATATATATATATATATATATATATACATATATAGAGTTAGGATCAAATAAGAAGATTACTTAAAATAAGAAGAAATAAGAAGAACTATAACCGCAAATCCGAGATGCACCGACCTAACTTAGATGCATCCCTATAATCTTATATGCATTATAACACACCATAGTGTGTTTTCTAGCTTTTAATCAGATGCATATACGTATATTATATGCATTTCATGATTTCTTTTGTTTTTTGTTCCTCTGCACGTGCCAAAATCATGAAAATCAATTTGCTCAATATATACATCAAATTAACTTTCGAAACTCAAGATGTTGCATCTATATGGATAGAAATGCATCTAATGCAAGTCGTTGCATCTTAAATGCGTGGTTTTGGTCACTTCTCACCATTTCTTATTTTAATTTACTTCTCACTGGATCCCTACTATATATATATATATATATATATATATATATATATATATATATATATATATATATATATATATATAGTGTATCTTTATTTTGAGAACCCTGTTAAGTACGAGAACTGCGAGAACTCTTTTTGAACCATACGATGATAAGATCAATGGCTATAAATGAATGTGGCAATTTTGTAATTAAAATAAAAACAAAATATAATTACTTAAAAGGAAAAGGGTATTATAGGAAGTGTCTAAATAAATTATAGCTCTTTTGTATTATTGAAACTGACTTGAAATCAATTACATCAAACCACACACCCACATCCACATGCCTCTCTCCCTGGTTCTAGATCTAACCGCCGCCACCACCATTCTTCATTCTCATCTCATCACATCAATGATCACCTTCCAGATCCACGTCTATTAATATACGGATCAGTTCGGCGATCTCTCGTATTCCGTAATCCGGACAACGGCGATCCCGGAACCACGCTAGTTGATAAAATCATCCGTAAATCTAGGGTTTTCACTAGACCTGTAAATAAACAGAATGAAGAACATCGTTTTATTCGATGGCGTAAAGGTAAATTGATAGGTTGTGGAGCTTTTGGTCATGTTTATATGGGAATGAATCTTGATTCTGGCGAGCTTCTTGCTGTTAAGCAGGTTTTTTTCATATCTTTTTTTTTAATTATTATCGGTTTACACGTTTTTATTGTGTTTTGATTTTAATTATTTTTGTTTGACAGGTTTCCATAGTTGCGAAAAGTGCGTCCAAAGAAAAGACACAGGTTTGTATGCTACAATTATTTATTGGAAAAAATAGCCTAGTTCAATAGAAAAATGACTGTTGGTTAATCTTTTAATAGAAAATTCAAGATCAAAATGCTACGATTATTCATTCATTTGTTTATTACCACATCAGATTTATGAAATTTGATTTAATTTAATTGTTCTTATTATTACTTTTTACCATTATATATTTCGATTTGTTATATATATTATGCGTGTGATGAAGAAATATATTTTGATTTGTTATATATGTTATGCGTAATCAGTACTCAGTAGTAACATTTAGGCCGAGATATATAATTAAATAATAAAAGCTGGTGGTTATATCATTGTGTGTTCTAATCTATAAATGTTGTTGAGTTTGGTACAGTTAAGAAGCAGAGTATTTATATTGAAGTTAGGTGAATCCGTTTAACATGTCTAAGGCGGTTTTTAACGACACAGATGATACTTGTGTAGAAGCTAGCGTAAATGTATATTTCTTTTTTATCTGAGTGTATGATAGTTTGCTTGCCTTTCAATAGAGACGGGCTAGGTTAGGTTGACCCACAAGGCCAAAAACATCTTATTTTCTTCACTTTTATAATTAATAATTTATCAAATGTGTTTAAAAAAGCTATATCATTAGAGTACCGGTATATTTCTTTTGATGAGAGTGTTCTAAGAGGTTCAACTCATTTTCATTTTTACTATATTTTTAAAGCTTATCTGTAAGAAAGTAAAACTGATCTACGTAAATGGGTTAAATTTACCACCTTTAGTTTCATTTACTGTTTTTTTGTTGTTGTTAGATTAGTTTACGTATAAAACAGACATGTTTTGTATTTGGATTATAAAACATATATGTTTTGTGTTTGGATTATATGTTTACGTATAAACATATATGTTTTTTTCTTTGGATTATATAAAAAATTGGCCGATTCCTATTTATTTGTGTTTGCTAGTTTAAGCTTGTGCATTTGTATTATGTTATCTTGAGTTTCATTTTAAAAGTATTTAATCTTGACTCTTGTTTTTCTAGGTGTGACAATATGTTCTTTGAAGGCGCGCACATATGTTTTAACGAATTTGATGAGAAACCGGAAGTACATATATGTTCTTGAAAAGCGTGCATGTATGTTCTTGGAAGGTGTACATGTATGTTCTTGGAAGACATGCACACATGTTCGAAATAATCTGATAACTTCAAACACATATGTTTTGTGCACATTTGTTCTTAGAAGGCGAGCATATGTATACTTAAAATGATATATTTGATTTGTATTTCATTTTATATAAAAATTTATGTATTATATTATGTTCTTTGGTTGTAATAAATCTAAAGGTTACGCAATTTCTGTATTAGTTTTTATTTAAAAAATTTATAGAATATATACCGCAAAAACATATGTGCAATTAAATTTTAAGTAAAACAAATTTGAAACTATCATACAATAAAAACAAATGTAAATTTACATTATTTAAAAGAAACATATATGCACTTTGACTTTCTACAAACTTGCATAAAAAAAAGAAGAAAAAAAAAAAAACATGCATGCATGCAAAGAAAAAGAAGTCCGAAAATCATGAGATATTAAAAACCGAAATTTAATAAAAAGTCTAAAAATAAATTTAAATTGTCTTTTACTATAATACCCTTTAGATTAAATAATAATCTTTAATATTTAAAAAAATCTTATTGGTTTAGAGGAGTTCTCACAGTTCTCGCATTTAACAAGGTTCTCAAAATAAAGGTCCCCTATATATATATATATATATATATATATATATATATATATATATATATATATATATATATATATATATATAGAGAGAGAGAGAGAGAGATTGGATCATTTAAAAAGTTAATCTCAAGAGAAAAGTGAGAGAAGTGATCTCAACCGTTAGATCACCCCCTCCTCCCCTCCCTTTTTTCACACCAAACTACAGGGACCTAATTGTACCTTCCTTTATTCTTTAAGGGAGTGTTTTGTAGATTCACACCTTTCATATATAATGTCTAATTTTATCTCACTTTTTCTTTTCTTCTTTCTATCATTTCACACACTGATTTTTTTCTTCCAGTTTATCTTGTACCTCTCTCAATTCCAGATTTATCAAATCGAAGATTAACGAAATCATATTCACGAAATCATCTCATCACGAAATCATAGCGTGTTACATGATAAGATATCGTGTTATCAGATTCACAATATCATCTCATCATAATATATCAAATTGAAGATCGAATTAAGGTTTGTAACTGATTTCGATTATAGATCTGTTATTTTTCGACTTAAAATCAATTATAAAACTTATATACCTGATTGTTGTTGTTTTATCTGTACGAATTTTTATTCATATTGAGTTAGGATTTTGTTTTTATGAAAAATTGATTTGCTAATCATCATCTTTGTTTATAGATGTAACGATTATCAGATTTTATTAACATGATTCATTGTATAGAATAGTCATTTAAAACGAAATTGAGAAATAAACACATGGAGAGCATGTTTACAAAAACTGCACACCAAGTGTTTGATAAAATGTCTGAATGAGACTTTATAACTGCGATGCACTAATTTTACACTGTGATGCCCTAATTTTTGTGAATAGATTTTAGTTACATTGTGATGCCCTAATATTTAATAAGTGAAGTAGCAAACTAGAACTTACAAGTTTTGATAAGCAAATTAACAGTTTTTTTGTATGTACCCTTTAGTTGTGATAGTGTTACTTAGGTAATGCTAACTATCAATGAAATTTAAAAGATAATGTAATCAGAATCAAATATCGAGTCTTTAATTAAAATAAAAAATCAGAATCGATTTGTATCTTTCTAATTTATAAGTATATATTAATTCCAGGAGCAACAAATATATGCATGAGTTTAGTTATGTAGTAATAGATATATGAATGATTTTTAAAGGTTGATGCTATATATGCCTTTGAGTTGATTGGTGGCGGCACTCAAGTACCAAAATTTGTAGGTTTGTTGCTATTTCTTTTTTATTCGGTTTTATAAATGCTAATTAAAAGTTTTGTTATTCACCTTATATTCATTCGCAAGACCGTCATGAGGTGACATTGTCTTAAGCAACGCTACCTAAAAAGATTTTTTTTTTTTTTTTTTTTTTTTTTTTTTTTTTTTTGGTAATATAGTTCCACATGAACCTTAAATAGATATGGGAACTAATTAGAATGTTTTGGATTGCGTTTTCTATGCATCCTCTTTTTTTCTACCTTTATAAGTTGCGCTTATGCGATGCAACTTACTTTTACCACCAGTATTAATGTATCCTTTTTCACAGGATAAGCTTCAAGAATTTCTTAGGAGAAGTGATCTTGACATACATCTAGATGAAGATGAGGCTATAGTTTTAGGTGCTTTATTACATGCTGCAAATCTGAGTGAAGGAATTAAATTGAATCGTAAGCTTGGTATGATTGACAGCTTGGTATGATCGACGGTTCTATGTATGAACTCATGATGGATCTAGATGGTCCTGATTTTATAAAAGATGCGAGCACTACACAGTTACTTGTGCCACGGTTGAAAATTTTACATGTCAATGTAAATCTTAATTAATAGTTATAGTCTTTGTAATCCGTGATAATCAGGTAGAGCTTCTTTTGATTTTGTCTGAAATTCATTAAATTGACCAAACAGATGCACTAAAGTGACTCAAACAGATGCACTAAAGTGACTCAAACAGATGTAATAAAGTTCATCAAACAGATGCAGTAAAGTTGCGTCATATTTTATCATGTTTCCCTTTTGTGTGTATTTTCCGTAATTACGAATGTTTTCTACACATGCATATAGTTACTGATCTTGTACTTGTATGTTTGATATGTCTGAAGTGAATGTTAAAGTTCACAACTTAATACAGAACAGCATGGAACGTTCATACATAAAAGTTATCCCACTTATGAAACTAGCGCAAAGGCAATGGTTTTGAATAAGTGTAACAGGGAAAAGTAGATAATAACATGTTTATCTTGTGTTGTAAACTCCCTATAGTAAAAAAGATATACAATCTGTATAGATCTTGTATATATTAGTATCGCGTTCAGAATTGTGAATTGACTTCAGCTTCAAGATTTCTTAATAATAAAGTTCCATATTCTATATTTGTGGTTATAATATAAATATATTTCTTTATCACATTCATTACTTTGGAATGTTGTTATCAGTGGATGATGTAACATGTGGTATCTCATTCATATAAATCTATTTCTTTATCACATTCACTACTCCAATGCTTTCTCAAGCTTTAAGAGAATGTTGTCCCGTTTAATATTTAACATTGATCCTTTTATTATTTACCCTGGTGCACTTTTTTTTGTAAACAGTTTTTTTGTTTCTAAGTACTGATGCGGATATTTCATTCTAATCATTTATTAATAATCATTCAATTTTTTTACTTGAAAAAATAGTATATTTTTTTAGTTCAATAATTCAGCTAAATTTGAAAGATTTTTTTTACTATATGAATTATAACTTAGCCAAACAGATGCACTTTCTTCTGTGTATTGATGCACTTTTATTTTCAACATTGATGCACATATGTTTTTAAATATTTGATTGAGGCTGATAGGTGAAGTTGATAATTCATTTAAATCATATTTTATTTTGAACACTGTGTGAGATAATCGATCACTGAATTGCATACACTATAAATTATGATCACATAATTCCCATACACTATTACGGTAATTTTGAGGCTCATAGAGTTGTAAACTTGGGGAAAATACACAACTGATCATATTAATCGACCACTTGAATCCATGAAATTATAAACTTGGAGACACAAAGTGCAATAAATTTCCTGAGTTAGATTTTTAAAGAAAAAACAGATATTACTTAACTACCATGCTAATGTAATTGAAAAACTTGCAATACAAGCAACAACTAATAAGAAAATCATTGAGTAAAACTAATAAGCAAATCTAGAACAAAATTTGAAGCTACTCAAAAGCCAATGCGTTCTCCCTTCAGACCTCCTCTTTTTTCTTCAAAAGTGAAATCGTTATTGATGTTGAATTTTTTCGGATTTATTTTGGTGTCTTTCCCTTCATCATATCAGCAACAATCTGACAAATATGATCCAACAGTTTCTTGATTTTGAGATAGTTTGCGGCCTGAAAAAAATATAAAACATTTAATGGGTATCCTAAAGACAACAAGAATGTACAATTCAAGGTATTCATCGTAAGTTCATAGAAAACCTACTCCGCTAAGTAACTTGCCTGCTACTCGTTGGTCTAGCACAATTGTTCATCCACTTGATCACATCAGGCCATGAATAGACAGAAGAACTATTACCCTTCACTTTATGGGAGTAGTTCTCCTCATGACTCTATGCAACAAAAAATATAAATGTAACAAACAGATTGAGTAATGTATAATGTTGATGCACTAATGTATAATACAGATGCATTAATGTATAGATGCATTAATGTATAGTCTTACACTAAAGTAGACCTTTCGAGCTAAACTGGACCTTTCAAGCTGTATTGACATTATCCTTATCTTTGTTCTGTTTGTTGGTCTTTTCTGCTACAATAAAGTCACCAAGTTAGCAAAAATTATGAAAAATTCTTTTAGATTAATATTTTCCCTGAGTGTGCGAAACTTATACTCATAACTGTAAAACTGACTCATTTAGATGCCCTTAAACAAACAGATGCCCTTAAATCATACAAACAGATGCCTTTAAATCATACAAACATGTGCCCTTATACATACAGGTTCACTTAAACAAACAGGGAAAGCTCATATCATGGTTTTTAAGCTAAGTACAATAAATGTGACAAGTAATCATAAAAAGTGTCAAAACCTAAAAGCTACAATAATTATGACAATTCGGCCCGTTTTCATATGAATGGGTCGATTCCAGTTGTATTTTATTTAAAAACGGTCAATTCCACAAAAATCAAGTTGAACAAGGAAGGTCATATCATGGTTTTTAAGTTAAGTACATGAGTTTAGCTATTTTGACCCGCTAACCTTTTAATGGGTTGATTTGTATCATGTACTTCTAAATATCATTAATAAAGCCATAATTTTTTACTCACGTGAGTGACCATAAGATATGTCAAACCAAATATCATTAATAAAGCCAAGAACTTTCCTGTCCTACAAATTTACCCATTTTGGCCCATTGTTTGACACTCTGACCCACACCCATTCCTAGATCGATTATCAAATTGATGAGAAAGACTGAAGAAGAATACAAAATACGATATACCTGACCAAGTCTTAACCGATGGTTGTTAGGTTAATGGAAGAACCAGTACAGGGATGCAAAACCAAGTAGTTGTTGTGGATTGTCCTGCCAATCACTTTTATTCTCAACTACAAGATACATTTGCCAGTCGGATCAATGACCTCAATAGGATTGCTAGCTAATACAGAAACATAAGAAGTGAAGAAATTAGCTTAAATATAAGCTATAACCATGCAAAACCACATAATTGTTTAGTAATCCAGAGCAGCTGGATGTTACCATCAATAAGGAGAAGAACAAGTCATACCAATCTACATTAAAGAAAATCCATGGATTCGACCTCAACGTGGACAACCTAATTATAATAGATAAAAATGAGCAACCGCACCCAAATAACGAAAAATGTGATACATTCTGATAAAACACGAATTTTCAATAGGCACTAAAGACCTTTATAACTTACTCTTTAAAATGTGAATTAAAAATGATGGTAAACATGACATGGCCTTTCATGTAAAAGATAAGTGTAATATGTACCTCAAGCTCATCTACTTTCGAATCCTTTAACCCCTGGCTATTCACATGTGCACTATACATACAAACATATGCCCAAGGTATGTTCGACGATGCACTAAAATACAAATGGATGCCCTATTATTACCAATGATGCACTAAACATAATATACACACCAATGCCCTAACGTGTTCATCAATGCACTGAACATACAAACAAATGCACAAGTATTTCCAACGATGTAGTAATCATACAAATGGATGCCATAGTGACTGACGATGCAGTAAACATATATATCGATGCACTAAACATTCAAACTGATGTCTTAATCTGTCTAATGATGCACCAATCAAACTCACTGATATCCCAATCATAATCACTTTCATACTCACTGATGCTCTAATATGTTCAACGATGCACAAAATATACAAACATATGCCCAAGGTATGTCAAACGATGCACTAAACATACACATCCATGTATTAGTATGTCTAACAATGCACTAATTATACTCAATGATGCCTTAATATGCTATATGATTCAACAATAATACAAATTATGATTTTTTAGACTGATGCAACAATTACAAACACAAATGCACTAAAACAACCTGATGCCCTAACGTGTAATTTGATACTGCAAATTTACACAAAGATTTCCTAAGATGTTATATCCTTGAATAATAAACACATATACTGTAAATTAGTGCATCACAGTTATAAAATTTTACTCAAACATTTTATCAAACACATGGTGTGCAACTTTAATAAACACAATTTTATGCATTTTTTTGGTCAAATTTGTTATAAATAACTAAACATTATAATAAATAAATTAATTAATTAATAAAATATAATTAAAAATGTTATATGTAATTAACTAACCTGAAGAATATCATTGATGATGTAGCGTTTGTGAATAAACCGCATTTGACTGACGGCAGTGTGGCGATGGCGGATTGAAGATTAACGTGGTGGTTGCATGACAGAAGACGGTGGTGATGGTGACGGTGAGTCGTCTCACAATACAAATAGAGTAGCTCATCCTCATGGTTGGGCGTCGGTGTGACCGTGGCCAAGTGAAGATTGAAGCAGTGGTTGCATGAGGGAAGACGATGGCGGCGACGGTGGTGGTGGTGACGGTGACTGTGTGTTTGAATCAGTGAGTGTATGTGTTTGCATCAGGGATATGTATTTGGATCTGTATAAACAAAATGGGTTCATTTTTTTTCTTTTTACCCTAAAGTATGACATGTTATCAAAATCTACCCTGTAACTTTTTTTCTCACTTTTCTATCTAATTATACTTTTCTCTAGAACCGGACTCTATATATATATATATATATATATATATATATATATATATATATATATATATATATATATATATCATAAAGCATGTTTTAGGGTTTTGTTTATTTATCCTCATGACATTACGTATCGTTTCGGCCAGTGTGAAAATATTGGTAAAATAATGTGACGATGTTTTTCTATGTAAAATACCATATGTACATAAGTATACATTTATATATCAATAATATATTTAAACAATATTCTATATTTCTTTTACACATCAAAATATTTATATTACTTAATGCAACTAGTTTCATGAATTTGCATAATCAATATCAAGTTTATAAATTATATGTATTAGGTAAGCATTTTATAAAGTTTCACTTTATACCCACAAGTTTTATTATATGCAATATATATCTCTAGATTTTACAATTTCATAACCCTTTTTCTAATATATTAATTATCCTTTATCTTGCTAATTTACAGTTTTACATTCGTATGTTCCCTTTGCATCATTAGTCCTAAACTTACATTTTCACCTTTTATCCCTAAGGTTTCGACACATAATCATTCATGGCCCAAACTTAGTTTACTAAAGTGACAATTTAAACCCTAGAGTTTCTTTATGCATGTGTACTATTTACTATACTTGCACATAGTTTCCCATAATGTTTACTTCTAACCCCATATGCATAGTTTTTACATTTCTAGTCCAAAAATCAACATTGTATAGAAGTTTATTTCTCTTTTTATACCGAAGATATCGTAGCTTATTTTATGGCTTATTCATTGTTTATTTTCATCGTAGGCTTAGAAAAATGGCCTGTTGGGCCTTGTTACACAAAAACAGTGGGCTCGAGGCCCATATGGGTTTTGCTTAAGGTTTTGCAACATATATACGATC